>CM019148.1:274477372-274594595 GCA_009733165.1 Naja naja
TGACAACTGGAGTACTGCATCCAGAAGAATAACGCCAACTGCATCCTTTTGGGATAGTGCCACCCATTTCAGCACACAAAATGCAAAGGAAATAGCTACTGCTCCCAATCACGTCAACTGTGACCACCTGTCAGGTAGTGCTCCATTCAAAATCCAAGAAAGAAATACTTAGACTCCATGAATTAGAGAAAAGATATCTTTTACTGGAAATCAAGTGGTAGCAACAAGAGAATTCTGAATCTGAGAGAATGAGCGCAAAATCACATATACAAAGTGATGGTAACGCTTCCCACCCACAATAGTTCAAGCAGGCTACCCAATTAAAAGTTGTGGATAACATCATGTGGGCATCTCCAGGTGGTGATGAGGCCTCTGTCCGTTGACCTTGGCATATTTTGATAAAGAGCTGCGGCTGCGCATAGCATAAGACAGAAATCAAAGCAAGAAATCCCCCAACTGATATACTTCTTAACAAAACCTCCAGCTCACTTCCCATAATCAAGTCCCCCTCCTCCCCCGTTACTTATGACAGCCAAAAGATGCAAAGCAAAAGAGGGAAATCTTGAAGGCTGACATTCGCCCTCCTGCAAAGAGACGTTAGTCCTATAAAAGAGAAAGACAAAAGGTAAAGGAGAAAGATACATATAACACCACAATAATATAGTCTAGGGTTTATCAGGATATTTAGTACGAAATGCCTTGATTGCTCTAGGGGCTCTAACATCTTTTTCATTCACCCATTCAGACTGGGAAGGAGGGAAGTGTTTCCAAGCAACTAAATATTGGAGTCGACCTCTATGTTTTCTAGAGTCCAGAATTTCCTTAACTTCGAAATGCTGTTCACCTTCAACTAGTAATGGCACAGGGGGATCGGGCTGAGCCAGTCTCAAGTGGGACGTGTGTTCCGGTTTTAAGAGACTGACATGGAAAACAGGGTGGATCCGTCGAAGGGTTTTGGGTAATTGCAGTTGGACCGCCACGGGATTCACAATCCTTTCAATCGGGAAAGGTCCAACATATTTAGGACCAAGTTTCTTTGATTTTTGTGTAGTTTTCAGATATCTAGTGGACAGAAACACTTTATCCCCTACCTGATATGATTTTTCAGGTGATCTCTTTTTATCTGCAAATTTCTTATGAGCTTGATGAGCATCATCCAATGCCTTGCGGACAACTGGCCAGTTAAGCTGCAGCTGGGTTATCCACTCATCCAGGGACTGAATGTTAGGTTTCTCCTGTGGAAGTTCGGGTATGGGTACAAAATCTTGCCCGAAGCCACTTTAAATGGAGTAAACCCAGTACTACTATGTATCGAATTGTTATATGCCACCTCAGCAAATGGTAGTAGGTCAGTCCAATCATCTTGTTGATAATTTATATAGCATCTAAGATACTGCTCCAATACCGAATTAGTCCTCTCACATGCCCCATTGGTCTGTGGATGGTGGGCGGAGCTTAAGCTCTGGGCGGAGCCCAATAACTTCAGGAATTCCATCCAAAAGTTTGAAGTGAATTGGACACCCCTGTCTGAGATTATGCGTTCGGGAACCCCATGTAACCTGTAAATGTGTAAAATAAACAATTTAGCCAATGTTTTAGCAGATGGGATCTTCGCACAGGTATGAAATGCACCTGCTTGGAAAACAAATCAGTTACTACCCAAATAACTGTATTTCCCCCACTTTCAGGTAATTCCACTATAAAATCCATAGAAATTTCTCTCCACGGAGCAGTTGGTCTAGCCACATTTTGTAGTAAGCCTGCCGGTTTTCCAGGAGGCCGTTTAGCCGAGGCACAAATAGGACAACTGGCCACATAAGTCTCAATGTCCTTCTTCAGGGTAGGCCACCAAAATTGCCTCTTAACCAAATGTAAGGTTTTCACGAACCCGAAGTGCCCTGCAGCTTTAGAGTCATGAGCTTGTTGTAAGACTTGGTTTCTCAACTTCTCTGGCACATATAATTTGGCCCCTACCCATGCCAATCCATCTCTCACCGTACAGTTATTTGAGTGGGCTAGGAACCAATCATCAAGTTTCAAAGCTTCTTTCAATTGGGTAGATAAATCGTTTGATAAATCGGTTCCTTTCTTTTTCTGGGCTCGGGTAACTACTGGAGCCGCCAACTGTTTGGTGGGGATGACGGGCCGGACCACTTCTTGGCGGGCACTATCATATTGAGGTAATCTGGACAAAGCATCGGCCATGAAGTTTTCCCCCTGGAATGTACTTCAATGAGAAATTAAAGCGTTTAAAATCCTGCGCCCAGCGAATTTGCTTGGGAGACAATCTTCGAGGCGTTTTCAGAACCTCCAAATTTTTATGATCTGTCCACACCTCAAAGGGGTGTTTTGCCCCTTCTAGGAAATGCCTCCAGGTTAACAGAGCCCAGTGAACTGCAAAAGCTTCTTTTTCCCAGATGGCCCATCGTCTTTCATTCTCAGTTAATTTACGGGAAGTATATGCGCATGGTTGCAAAGTCCCCCCATCATTTACTTGTAGTAAGACCGCCCCAACTGCTACATCACTCGCATCTGCTTGAATTACAAAAGGGGCATCCATATTCGGATGTTTGAGCACAGGCTCCGCAGCAAATAGTCGCTTTAGCTTCTCAAAAGCAGCTTGGCATTCCATGGACCACTCTAAGGGTTTACTAGGCTTTGGTTTCCCCTCCCCCTTTGTCTTTAGGAGATTTGTTATAGGCATGGCAATCTTCGCAAACGCAGGGATGAACTGACGGTAAAATTAGCAAATCCCAAAAACTCTGCAATTGTTTCCTAGTGCGGGAGGGGCCCATTCCAACACGGCTCGGACTTTCCCTGGATCCATTTCTATGCCCTCATGCGATATTCGATAGCCCAAATAGTCAATTTTCTCTTGGTGGAATTCACACTTGGACAGCTGGCGTACAGTTCAGCAGCTCGGAGTTTTTCCAGAACTGAACGCACTAGTTTCACATGCTCATCACGAGTCTCCGTATAGATAAGAATGTCATCAAGGTAAACCAACACCCCCTTGTATAGATGTTCATGCAACACCTGATTTATCATTTGCATGAAGACTGCAGGAGCCCCTGTAGGCCAAAGGGAAGAACGTTGAATTGGAAACACCCCATTGGACAGTTAAAAGCAGTTTTCCATTCATCTCCTTCCTTAATTCGAACTCGGTAGTAAGCTTCTTTCAAATCAAGTTTTGTGAAAATTTTCCCTTTGGCCAAGTGGGCCAACATGTCCTTCATAAGGGAAAGGGGGTACACGTTTTCCACCGAAATGGCGTTCAGGTTCCTGTAATCAACGCAGAGACGCAAGGAGCCATCTTTCTTCTCACGGAACAATACTGGGGCCGCTACTTGGGGCCTAGCAGGTTGTATAAAACCACGTTCCAAATTTTTATCAATAAATGACCTCAGCTCTTCTAGTTCCCGTGGGGTCATTGAGTACAGTTTCGGTTTTGGGAGTTTCACTCCTGGCAAGATTTCAATACTGCAATCCGTTGAACGATGTGGGGGAAGCTTGTCTGAGGCCCTTTCGCTGAAAACCTCCTTCAAGTCCCAATATTCCTCTGGAATTTTCTCCTCCCCCTCCAGCTTCTCCATGCCCGTAGAGGCCAACTCTGTGGGATTCTTAGCTTCTGGTGGCAAGCAGCCCTCCCCTTCTGGGGGCTGGTCAGATCGTATGCGCAACGATCCCCTCCTCCAGTTAATGTGAGGGTTCCATTTCCGGAGCCAAGGCAGCCCCAATATAAGGGGGCGCTCCATCCCAGGAGCCACAATAAAGCACAAAGTCTCTCTATGCTTCCCCATCGTCATTTCCACTGGTTCCGTTACGAAATGTGCAGGGCCACCCCCAGCTACCGATCCATCCAATTGGCAAAAGGCTATGGGCGTTTTTAAAGTCTTTAGCCTTAGGCCCAGTTTCTCTACTACTTCTGAACTGATTACACACCTGGTGCACCCAGAGTCTAGCAAGGCCAACATTTCCCCTTCGGCCCCCGATGTGGGTACCCTTAATCCCACTGGAATGGTCATAGGGCCCTTGTTTGGACTTACCAATGAGTCGTCTTCCGATTCGGATTCACTCTCTTCAGAAGGGGTTGGAGTTCCCAGCTCCTCTCCTTTCCGAGGGCGATCTCTACAACCTCCTCCGCTTTCAGCGCAGTTTCGAGGCTTTGCGGAGTTTTTCAGGTTTCCTCCCTCCTCCTGGCGCCCCTTTTGCTCCAGCTTGACACGACAGTCAGCAGCCCGTGACCCTCTTTCCCACATCGGAAGCAGGCAGTGGTCTTGGGTTTACCATCAATCCCCCCTTTGGGTTTGAGGCTTCTCGAGGGTTGGGGAAGGCTTGCTCCAACCAGAGCCACCCGGCGTTGGTTTCGGTCAGATCAATTTCCACCTCTGCTGCCAGCACGTACCATAGCTGCAGCTCATTGGGGTCTCTTCTGGCCACACAGCTTTGATAAATATCTTCATTCAATCCATCCTTGTAAGCCTCTATCAGAGCTCCCTGAGACCAGCCTCGAATGTGGTAAGCCAGCTCCCTGAACTCCTGGGTGTACTCTGCCACTGATCTCCTCCCTTGGTTTATGGTTTTCATCCTGATTCTGGCCTTACGTTCAGCTAGTGGGTCTTCAAACCTGGCCCGCAGCGCAGTCATGAACAGGTCATAATTCATCAGCAAGGGATCATTATCATTATGCAAAGTCACCATCCACTTAGCAGCTGTGCCCTCAAGAGCCCTGGTAACACATCTGACTTTGGCTGCTTCAGAGGAAAAATCCTCCCCATATTCCTCCATATGGTTCCAAACTTGGGCCAGGAAGAATCCTAATTCCTTGGGATCCCCCCATATTTTACTTCCAACGGAGGCACCTTTGGAGTTCTACGCCTTCTGGCAATTGCTCCCACCGGGGCCCCTGGCGGCTGCTGCCTGTTGCACTGGCTCAGGTTGATTTATGGGGTAGCTGCTGTGATCCTTCTGCTTGGAGCCACCCCCCTTCTTCCCCGCATACCTTTGATCAGCCTGAGCTTCTCCGGCTACTTCATGAAGGAGATGCAGGGCTTGATTTAGTAGAAAATCCTTCCTTTCCTTCTCTTGCCATGGCTCTCCTCTTCCACGCCAGCGGGTAGTGGTCACTCCTGGAGGAGGCTTTCCTGCAGGATCCTTCCAGCCGACTCCCAGAGACCATTTAGGTTTTACAAATGGATGTTCATCAATACTTAGATCTGCTAACAAATCAGTTTCCTCTGCTGCCTCTAATAGCAGGGACTCTTGCCCTCCAGTCGCTCCCAGGTCCTCGTGGTCGCTGGCTGGTTCAGACATGCGTTCAGACCCCCTCGGAAGAAGTTGTAATTTCTCCGGGTGGGCTGGTAAACTGAGATTCAGAATAATGTCAGGCAGTGCTCCATTCAAAATCCAAGAAAGAAATACTTAGACTCCATGAATTAGAGAAAAGATATCTTTTACTGGAAATCAAGTGGTAGCAACAAGAGAATTCTGAATCTGAGAGAATGAGCCGAAAATCACATATACAAAGTGATGGTAACGTTCCCACCCACAATAGTTCAAGCAGGCTACCCAATTAAAAGTTGTGGATAACATCATGTGGGCATCTCCAGGTGATGATGAGGCCTCTGTCCGTTGACCTTGGCATATTTTGATAAAGAGCTGCTGCGCATAGCATAAGACAGAAATCAAAGCAAGAAATTCCCCAACTGATATACTTCTTAACAAAACCTCCAGCTCACTTCCCATAATCAAGTCCCCCTCCTCCCCGTTACTTATGACAGCCAAAAGATGCAAAGCAAAAGAGGGAAATCTTGAAGGCTGACATAGCCTCAGAGGAAGGGAACTAGCACAATACAGCGCTACTCACTCCCAACATTTGCAAGTCAGTCCAGAAGGATACCATGGCTGATGGTATTGAAAGCCTATGACACATCAAGTAGAGCATGAATAGATGCATCCTTTCTATTTCCCATCATAGGACATTCAAAAGAAACATTCAGTGCTGTTTCTATCCCATGGCCAGGTCTGAAACCCAAAAGGGGCCAAGATAATCTGTATCATCCAGGATGCTCTGATACTATTGTGTGATCATCTTCTCAATAATCTTCACTAAAAAAGGAAATTTGGATACTGGATGAAATTTGTTCAATATGGGGGGAATCTAGCAGTGGGTTCTTGAAGAGGTACAGTAGAAACCCAACGCCTCTTTAAGGTGTGGATGAATAACCCCTTTTCTCAAAAAAGAATTTACCATTACCAGACTCTAACCACCCATCATCTCCTGAGCAGCTTTAGCCAGCTAGAAGGGTCATGGATTTAACAAGCAGGTGACCTTATGCAGACATAAGGACCCTGTTTACTTCCTCAGGTCCAATAAGTTCAAATTGTTCCTAGATAACAACCCAAGGCATTTCTACAGAAGCTGTACCAATGTTGACATCTAACTGAGAGGAATCCAAAAGCTTTTGCCTGACAGATCTTCTGCAAATTCCTCCATGTGGCCTTGAAGGTAGACCTCAGAATTTCTTCTACACCACTGTGTTGCCTGTCAGCTCTCAGGGAACACAAGAGTGGAAAAGTACTGATACTTGACTTTCTTTACTGCCATGAGGTAGTTCCTAATAGCTTAATAGCTCTGACTTCAGTTGAATTTATTCCTTGTTGACCTACAATTCCACTCTAGATGTCTCTTAAGCTGTTTCTTCTCCTTCAGTGCTTTCATAGCCATGAAAAATGGTGGGATCCATAGGAGGAGGGATGTTACATGAGCATGATCCAGTACAAAGATTTAACCACCCTCTCATTCCAAGTGCAGCAGACCGTCAAGAACACCCCCAGCATCCTTTGGAATTCCTCAGTGTCCATCAATTCTTGGTGGCTAATGAAATGTTAATAAAAATGTCATAAAGGACACTTTGTCTAAATTGATTGAATTTAAACCCTGTCGACATTGAGTCTCACTTATTTCATTTGTAATTAAGTACAGCTAATTTAGTCTTTGAATCCAGCCTAACAAATATTTGCAGTTGGCCTAGCTTTTGATGGGTTATTACCAAAGCAGTTGAAAGGCAAGCATGCTTGGCACTAAATTTTGCTCATCAAATTACATGTTCTGATTCATAAGGTTACTGTGTTTGTTAATCTCCTTCACAGTATTATTTCCAATCCCTTGGCTAGCAATCTGAAATCCTATCAAACTTGTGCAGCTGTTGGCATTCCCATCTTAGAATCCTTTTGCCAAAGGAAAAGAAATGGCTCACTTAAAACTCCATGGGAAATATTGATCAGTAAACCTCACTGGGGAAGTTGGATGTTGCTATCCATCACTAACATTGTTCAGCTCTTTTTTCCTACACAGAAAAGGAATGTGAAAGATAATTAACAAAGTGGAGGACATTCTCATTAGTAAGTTGATGTCTCAGCACTATCCTGAAACTAATCAATATTGGTGTCTATAATTTCCTGAAATTCTTTATGAGCCTCTAAAGGTTTTAAATGATGCAATATTGCCAGAGTTGTGTTTCTTTCCCTTTATCTGTCAAAATAAGTTCAATGAGAAAAATAAATAAAATTCACCCAACTGTTGGGTGAAATATCTTTTATAATATGAACAATTTTACCAGTTGTAAAGGCTATGACAGTGGTGGCTAACCTTTTTGGGCTCCTGTGCCAAAAATTGTGCACACTCTTGCACGCTCGTACTCGTGTGCCAGTGCCCAGAAGGCAATGCGCCCCCCACTTCCCCTACGCATGTGTGTGCAATCCCCTCCCCTCACTGCCCCCTTACCTGTACTGCACCTCACAGCTGATTTTCGGTCAGTTTGAGGCCTTTTTCAGCCTCCCAAAGGCTTGAGGAAGGCTTCTGCAGGCTTCTACAAGCTTTGTAGGCCAAAATCTAACCCCATTTCATCACTTCCTGTTTTTCTGAAATGTTCTTCAGTTACTTTTGAGCACTTGAAAATTATATGTAGTACTACTATGCAACATTTATCCCTAACACTAACGGTACCTGAGATTCAACGTCTGTTCTGTCTTCTTTCAGAACTATTTGAAGCATAACGACCACCATATCAGTCAAACCAGTTTTAACTGTTTTCTCAAATACATGACTTTAATTTGACAATCACAAGGCATTTTATTTTGTGCTATTAGATTTACTGTATGCACTGGCTTTCATTCAGGAACATAAGGTGGCATAAATGCATGTCCTTCTTCCAGATTCCCAACAAATTTGTTGACAGAACCTCAACAAATCTGTCAGAATGTTGGAATGAAAGAGAGTGACTGTCCCAAGATTATCCATTGATGTTATTATTCACATTAAAATTAGCATGAGGAAAATGTATCTGTTGGTGGTACCAATGTAGATGATCGTTATTACCACCTCATTCATACAAGGCAGTACGGATCTCACATCAAAAGGATAATATCCAAGAAATGCATCAGTACTGTAATTTCTGCAAACTATAATTTCTACAAGCAGAATGTACTATTTAGACCATCACTTGGATGAACTTTTATTCCATGAACCTTCTACTCTCTATTTGCCCTCTTGACACCTTGCAAGTTGGCAGAATTTTTCTTTGTTGCTTGACATAACCTCTCATCACAGTAAGGAATGTAAGCTATTCCTGCCCAGATAAAACTATTTTAGCTATTCCCAGATATTTAGTTCTCCTATTGAATTGTTCCCTGGAAGAAATAGGGAGGATGGGGCAGAACCCAGCAAAAGGCTCTTCTCATCACACACACACACACACACACAACAACAACCCTGTCCTACTGATATTGTTGGTAAGCCATTCGTTTTAGGATAAAGGGCATGACAGTATTCTCTGGAACATGTATACATATATATTGCAACTATGTGATTACAAAGCGTCAATACGCCTTGGACAGTTCTTAGCCTGACAGAGTAGAGCCTATGCTGAAAATAGGCTTAAGTAATCGTACTGTCACTCATAGGTGATTGTTTTCCCATTTGGAGCTCTGAAGAAATTTTTAATACAATCAGCCTTCTGGCAGCTTTTTGTTAACAGAACAATTGATACGTTCTCTAAGCATAAGAAACATTTTCCTAAACTTAGGAACTCTGGAGGATGGTATTGTAGATTAGTGGACCCATCTTATTCCAGAAGGAAGTTTTATAGGGTTCAATTCAGAGGTGGCATTCTGGTTCTGACCAGTTCTGGAGAACCGGTAGTGGAAATTTTGAGTAGTTCAGCAAAAGCCACCTCTGACTGGTCCCACCCCCATTTATTCTCTACCTCCTGAGTCCCAGCTGATAGGCTTGGTCTTCTTTTGATGTCCTGTACAGGAGAATGGAGTTGGAAAGCAGGTTAGTGGGGTAGGGAGGGAATGGGATTTTGCAGTAACCTCCCCTTGGAGTGGGTGGGAATGGAAATTTTGCTGTATCCTTCCCCTGCCATGCCCACCAAGCCACACCCACCAAGCCACACCACACCCATCAAGCCACATCCACAGAACTGGTAGTAAAAAAAATCATTCCCAGCATTGGCTCAATAACCTTCTGCAATTAGAAAAATAAAAGCTTAGAATAAAATGTGTAACAATAATGGGTATTGGGTAACAAGGCAGAACTTAGTATATAAGAGGAATATTTCTCTAAATTCAGTGTTACAAAGTATTCATTTTTTAGAAAACATTTATTTGACTGAAAATAATGTATTTATGGATTTTCTAACTTGACTGCTAGCTATCAAGTTAAAATTTAGTCCAAACTTCGTTACATGTTTGTAATGTTGCTGATCATTAAAAAATGGATTGTCACATTTCCCTGTCCTCTCCATGTTTAGAAGGCAGATCTGCAATGATGATCTATTCATTGAAATGTTCACAGATACCATCCAGTAATTTTTTAATTACTGTATTTAAAAAAAAAAAAGCAAGTTAAGGCTGAAAAGATCAGCCCTTCTGAACCTCTCATTTCAGCATGGCTGTTCATGTGTTTTCAAAGAATGACTTTTACCTGGACATCAGTCAAAGCTATGGGTCACTGAGCATGTCAGTGAATGAGATTGTACTTAACACAGGTCAGATCTTTTACTGTTAGAATGAAAAATGTAAAATGTAAGGTCGCCTTATAATAAGTTCTGGCTTCAGCTATCCCATTTTTCTTTACTGCTATAGATACATAGTAAAATTTTAGAATACACACGAACCAATTTTATTAAGCAACAAACCTTGGCATCTAAACGAGTAAAGGTTTGTGTATCTGATATGTAAAATAATAAACAGAATAACTGCAGGATAAAAAAAACCCAAGCACCACATTATTGTGATTTTCAGGATTGGAGGCCTATTGAGAAGCTACAGGCAGTCTTATGATGGTAATTAAGCCTGGCATGAGGATCATAAGTCATGTTGGTTGTTAACCAACTAATCATGTCTGATTTTTTTATGACCTTGTTTGCAGCAGTCATTAAATGAACATTGCAATGGTTAAGTAAATCCATTTTAGCCAATGGATGAATTTTTGCCAGAAACTGGAAATAAAAGTCAGTTTATGACCAAAAAAATGTCATAAATTGTGGTCATGCGACCATAGGATGCTGTAAATGGCTATAAATGTGGACCAGTTGACAAATGCCCAAATGTGATCACCTGTCTGCAGGGGTATGGAGGCTGGCCAGTGGAATTTCAAATGGGATGGTAAGTAGCTCTGGGGAGGTACATCTCAACTTTGAATGGCCTCTAAGTTACCAGTCATAAATTGAGGATACATGTACTCAGAAGATTAAACTGCTGAATGTTTCTTAGCTTTCCGTTTCTGTAGGAAAGCTCTGTTAGAGCAGATACTCTTTTCTCCATTTATAAGATTGGTGCACATACATATGTGGACTATGTATGTCTTTTTTATGATATGCCGATCTTAGAAATGTTCACATTGCTCATCGTAGCAAAGTGTGGCACCTTCACCATTCAAGAAACAAAGGAGGCTAAATAAATAAATAAATAAATAAATAAATAAATAAATAAATAAATAATAGAGTTACAAAAGAAAAGGCTGCTTGTTAGAACACTCCACTTTGGCCTCTTTGCACAAGAGTTTCAATAAGAGAAAAACTCAAGAAAGAAAAGAAAGAAGAAGCACTCAAGAGAGTAAAGGAAAGCCATCTTGGCTAGTCTGGAGATAATCTATGCATGTGCTCAATTCCATTCCATATTCTAAATCTTAGATTACATTCCCAGGGAAATTAACTTTTCACTTTACATTGTCTTCATATTACAAATGGATGGATTCATATTTCTGCCATAAGCAATTCCACTTTACGTTTATGAGTTAATTCAATATGTTGGATATATTCTTAAATGCTAGCAAGGTCTTCTTTATTAAAGTTCCAATCAATATCTCAAGAAAAGAATTGAAGATTTGGGAAAGGAAGCAAGTGAAGACAACCTTCCCTGTATTATTTTGCTAAATGATGCCAGGAATCATATCTTCAATGGGTAAAAAATTATCTTGGACACCTTCTTTTGGAAGCCTTCTTCTTCAGTATGATGAAAGACAGGCATTTCCTCCAACCTGAATCTTTTTCCATTCAGGATCCTAAACTATTTGGGCAGGGTTTGGAACCTGATGTTCTCCATACCTGCTTTATTGAATTTCTTGTTATCCCCATCCATTTCCCATGGTGATAGAGAATGATGGGATTTGCAGTCTAACATATTTACAGCCTCTCCCATTTAGAAACTATATTACAGTCCAAACTATGTTACTTCACTTTCACTTCCCTTTCTTTCCAAACAGGTAAGCAATAATCTACTTTAATATTTAAATGAATCATCATCCTCATGAGTTTAAGATTACTAAGACTAAAGATCTATGCCCACATCCTCAAGATAAGTCTTTCTGAATATCTTCTAGAGAAAAAGGAAGTTGACTTGTCAAGTGCTGGGGAAATCAAGAGATCCAGGAAGTTGAAATGAGTATAAAGATTTATTGCAAGTTTAAGCTCTCTATAACAGTCTAAAGTATTAGCAGTCAAGGAAAATGAGCAAGAATTAAGTGGGCATTCAAGGTGGGCTGGACTTAGATCTCTTGACAGTGCTCAGGGTCTCATGATTTATTATGTGTTTGACTCCTCCCTTGCGTTCAGCCAGGTCATCTCCTACATGACCTTGAGAGAAATATGCAAGAACCATTACATAAGTAAAGAGGACCAAAACATTTTTTCAGGATTGAGGTGCAAGGTAGAGTTCAGAAGTGAACCAAGAAAGCTCCCTCTCCGATTACCTGGGGTATAAGGAGGAGGGCAGGTAAAGAACAATCAAGCAATCAGATTCTGAGAATCTTGCCTATCCCAAAAGTTCTAGTTTTTTCCGTGAAGATGGTTTTCTTGTGTTGTTTATGGTGCTGACATACTATCTGACTTATTGTAAGAAACTATTGCATCACAGCATGCTGAATCATGAAGCCAAGTTGAAAATGACAATATTATTCTAAATATGAAAATGATGTTCCTGCATAGGAGATTCAAATATAGTCCTTTGCCTATGTGTGTGAATTTTAAAGAACAAAATTAAATGAATTTGTTATGATGCCTCAAACTAATATTTTCTGGGTTCTTTAAAAAAAACCAGTTTGAGGAAGGATTACAGAACAATGAATTAGCCATAGGTATCCACTGAGAATGGTGAACAGTGATGTGTGACAAATTCTGCTGCAGATATTAATTAAAGTCAATCTCTGAAGGGCTGCAGAAACTTTATTTAAAGCAAAATAACAGTGACATCTGGAACTGTTTGTTAAAGAGCAGAAAAAGCGACAGAATGGGGGCATAAAAATATAACATTGCAGAAAACAGTTCCACATACATTTTAGACTTGTTTTAAAGGTTGTACATTACCTGAAAAAATGGGTTGTTTTCCTCCCCTCTAGCTTAAAGAAAGAATGTTAATAATTTGGTGCCATCTGGTAGGGAAATCACATTTTTATTTAATAAACAGGACTGTATCTATGTGTATCTTTTTATGGTATTTTTGCCCAACAAATATTATTCAAACCTGTGTTCCCTGAAATTTCTATTCTATTTGCATTAAATTACCCTTAGGTAAACAGTCATTCCTTAGAAAACAAAATATTGCCAAAGCAACTTTGAGAAAGATAATTGGCTTTAAAATAATTCTAATTCTTAGTGACTAACAGAAGTTAGGTGTTTTTCACAACTCTTGAGAATTTCCTCCATCTTTGCTTGCTTAATGCATGCCTAGATCTTTTATCAAATCAATATAAAAAGGCAAAAAGAAGGCAAAGTATGCATATGCATAGTTGTGCCCATCTCAATCCCTAAACTACTTGTAAGAAACATCCAAAATATAAAACAAGTGAATGTCAAGGCTACGAAGGAAATTTCAAGAAAGATTTTGAACATTAAATTTGTAGAAAAAGCCAGATTCAAGATACCATTTGGACAGTTAAGTAATAATAACAATAAGACACATTCCACTGTTTGTTATTAACTGTATTCAGCCCACTGTTCACCTGGTAATTGTGAAGTGTAAAAAGATGCAGTAGCTTATTTGGAAAAGTTCACCTGGAGATTCAGCAGAAACCAGTAGTAGCCCCATATGCAAATAATAGCACAAAGGAAAGAGAAAGGAAAATAAAAACTCCTGGCCATAGAAACATTGCGTTTCTGGAGTCCATTTAAAGATTGCTCTAGCTTGCAATACAAAATATGACAAAAGAGAAAATGTATGGAATGTAATTAAAGTAACATTACTTAATTTGATTTAATTGATGTCACAGTTAAATGGCCTGACTCATTTCTTTCTCTTGCAATTTTTGTTCTGTAACCTTCAGCAAGGAAGTAGCTTTAGCCTCAAAGAGTCCCAAAGTAAATTGACAGTATTTTTTAGAATAAAAAATAAAGAATACTTCAAGGAAAAAATCAAGGGACACCACTACTGCAGTCTGGATTTGAATTCCCTGGATTATCTTTTCCAAGTGGTCTATGATTTCAAAATTGTCTTATAACCGAGAAGGTGAAATGGTACGTAATCAAATGGATCAACTTTATGGAATAATACTCATGGAAGGTTTTGAAGAATCTCATTTGTTCTTCTTGAGGAAAGTAGCTGTACTCCTCTTCTCCCTACACACATAGTTATGGTTAAATATTGGTTTGATTCAGGATGTCTAGGCAACTGATATTCAGTCTGATACATACTGGTAGTGTTCATGAAGGAAATTAACAATGGATAAAATTAATATTTTCCATGTGTGGGCAACAACACCTTCTCACATCTAGTGTTTAACTCAAAGTCAGATTAAATGAACACACTCTGAAAGAAACAGAAAACAGAGGAAGTCACTAGCCTTATTTCTTCTACTTATATCAGAGGAGTTCCAGAGATCCATCCTATAAGTTTATCAAAAGGACTGTAGTCTACATTTAAAAAAGAAGCAAACCATAATGAAGATATATACTTGCTTGTGTTCCCCAGTTAGAACTATGATTTGGAACCAAGGTCATTAGTATTTTACCCTGTACTTTCCCAGGTGGCATTTTTGGGGATATTTCCCTCATGGCACTTTCATAGATACTGTATCACATTTCTAAGACACTCTGCATCATAATCCCTGTTAGAGTCCTAAGTACTCAAAATGTTGAGCTTTTTCTTTTAGCAGCCTGTTTTGGCCTCAAGTGCCACGAGGGAAATATTTTTTAAAATAAAGATACCACCTGAGAAAGGATAAGGTCAAATATAAGTGACCTTGGTTCTAATTGGGAAACACAAACATGTATTTGGAAGCAACTGCCTCATCTTGTCTAATAATAATGGAGAATTACCTTTTTAAATATGCCTAGGATTGTCCAACCAGACCTATATTTCTGAAGAAAAAACCCAAGAGCAGATGGATATCATTGCTGCCATTATGAAGCTGCCATTCACACTACATTGGGAATTGCTCCATTATTGAACAGTTTCAAAAAATAGTACTTTGGATACATCATCACTGAGATATCTATTGTAATAAATAAATAACAGAAAGATACTTAGTGATTCACCATTAATGGAGGCCTATTTCTTATCTCTACATTTAGCTATCAGGAGTTCCTCATGTACTCTTAGCTTCAGTTTATCTTCACAATTAGAACTTGTTTCTTAACATTATTTTATTCTCTGTGAGTTCTGGTAATTTGAGACCGTGAACTAAGTGTTGGGAGGGAGTGGGGATTTTGTCTACAATAATGATGCATGAAATCAATAATTGAGGAGACAAACTACCAGCACAAGCATGGTTATTACAGAAAACTTACTGAGCTGTGAAGAAATAGAACAAATCAGGGAAGCGGTCACTAGTTCCCCCACAGCAAAACCTCATGATCCTTTATTAAAATAAATGGCAGAAAGAATTAACTTTGCCTGCAGAAGCAAAAGAAATAAAATTACCCTAAATTCAAAAAGAGGGAAAACATTGTAATACAGAAGCAATTTCTTTTGATGTATCTCTTATATGGCTGGGATGATAATGCTCCAAACCATGGTGGCATAAATCAGTGTTTCTCAACCTTGGCAACTTTAAGATGGGTAGACTTCATCTTCCAGAATTCCCTTGCCAGCTTTCCCTATAACTTCACTATATCTACTAATCCAAATGAATGAGAGTAACTCAGGTATATAGTTTACAGAGGTTTACAGATAATCAGAGTTGGAAGGGACCTTGTAGGTCATGCCTAAGCAGGAGAACCTACACCATTTCTGACAAATGGCAGTCCAATCTCTTCTTGAAAGTCTCAATGATCAATGGGGTCAATGGTCAATGGAGGCTTTTCTTTAAGTGTAGAAAGAATTTCAGCAGGTAGGTCCTATATTTTCCCTAGATTCTGGCTTTAGATTGTTTGATGTCATGTATTCTATTATATAACGGATGTGCAAACAAATAGATGTCAACATGCCAGCATTCATTAAGGTCTATCAGGATACTGTTGCAGAAATTGTGGCCAAGCACATTGACTTCTCCTTGAAATGGGTCAATTCACTGAAATATTTGCTCTTTCCTTTGCCCTTTCCTAGTCTAGCAAGTCTTCAGGCTGCACATTCTCTCAGCTTCCATTTAGTAGCTTCTAATACTTCCTCACCTCCCTGTGTTACTGCCTGTTCCTGGCATTCAGGATTGTTCAACACTGGAGGTTGATTTCCATATACAAGAAGCCTGGGCATAAAATGAAGTATAAAATCATAGGCATTATTTCCAATAGAGGTGAAAAATAAATTTCCCATCTTACAAAGGCATGATGTTGGGTATAGGAAACCTCACATAAATAGGAGCACCTTGCTAGGACTGAAAATATCTAATGGGTAGAGCATCCAGTGTCTGCCACACAAGATGGAGTGCTTGGGGAAAATTGGGAGAGGCATCCTTGTATTAGGTTTTATCCATAGAATCATTTCATGATTACATGGAAGTACATGGAAGATACCAGTAAAGCATATCATAAATATTGTAATATGAAATGCAAAAGAAAAAAGAAAAAGAAAAGAAAAAAGATTTTCCATTTTTGATTTTCTTTACAGCTATTATAAATACAATTGTAAATTTACCTTTTGCTCTATGGTTACAGAATAACTCTTTTTTCTATTATCCATTTTTTTCTGGTCATCAAAATCATAAATTTATTTTTTCTGTTTCATGCAAACCCATAAGAGGTTTTTGCTCTTTCTTCAATTTCTTTTTTCTTACACTGTATTAGTTTCTGTGAGTTATCTTCTTTCTTAAATTATATTTTAAAATATTGTATGAACCAATTGTCCAAGGGAATACACCAGGTCAGGATAGGTCATCTAATAACCAAAGAGAACTTTATTCACATGCAACAAACTTTTTCCAAAGGACACTTGTTCTCTTAACCCCTAGATTCACTGAAAATGAAAATGAATAGATTCATTACTTTTAAAGCCCTTCCCAGTGCAGCAGCTGGATTTAGTAAGCAAACATTAGCCATGATAGCATCTGCCCCTCACATCTATTTATCAAGACAGGACCTGTTGCAGTTCCTTCCCTTATTGCAAGGTTCATAAGGCAATGGGGCATGAACCAGGAAACAGAACTTTTCAGTGGCAGTCCCACATTTTATGGAGAGCCCTCCGCCAGAAGAATGGGTGCCATCAAGCATGCACCTATAAACTAAAAATTGCTAGAAGCTAACATAGGTTTGTCAAAATAGATGAGGCTAAACAAACTTACTGCATTCCTTGACAAAGTGACTATATTAATGAATAAGGGAAATGCTTTTAACACAGTTTACTTAAACTTCAGTAAGGCATTTTACAAAGTAGACCAGATTCACATTGCAGATTAGATAAATTGTGGAAAATATTTCTGGAGACCTGTGACTGAAAAGAAAAGGAGAAAGAGGAATAATAAAGAAATTGGTTGGCAAACTACATCTGTGCAGCAAGGAGACAGTATGTCATACAGTACAAGGAGAATATTTTTAAAAAGTTAAAAGTGCTATAATGGCACAAAAAATGCCATGATGGAATATAGCAATATAATCTTCCTGATTCATTACAAATATTATAATAGCTCTTAATGTTCCAATTTTCATAGATAGTAGATCTGTTACTCTTTGTCTACCACCACCTCCTCCTCCTCCTCCTCCTCCTCCTCCTCCTCCTCCTCCTCCTTCTTCTTCTTCTTCTTCTTCTTCTTCCTCTTCCTCTTCTTCTCCTTCTCCCTCTCTTAGTAAAAATAAGTGTTATGTCCTCCAACAATTTGCTCATTAGCTTGAGTGAAATGACAGCCAAATAAAAAATGCTTACTAACCCAACAAGTAATGGACAAACAATTAGTTTTATTAGGCAGTTGTATGATATAATATTTGCAGAACATATGCATTATAATTAAAGGTTAATGGAAAGGGAGGACTTCTTCAGAGTGAGTGAGCACAGAAAAAGATGACTCTTATGACATACACCCTCAGTGCACAGATAAATAAGGTGAAAATAAGGTGAAAAGCATGCTTATAAAAGCCATATCTGGAGGAAGAAATGGCTGTGAAAGTTGCGTCATTGTCTTGAAATCTTGACAATTGTCCTTAAAATCAAATCAAGAAGTAGATCCATAATTTTAATAAGTGCATTATTCAAAATATCTGATCACTGTTATTTACAAATCCTTTAGTTATTTACTATTTTAGTAGTAATTGGGGATTATCTTAGGTATTTCCTTTTGATTTTTTTAATGGTTACTAGAGTGTATATAATCTTTTCTTGACCTGTGGTTGTTTCTTCTTATAAAATAATGATGAAACTAAAGTCCAAAGCTTCAGTCTTGTAAATTCAGAAATATTTTTTCTCTTGGAATAGGAGGATAAATAATAATATTAAATGCCTTAAAATTATGTTTTAAGCTTTTAAAAAATAAAGTAGTGTAACTTTTTGTCAAGTATCTTTCACTATTTTAACTATCATATTTTCATATTATTTCATACAGTATTAACTATAATAAATATTAAACCTTAAAAATGTTTTAAAAGATGATGCAGTAATTAAGAGCTATAGGTTGTATGCTATTGGAAATGCACTTGGCACTTTGTTACAATCATGCTCAACTACTGGTTGAGCAGCTAATAAATTCTAACAAACAAACCAATAAATAACAATCTTCTCCAATGCTCAACTGGCTAGAGGCTGTTTCTCTCAAAAGTTGGATAGAACAGATTTGGGCCAAATTCAGATTTCTTATTATTATTCAAACAGGGTCCTTGCAAATGGAACTATATCTTCAATAGCAAGATATCTTAGCAGAACTTACTAAGGGTGCTCTGCCTGTACTTATAGTTAACTAGTTGATAACCCAGCATTGCCTGGGTATTTATTTCTCCCAATCCTGTATTAGACAGGAATGGTGATGTCAAGTGACAAAGTAAGTGTGGAATGGGCTGTCCTCCCTCCTTCCATTAACATCTCTGCAATTTTTTTAATCAAATTTTATTCAATTTTTCCAAAACAAAGAAAAAAAAACCCTTTTCAGTGTACAACATAATTCCGGGTCACCACTTTTACATGCAAATATGACAATAATTATCTATTCATTTTCTACGTTCAACTTTCTATCTTATCCATTTTTAACTTAATTCTCCAACGTTTACATAAGAAAAGGAACAAACTGTTAAGTTTGCATGAAGAGTCAGACGCGGAGTGCTTCAGTGAAGAGTTTATTAGTGACTACAGCTCATAACAGACCCAATTTGGCTGGGCTGCGGCTGCTACTTATAGCCAGCAGCCGCAGTTGCCAGCCAATCAGAGTGCAGGATTTTCCCGCACTTTTTAAAACCAATCATTTCTGACATTTTACAAGAACAGTTCAAACTAAACAAATGACATTCAAACCTGCATACATAACACAAACAAATTAATCCTATTCACTAATATTACTTTCATTATAAATATCTTCTCAATTCATTTCAATTTATTTCAAATATTTTTAAACAATGACGTTTCTTTTAAGCATTACCTTTTCCTGATACTCTTTTCTCATTTAAATCACTAATAATTCCCATATCTTCATACTTATTACCTTTTAATTTTTTTTCTGTCAGATTTGCAATTCCATCACATATTCTTTCCATAAATTCTATATTAATACAAGCTTTTACACACAAAATAGAACATAAATTTCCTCTCCCCTTTTACTAATTTGGGAATGTCACCTCAGTGGTTTACCTTAATTCCCTCATCTTAACATCTCCGCAATTTCTGTAGATGAGATGGCAACAGCAACTTGTCCCTGAGCCCTGATTTGGGGGACAATGAAATTAGTCAAAAATGTTTTCCCTGTGTCCCCAAATGGCCATACATGTTCTGACCTAGGCTTCCTTAGAAAGCATAGAACACAATCTTAATCCTGGCAAAACCTCTTTTATTTCCACCGCTGTGAATTACGTTCATTCACAAGGTTTCACATACAGTCTTTCAGGGGAATGTTGATAAACACCCACTTTATCACACTTAGAATGTGGCCAGAGAACTAATTGTCAGATGTAAGGCAAAGCCAAACTTAACACAGAGTCAAACAGAATTTTTCAAAGCTTGTGTTCTGAGCAAACAAACAAATTGCTTCCTGCAAAAGCTCACGTCCTGTTCGCTCCTCTTTTATGTTTTATGGGAGGGGCCAATCATCTCCAAGGTGTGGCCTTACTCCTGAGTTGACCCTGCTTTCTCAATCATTCTTGTCTTCTGCTAGTTCTGTGCATGCTCAGGCTGGGAACCAGTTCCATAAGCTCCCCCGCATCACTGCTGTCTGAGTCTGAAGGCAGCTGCTGACTGCCAGCCTGCCCTGGCCCCATCTCTGCCCCTGATGCAGTGCCCTCCTCCAGATCTTCCTCAGCCTCTAGACCGGCCCAGGTTCCTCCCCAACCTCCTTGCTACTGTGAGACTCTGCTGCCAGCTCTGTCAGCTGTCGGCAGGCCACAACAATACATTTGTCCTCAAGAACGAAGCCATGTTGAAAATATCTGGACCAAACATAATTTCTAGTATTGGATTTACCCAATTACCAGGGGGAGCCCCCTTGTGGAGTACTGTGAAGCCAGAACCATGGCAACTCCACTACTAACACCACCCCTGAGGGGTGTTAAGGGTGTCTTACCCCTGCAGTATTTCTTTCCAGAGAGTAAGTGATCTGTGTACCAAGTTTTGGTTGAAATTGCTTGAGGCTCTCCAGAGTTATGTTGGAACACACACACACACACACACACACACTGAGCCATTTATATATATAATATAGATATATTTAATATGGGAACATTTGGCCTGATTAGAGATAAAGCACAGCTATTATGTTTGTCTCTACAGATTTTCCATGTAAATATTCAAACATTTTCTTGCAGGTTTTTATTGCTTCTTTCATAAACACATCCACAAAGTTTTATGAGCAGCAGTGTAGAAGTGGTTTGCCATTATGTTCCTAGATTTTTCAGTTTAGCCTACATTCCTAGAATTGCTGGCTGGTCTCCACATCCATCTACTAACCATGCCTCTCCTGTTTAGTTTCTGAGCATAAATAGGCAAGGTTGGCTTTACACTGTCTTCTATTACATATTCCAGCAGGAGAGAGAAAAGGAGATGAACATTTAGACTTTTGAATACATAAATCAAATTGTGAATAAATTTTCCAGCATCTGGAGAAAATGTGTTCATTCAAGTTGCAAAGGAATAAATCAGTTAGCTGTTGAAATGTTAAAATTCAGCTATGAAATCTGTTCTCTAAATCTCTGTTCTATCAACCTAAAATTAAGGGGAAGCTTACCATGTTCTTGTAAAATTTGTAATAAACCCACCACTTCCCTTTTCATTTGGATGTTTTCTGTATATAATTTTTGTTGTTGTTGTTCCGGTCTTCTTGCTTGTTGCTGAATAACTAGACAATAAGTTCAATTGTCGCTACAGCTTGTGAAGTTAAAGGACAATAAAATAATTTATTGAGAGACATATGTATATGGAAGCACAAAATATAGTTTGCATTTATTATTCATTTATCTGTATTTTGACTTTATTATTTTTAAAATAACTCAAAGTGGTAAATATCTCCAACACACCTTCTTTCTATTGCCCCCACAATAACAACGCTATAAGATGTTTTGAGTTGAGAAAAAGAGTGATTGGCTCAACGTCACCCAGCCAGCTTTCAGGGCTAAGATGGGACTTGAACTCTCAGTCACCTGCTTTCTAGCCTGACACCTTAATCACTAGACCAAATCGGCTCTCCTGAGTTTTCCATTCCCCTAGGAAGTGCCTTGAAATTGTAGCAAGAAGTTGTGTGATTCAATGTTCAAAGGTACAATATGCTAGCTTAATAAATAGAGAAGACTTTTCAACTACATTAAATTATGCACTGTGTGCAATGCACATGGGAAAAATGTGGCAGTATAGCACTGTTTGAGGATACATTATTTTCTTACCTATTTCTAAAAGACTAAATGTTCTTCCTTCCTCTTTCTTATCTACCTACCTACCTACCTACCTGCCATGTTTCCTGAAAAAAAGACCTATCCCAAAAATAAACCCTAAGTCAGGGGTGTCAAACTCACAGACCATGGGCCAGATGCATCACGCGCTAGCCATGCCCATGTCCAGTTTAATGAAGGGGAAAAAAGTTGTGATTCATCACGTGATGCCACCATGATGATGCGAGTTTGACACCCCTGTCCTAAGTTGATTTTTACATGTGCACCCAATATAAGCCCTACCTCCAAATAAGCCCTAATTAAGACCCTGCCCACTCCATGGTGCACTGGTGTGGCAAGGTGCATGAGTAAAAAATAAACTAGGGTGGGGATGGAGGGGTGGAGCTGCCCTTCTACTTACCTTCAGACAGTTGCAGCCAGATCTCACACACCCCAACACCTGCCTTGGCAGCCCATTTCTTCTGCAGCCAGATTGATTCAAAGCTCTGTTATTGGCTACAGAGGCCTTCAGGAAAACTTTGATGGCCTTGACGGCCACTGAAAAAGTTCCTGAATGCCTCTGACAGTGAAAAGGAGGTTGGGGGTGATGTGCACAAGTCAGGTGAGTCAGTGGAAGACACCACCCCCCCCCCAAAAAAATAAGACTTGGTGGTTTTTTTGCGGCAAAAAAAATATGAGACCAGGTCTTATTTTGGGGAAAACATGTTATCTATCTATCTACTGCATCTATCTATCTATCTGTCTATCTATCTATCTATCTATTCATACTTTAGAGCAGGGGTGTCAAACTCACGTCATCACATCATTGTCACGTGATGTATTGGGACTTTTTTCCCTTTTGCTAAACCAGAGGTGGGTGGGGCCAGCACATGACGCATCTGGCCCATGGGCCGTGAGTTTGACACTCCTGCTTTAGAGGAAGTACATCCCCAGGACTGATGTCTCTTTATCTATCCAATCTCAAATTCATTCTCCTTTGATATATGTTATTTTTTTAAAAAAATGTTTTGTTATAAAGTGACCAGAGTCATGAAAAATTTAGGCAGCTCTGAAATTAAACTTTGCAATTTTTTCAAGTGTTTATATTTGAACGGGAATATTTGAGCCAAAAACTATATTGTCAATTTCAGAGAAATGTACTGTCTGAAATACTATGCAACAGGTAGTCCTTGTCTTACAATCACAATTGAGCCCAAAATTTACGTTATCAAGTAAGGCACCTGTTAAGTGAGTTTTGCCCCCATTTCATAACCTTTCTTACCACAGTTGTAAAGTGAATTTGGCTCCCCCATAGACTTTGCTAGTCAGAAGGTTGCAAAAGGCGATCACATTAACTTGGGATAGTGCAACTCTCATAAATATGAGACAGTTGCCAAGACTTCAAATTATTATCATGTGACCATGAGGATGCTACAAAAATCATATGTGTGAAAAAGGCTATAAATCACTCTTTTCAGTACTGTTGTAACTGCGAACTTAAATGAAAGACTGTAAGTCAAGGACCACCTATATTGTGATCTGTATATTAGACATAGTCACAAGTGAGAATCAAATAGTATTCTGCAGTATGTCCTCTGGGCAAAAAGTATGGAAAATAACATGTTTTCCCTGAGCCCTGAAGGGACCTTTCACAAATCAGCAGTATGCTTTTGCAGGAGGAAAGATTATTTATTGACTTCACAAGAAACAGATTTTTTTTAACAGAAGCTGAATACAATTTTACTACTTGACCAGTAGTAAAAAAACTGGTTGGCCATCCTAATGGATAAATGCATTTTACAACACAGAAAATTGGATTATAGCTTTACTTCCTGTGAGAAGAAGCATAGAATTGGATTCTAAAAGGTTGCTCGTCGTTCATTCTTCTCAAAGGCTTTCTTGGAAGCCAAAAACTATGGCTTCAGAATAAATGAAAACAGTTTAAAATCAAATTTTCTCCCCCAGAATTGCTCCCAGACTGAAGTTTTATTTAGCCTAAAGCAAAAAGAAGCACTTACAGCCAAGTTATATAAACATCTTGGTCAACAGGTTTTAAAAGAGAAATGACCAATGTTCTGAAGAGTTCTAGATGAGCTCCTTACAATAAATGAGGATAAAGATTCTTTAAAAAACACCACAAGATCTTGACTTAGCTAAGGCTTACCAGAGGTATAATTAAATATTAAAATTCAGTTCCTTGGAGATTATTTAAATTGCCAGGTTCTGTGCAAAAAAGAACATTTTGACTGCACCTTAATGAAAAGTTTATTAGTATGCATAAACCTGAAATGGTTATTAAAATTGGAAAATGCTTTTTTCTGGTCTGGCAAAGTAAAAGCATTGAGCTGGCTTTTTAAAGTACAGGTTTCTTTTTGTAAGAGATGGGCTGCCAAATATTGTAGCTGATAATTAAATAGATGTAGTTTTTTAATCAATTTGGCTGCCTTTTAAGGTAACATCATAGAGATCAGAAATTATTTTGATCTTCTTGGGATCTATGTAGCAGCAAGGTTGAAATAAAGGACTAGTCAAAAAGGTTAGATTGGACTGATATTCCTTTCCATGAATACTATCGTGCAGGTGGCAAAATTACCATATGACATGGACAATCCAAAGCAGCCATACTTACTTGTGAGATAGAGCCAGATTCTACCTGAGTTTATCATTGGTCCCAAAGTATTTCATTTCAGCTGCCAAGCAAATATGTTTCAGTTCAGTTCACTTTGTCTTTATTCTTCTCTTTAGTTAAAATACTTTCTTTCAGAGAATCTTGACTTCTCCCATCTTTAATTGAAGGCAAAAGTCTGTTCTACAGCACACTGCATTTTTAATATTTAAGAAAACTCCTTAAAATTATGAATCACCAAACTTCTAGGTTCCAAAAAAAAAAAACATGCAGAGTATGTCACTGCATTCTGCCATGGAACATACATCAACAAGACTAGGCAAAATAAGATGCTACCATCTTTGCACAGACATATACAACATATACAGATGCAGTGACATAAAATAACTGCTAGCTGTGGTGGGAGGGGAGTTAAAAACTATAATATTGGCACTTTTTTAATGATAGTTATAATGATAGCTTGTTAACTAATATGATGGGCAAGGGATGTACAAATATTTGACACAAACGGAATGTGGTATATAAATCTAAGTGCTATCGCTATTCATGGAGTCTGTCAGTTTCTTGATTTGTTGATGATCAACTTTTTGTGCAGCAGCAACCACCGTCTCCCAGATACTGTTCAGAGAGGTGTACAGAGGTGGTATTCAGGAGGTTCTGACCAGTTCTGGAGAGCTGGTAGAGGAAATTTTGAGCATTTTGGAGAACTAGCAAATACCATCTCTGACTGGCCCCACCCCTATCTATTCTCTGCCTCCCAAGTCCCAGCTGATCAGCTGGGTCTTTTTTTGTTGCCCTGCACAGAAGAATGGAGCTGGAAAGCAGGTTAATGGGGTGGGGACGGAATGGGATTTTGCAGTAACCTTCCCCTGGAGTGAGGTGGGAATGGAGATTTTACAGTATCCTTCCCCTGCCATGCCCACCAACCCATGCCCACAGAACTGGTAGTAAAACATTTTGAATCCCACCTCTGGAGGTGTTCTTTCACTGTAAATCTCTCATTTAAGAAGGGCCCACAAGTTCTCAATCAGGTGTAGGTCATGTGAGGAAGGGGGCCATGTCATTATTCTTTCATCTTTAAGACCTTTACTGGCTAGCCAGACAGTGGAGTACTTTGATGCATCCTATGGAGCATTGTCCTGCATAAAAATCATGGTCTTGAAAGATGCAGACTTTTTCCTATACCACTGCTTGAAGAAAGTATCTTCTTAAAACTGGCAGTAGGTTTGGGAGTTGATTTTGAATCCAACCCGAAAAGATCCAACTAGCTCATCTTGAATATTACCGGCCCATACCAGTACCCCACCTCCATCTTGCTGATGTCTGAGTCAAAGTGGAGCTCTGTGCCCGTTACTGATCAAGCCACGGGCCCATCCATCTTGTCCATCAAGAATCCCTCTCATTTCATCTGTCCATAAAACCTTTGAAAAATTCTGTCTTCAGATATTTCTTGGCCCAGTCTTTCTGTTTCAACTTATGTGTCTTGTTCAGTGGTGGTTGGGTTTCAGCCTTTCTTACCTTGTCCATGTCTCTGAGCACTGAACAGCTTGTACTTCTGGGCACTCCAGATAGGTTGCAGTTCTAGACTATGACAGCACTGGAGGATAATGGGTTCCTGATAGCTTCACGTTGGAATCTTCTCAAATCTTTGGCAGTTAATGTGCATTTTTTTTCTCCCTGTTGCCTATTTGCAACAAAATGTTTTATGGTTTTGTGATCATGCCCCAACATCTTAGCAACAATGTGATCCCCAATTATAACTTCAAAAAAGGCAACTATGATCTTATAGACAACGATCTCTCATCCCTTGATTGGCAATCTCTATTCACTGGATGCAATAATGCTGAAGACCATTACAACATTTTTTACTTGAAATCCAAAGAGTCATCAAACTATATGCACCAATAACAACTCCCAAAACCAGAAAAAAACAGATTACCCATAACAATAAGGAAACTTCAATCCAAAAAAGGATCACTTTGGCAGAAAAACAAATCTGGTCATGTTGCCAACTTCAAAAGCCGATACAAAAATTTATGCCACCAGATAAAGACTGAATAGACCAATTATCACATTAAACAAGAGGAAAATCTTCTATGCACCAATTCCACCTGTGCTTTCTACAATTTTGTAAACAACAAACTAAAAGACTCAAGATCCATCCCACCCCTGAAAGGACCTAATGGTAGAGACTTCAATGACAGCACCATTAAAGCCAACCTCTTTAACACATTCTTTGGCTCAGTATTTGTAAACAGCAATGGATCATGCCCAGTATTTCCTAGTCCAACCACAGTCAACTACAATGATCTAATACATATCAATTTTACAGAAGACAATGTTGAAAAAGCACTATGCAATCTAAAACCATCTCTATCTACTGGACCAGATGGAATATGTGCCTACTTTTTAAAAAAGCTATCCGCTGCCATAGCCGAACCTCTAAGCATAATCTTTGAAAAATCTTTCAGGACCAGCTCCTTGCCAAACCTGTGGTCACAAGCCACAGTCATCCCCATTTTCAAAAAGAGAGACCCCAGTCTAGTTGAAAATTACAGACCAATCTCCTTATGCTGTGTCACCTGTAAAGTCATGGAATCAATTATTAACCAATCCATTATCCTCCACTTAGAGGCAAACAACCTACTCTCTAATAAACAATATGGTTTCAGAAAAAAACTATCCTGTAATCTGCAACTCTTACACTGCAAAAACATATGGACTACACAACTCAATCAGGGCAAAACAATAGACGCAATCTACATAGACTTCTGTAAAGCCTTTGATTCAGTGGTACATGACAAACTACTACTAAAATTAAAATCTTATGGTATCTCTGGACAACTGCAGAACTGGATAGAAGCATTCCTGTCAAACAGACAACAAATAGTCAAAATAGGGAGCCTCTTATCAAATTCTGTACCTGTCAACAGTGATGTCCCTCAAGGCAGTGTTCTAGGACCAACTCTCTTCATACTCTACATAAATGACCTCTGTGATCATATTAAGAGCAATTGCGTTCTCTTCGCTGATGATGTAGAGCTATTCAACAGCACTGACAGTACTGCTACCCTTTAAAAAGACCTCGACTATATATCAGAATGGTCAAACAAATGGCAACTTCAAATCTCAACAAATAAATGTTCTGTCTTACATATTGGCAAAAAAAAATCAGAAAATAAAATACAAGCTGAATGGTCAAGACCTTGTTGATGATCCAAACTCTGTCAAGGACCTTGGAGTACTCATCTCTAATGATCTAAGTGCTAGAGCCCACTGTAACTACATAGCCAAAAAGGCATTAAGAGTTGTTAACCTAATCCTACATAGCTTTTCTCTGGTAATATCACACCACTAACTAGGGCATACAAAACATTTGCTAGACCAATACCTGAATACAGCTCACGAACCCACATTACATATCTGATATTAACACAGTAGAGAAAGAAAGTCCAGAATTATTTCACAAGAAGAGTTCTACACTCCTCTACTCATTACAGAATACCTTATGCCACCAGACTTGAGGTTCTGGACCTAGAAAACCTAGAACTATGCCGTCTTCGGTCCAATCTAAGTATAGTATATAAAATCATACATTGCAATGTCCTACCTGTCAATGAATACTTCAGCTTCAACTATAACAATACAAGAGCACATAATAGATACAAACTCAAGGTTAACCACACCAAACTTGATTGCAGGAACTACGACTTCAGCAACAGAGTGGTCAATGTCTGGAATACTCTACCTGACTCTCTGGTTTCTTCCCCAAACCCCAAAAACTTTAACCTTAGACTGTCTACTATTGACCTCACCCCTTTCCTAAGAGGTCTGTAGGGGGCATGCATAAGTGCACCAACGTGCCTACCGTCCCTGTCCTATTGTTTCTTTTATTTTTCTTATATGTATTCATTTCATGCATTCACAACTATGTTTATCCTTATACTTACTATCTTGTAAGCGATTGACAAAATAAATAAATAAATAAATAAATAAATAAATAAATAAATAAATTTCAAGCGTGCTGTATCCCTCTGAAAGACTTTTCACAATTTTTGACTTTTCAGAGTCAGTTAAATCTCCTTTTTGGCCTATTTTGCCTGAGGAAAAGAAGCTACCTAATAATTATGCACACCTTGATGGATGTTGATGCTGATCTCCTTAGGCCATACCCTCCCTCATTACACCAAAACATATCACTGGTATGCTTATATCCACTAAGCATTCAAGTTTATACAGCTTGGAGTTGGAGAATATGCATAAAAATGATGATATGGTCAAAATACTTACTCACCTAATAATTGTGCACATAGTGTAGTTATTTCCCCCCATTCATTTGTCCAAAGCACTTCTCATATAGAAACATTTTATAAAGCTCTTCCAAATGTACAAGAAAACTTAGTATGGAATAATGGTATATCTGCTTGTTTAAACATATCTTTATTTTATTCAGACTTGAGGTACTGAATGCAACAGATCTGGTCACCAAGGTTCTTGCCTCCAACTTCCAGTCCAGTGTGTGTGCGGCTTAGTTTTCAACAAATCACAAAAGCCTTTTTGTGCTAGTTTGATCTGCTTACTAAACAAGGCATCTGTAAAACACTCATTAATGTGTAAATGACATGTTCTTTACAGAAAGAGATTCCAAGGGAGTGTCTCCCAAGAATTGCAAATAGCAAGGTAAGAACCCTCATGGAACTTTGAAGCATGGGATCCCCAAAAGGGTTAAGGAAGGTAAGACATTTTGCACAAAGATATTGGAATTTTTCTGACATTGTTATATGAACAATATTTATGGAGCACACTGCTTTGTGTGAATCCCAAGTGAACAATTTGCTTACCTGCTGCAGCTATATTTGGGGGTGAGGGAGACAACCTTATTGCTTTTAAGTAAGGAGTATCAACAAATCTGCCATGTCTTATTCTTTCAATGGATGAAAGGAATAATTGAAAATGTCAAAAAGAAACCTCAGAATATATTGTACAGCAATTGTATAAACATAAATATGACTTGTTCTTCCGATATATAAGCCAGAATTTTCTTTGTAAGGTTTGAACATTGCTGTTTATGTTCCATTTTGTGCCCCAAACATTCCCCAATTTCTCTTTTCTTAGATGCCGTCACATGAGAATGCTCTCAAAAACAGAATTTCTTCTGAAAATCAGTACACATTGTCCTTATCTAGCAAAGAGGTTGTGCAATTGGAGACATGGGTAAGTGTTAAAGTGCAGTAAACAATTATTTAAGTTGCCAGGCATTGTGTGACAACTTGCAATGGAACAACAGACTTAATTCTTTCCCTTTTTTCCAGTTCTGCTTCTATTCTAAAAGAATAATCACTCACATGAATACTTCGTGAAAGGGGGGGAGGATCCCCAGAAACCTTTAGCTGGTAAAATGGAAGAAAGATAATTTCATTAAAGAGAGTAATGAGGTGATAATTTACAATAACAATCTGCAATTTATTTTTATTTTAGTCTATTATTGATTCTGAAGATAGATGTTTAAACAGAAAGAATATTAGCAATTACTTTAGTAATTTAAGAGGTGGTCAAACATCCATACATTTTTTTCATAAAATATATGCTTGTTTGATGGAGCATTTTTCATGAGCTCTTATAGTGCCAGAGGGCTAAATTCTATAATTACTTTAATGGTACCCAAGCAAAATTCACAGGGTAAGTATGACCATTAAAGTATATATGCAAGCCAATTGATAGCAAATATGGGAATTCAATATCTGTGAATTCTTCTGTCATTGTGCTTTAAAAATAACTTACAGCTGAAAAAAATAGTCTTATTGGACATATTATGTGAAGGCCTAACTCTCTGGAAAAAGCTCCAATGCTGTGGAAGGTGGGAAAAAAAAGAAGAGGATGACCAGCAAACAAGGTGGATGGACTTAGTTACAGTGGCTATGGATGCATTATTGGAAGAACCAAGAGACCAGGGTTAGATTTAGATTGTGAATGAGACAATCAATCTGTGTGGTTGCTTGGAGGTGAAAGCAAGGGACATACTGTAATGAATCAATCAATTGTAAGTGGAAACAACCAGATAATGTAGAGGAATTCTCTTTAGGAGAATTTTGTCTTGTTTTTAAATAGCCCCTCATTCATTCATTTGATTTGCATCTTCCCTTCTAATGTTTCCTCACTTCAGCAACCCTGAAAAAAATAGAATAATCCAAGGTCACCATGGAAAAGATGGACTGAACTTGGATCTTCCCAACCCTTCTACTTTGAAAAAATACAACTGGAAAATACATATTTGTTTCAGTCTACTCAGAAAAACGAGTCAGTAGGGTTAATATGAAAAGGAAGGAGCCAAATGTCCTTCCTTTCAATATTCTTAGGGATATTGAAAGAATTCTTGTAGAAAGGAGGGGCTTCTCCTCTCCATATTTCTTGGGGTATGAATGAGTAAGTAATATTTATGATCTGACTCCTGATAATTGTAGAGGGGCTTACATAATTTAAAATTCACTATGAAAGATTTAAACTGCAATCCAATTCAGTGTATAATGAAACTTGCTCCCAGTTGAATGAATCTAACATATATACTTATCAGGAGGCAAGCTTTAAGGTATATTCACCTCCAAGAGTAAATGGGAACAACAGCCTCAAGAGGAGGCTGAGAACCTGCCAGAAAGAACTCAACTGATCGGACATCTTAGTAATATGAAACCAGAAGTAGGGATAGTTTCATGTGCCAATTTTTTTCTTTCTGAATTTTGCAAATTAAGAAAAAAAAATCACAAAAATGACATGAAATATAAAATAAAATAATTACCAGGAACATCTTTGTAATTCTTCTCTTTTGCAAACTAAAATATAATGTAATCACATATGCCTATATGTGGAAGGAGTTCTACTAAGGGAACTTTCAACAGAGAAACGTGTTTCCCTGTCCCATAACAAACAGAAATCCAAGTTTCTAATTTTCTCTAATCATATACCAAACTTTCTATGATGATTAAAAATTATGTCTTTCACCATGTACCAGTTGTCTGAGGTATTGAAATATGTACATTGCAAAAGATTTTTGGTATACATGGTTCCTAGGACGTGTCAGCCTTATGAAGCAGAGCAGACGGGAAACATAACTAGATGAGCTAATTCTACTGTACAATAAAGCAACATTAACAGAAACTGTCTCAAAGTACAACTGTCCTCTCCCCTTCTCTTTTACAGCCTGAGAATTTAGGGAGAGTCTCTTGCCTGCCTACTTGTTGCGCGCTGTGCTGTCTTTTATCTGACTGTTCCCTTGGCACTATCTATTTGATCAGTTGCCCAAGGTCTTTCTTACATATCAGTATACATTGATGGCAATTTCATTTAGTCTTAGTTATTGGTTCATTTGATCCTTGTGATCTGTGTGCTGGAAATTGTACTTTATAGTGGAACTTTGGGGTGTTTTTTTTTAAAAAGACTAAAACATTAGATTCTGATTTGCATTTGTTTTCATTTGATTTTACGGTTTTTACAAATAATAAATCTCCTATGTTATAAGGTTCAAAATCAAGCTAACTATTAAATAAATAATAAAATAAAAACCTCATGAACTCTGCTTCCTTGGCTTCCTCTATCTAGCCAAGGTGCTGCCAACCTATACTTTATAATGGTTTGTTGACAACAGAGATGGATATAAAGATCATTCTGAGCCTGTTATTTTAATAATAAAGTTCCCAAAGTGGTTATAAAAACCCCAGGTGAAAAGAGGTAATGTAATTTTTGTGAACTCATTTTAATTTCACTGGCGTGTAAGACAAAAATGAGTGATAGATTCTGCTAAAGCACTAGATAGTGCTATGCTTTATGAACAATTTTTGCAGGAATAGGCCTCCTCTTAAAAATGTAAATAGTTCACTGGTTATAACTAATCTATGTTAACATATATGAAGATTTTTCAATGCTTTAAATCAACTGTGGTATGAGAATAATGTGATGAAGATATAGAAGCATCCTATGAGATGTTCTAGATTCCATAGTTCCCAGATTGAGAAAATAAGAATTTATTAAATTGATGAAGTGTATATTACTAGGAAACATGTAAATAGGTAGACCAAAATTCTCAGGCTTTTGGCACAGCAGGTTTTCACAGTTTGTATTAACCTTATCTATGAATATTTCCTTTTAATGACCACAGTGCCATTTGGTCATATTCTGCCATAGAAATCAAGGGCCAAGATTTGCTATCTAGAAACAGTAGAATATGTCACTTCATGTATATAAACATAGTAGTGAACTCCCACAGTAAGCATGTTATTGACAATCCTTTTCCAATGGTCATCCAAGATTTAATCTATCTCAAGGATAGATAATTAAGATCACTGTATCCTTAAATATTGCCGCTTCCTCCTCTGAAGATCTTTAAGTGAGGCTCTTCTCTTGATACTCTTACCAATACTACCCATTATCTGAAGGACTATTTCAGTGGTGGACCCCTTATTTATGGAAAGCTTTCTTCTTTGGGGAAAATGTATCACAGCCGTGTTAACGCAATGTAAAAAAAACATTTTAATATCCTAATCATTTAAAAACCTGTTGCATTAAACTTCGCCAATTTTATTATTTTTAATGTGACCTTATGCTACTGCTAATAGATAAACGCAAGGACTTTTTATTTTAACAATTAAAAGGAGTTGCTTCCATACTGGCATATTTGGAATGTAAAATGTAAATTTTTGGCATTTATGACCTGTTGCTCAAAATTATTATTCTCCTTGTGGGATGGCTGTAACCACATTCAATTACATATTGACTTCAAAGCTTTGAAGATTAAATAAAATGGCTCAGAATATAAACTCTATAACGCATTTCTTTTGACCCTTCTGATTTGCCTAATTCTAGATACTTGCTAGATGCAATCAAAATATGTTAAACTGGATTTTCAGCACAGCTGAAATATACCCACACATATACATGCACGATATTGATGGCATATAGCCATTAAAATTGGCTTTTATCCTTGCAATATTTATCATCAAAAAAAAGAAGACTCCTACTTTAATTTGGAAAACAAAATATTCAATTAATGCATAGGTGACAAATTGCAAAAATAGAAATAACATATACTATGGAAGAACACAAAACTTTGCTAATAAAAGAAACATAATTATCTCCAGTAATTTGGAAAAAAGGATTTGACACTATTGTAATATATCATATCTAAGCTAAGCATTCATTCTCATATTCAGTATTAGTGAAAAGCCATCAAAGCCAACTGTTTTGAAGGATTGCAAAAGCTAAGATTCAATAATCTTCCTAACATTTCTCTGCATATATTTCTATAAAATGTGTATGAAGATATGCAAACCCTAGATATCCAGAGCACAGATGATAAAATGTGTATTGTGACATCATGACACAAACCCCATGACTTAGGAACTTATACCCAAACCTGAATTACAAGTTTAAAAATCTAGGGTGCAGACTTTTCACAAGTCTACCAAAGTTTTATCATATCTGATTAGAGTTGATACATTCAGAATTGCCCTTAACTGCCACAACAAATAGTTGACAGATCATATAAATTGATCCTATAATAAAACACAACTGCATTGTGAATGTAAGAAGAAAATAAATATTTTCTTTTAGTTCCCTGTGACAATAAATTCTGGGCTGTGATTTTTAGTAGAAGCAAAATCGAATAGCTTTTTCATTTATGTTAAGAGAAGTGAAACCAATAGCCTTCAACGGCACAGCACTTTTATTTAAAATGTAAATTAAAATAGATTCCCTATAGAAATGTAACCTCCCACCACCACAGCATCTGTTAGACTTACCTGCCTTAATATAGCTTGGCACTCTTTTTATGAGTGGGTGGCTCAACAAATGAATCCTTTTTATGCTTTATTTCAGAGGCATTATGTCTTCCCATTGTTTTATTTATCAGTCTAAAGGAAGATCTGTCACAATGTATTAGAGATAATGCAGCTAAAGCAGCATTTACCTGGGCTAATGTATTTTAATATATAAACTAAAATCAAGTTCCATAGAAGAGACAAAGAAGGAAATATGAGCTTTCTCTTTCAGAATGCAGAAACCACCACAAGGGTCTAATCTGTCATACTGTCCCCGAAAAAGTGCTTTGGGGTTTCTTTTGAACATCAGCATTCTGAATATTTCCTATCTGCCCACATGTTCCAGAGTGAAAAAACCAAATGGAGGAACTCCTTTTGTAGGAATTGAAAGAAGACACCTGGACTCAGGTTGGGGCAACAATTGGTTATGATAGCAACAACTGATTTCACCATTATGACTCTTCTTCCAGCATGGCCAATCCAGTAAACTATTGTCTTTTATTCACTGTATAAGTGAATGGAAACTATGGCTTCAGAGAAGACAGCTGGAGGTGATCATGCACCAAGCCTGCTGCCAGAGATCATGTGCTGTCCAGACAAGCAAAGCTGCTGGAGAAAAAGGAAGAATGTGACAATTAATTGGTAAATACCCTAGAGTTGGGACAAGTGTCTAGGAATGATAAATATCAATATCTGTGGAATTGTTCAGAAGTATAGGTGTCAGGCTAGATAACTAGGACTAATGCTTTGCTTGAATACAGGGAATCACCATTATTGATAGTGAGATTAACTTCATCACTGCATGGCTTTCCCAAAATGACAAGATTGTTCCTTCATCTTTGTACCTAAACTGAGGCACCTATAGACCAATATTTTTGCTAAAGCTGGTCCAAATTAAGTTTGTTACGTCCCTGTATCTTCTTTATGGTTAGTATTGCAAGCTCCTATAACCTTGGCAAGATTTTCATCATTCACATCTGCTGCTCAGGTAGGAATAATGTGCTATAATTGTTGATGTAACCAATTAAAAAGCTGATACATAAAAGAAAGAAGGGAACATAGATATGTAGGGAAAATATTGGACAAGCAAATTTCAGTTTAAGAAGGAAAGGAAAGTAAGACAGAATTGTGTTTCTTTGAGATTCCCACAGTAAATGAGCATTTTAATCTAAGTGGTTATGAGCATTTCGAGATTAATTAATGCAACTCAGTAAATTATTGTATGCAGTGCAACCTGGGGAAATGTTATATGAAAAAAGTGAAGGTAAAAATGCATAGCTAAGCGGATGGTCTTTATGGGTAAGTGATTTTGAATTGCAGATGTATTGAATTAGATTGTTTTGAAGCACAGCTTATATTTTAAGTTGGAAATGAAATAGTTTTAGATGGGAAAAGAAAGATGCTTGTCTTTTGTTCTCAAATAAAGATGCAGTGCATAACACAAATAATAGATTACAGGATAATATAGTCTCATGAAATCACAGCTGACTGCACTAGTCTTTTTAGAAGAGTGAATGAAGGGAAAGAGATTATGCTGGACCACCAAATGTCTTAACTGGAGAGAGCGATAGATGATAGATAGATAGATGATAGATAGAGATAGATAGATAGATAGATAGATGTGTGTGATGTGTGTGTGTGTGTGTGTGTGTGAGAGAGAGAGAGAGATCTAGCAAAAACTCTTATTTAGAAATATAATAATACTTTTTTGTTAGTGCAGATTTTGATAGTAAGACAAACAGATTTGTTCCTTTTCCGTGCTTTTGTTGGATGGGTGTGTGTGCAATATATGGAATATATTAAGGAGAGCTGCATTCCAACAACTCTCTCAATAGACAGTTATATTACCTTATTAGTGAAGGATAAGATGTCAGGCCTAGACCGAAACAACAGTAAAATCCAGTTAAGTTCAATATTCTATTTGCTTATATCTAATGGACAGAATCTTGCCAAATTAAAGCTATAACCTCCTATTCAACTAGATACATCCTGAGAGATTCTAGGATGGTAGCTACCTTGAACCTCTTCCCTCCTTCGCCATCAAGTATGGGACCACAGTCTCTTTCAAAAAAGGGTTGGATAATATATTAGCACAGAAGAAAAATCAGAAGATTCGTAACCTTTTTAATGCTGGCCCCATACTACAGAATACCTTACTCCCAGAAGTGCATTTAGTTTCAACCTTTATTTTCCAGAAATCAGTTAAATTAATACCATTCCATGAGCTTTCAATGCCTGATTGTGTTCAGGCAGTCATACTGATGCTGAAGACAGTGATAAACTCTTTTAATTTATTATATCCTTTGACTTTTATCTGCTTCCAGAGTCTATATGAATTGGATGTTTAAATCAATCAATCCAGAAGTCCGGCTCTTTGAGAAATGCCACAAGGTTTGAGAAGGTCCTGAATAAGTATCTCTTCTGAGCCTTTGTGGGACACCTCAGGGCTTGATTATCTACCCATTCACTTCCGTCTTCCAGGACTTTTTAGAATGGAGTAACCTTTGCAACAGTAACTCACTCCTTCAAGATCTTGCAATTAGACCATTGCACCACACTTTATGTAAAGCTGATATGATAGCTACATTAAGGTCACTACGCTGATTACCAATAGATATCTGACACTGGCTTTAAACTGTACATGACTTAGCAACTGTGTGCTTGTGGAATTGTGTCCCCTGGTCAAAATCAATCTAACCTGTGGGTTTTCCACTTCAGGTGAGTAAGGGGGTAGGAGTCAGAATACATGCCTCCTTGGGAGCATCCCCCATGTTATAACATACATTGTCCTCTTGTAGAAGTTTCCTCTTTCTTTCTTGCATTTCCCAAAGCAATCAAATCATTCTGTTCTGATGGGGCTTTGGTGCAGATAAAGGGCTTGGTCTCAATTTGTTATTTTTAATATGCAAATGATGATGCTTTATTTTAGCATTATGTAAACTAATTTGAGTTCTGAGACTTTGCTCTCAATAACATAATTAATCATAATAAAATAAAGAAAGCAACAGAATTGAAGTACTGTACCAGATAAAATACAATGCAAACTGAATGATAAACAGCATAAAAATTCTGCCACTGAACTAAATGGGGCAAGTAAACATTCTCTAGAACCGTGATAGCGAACCTATGCCACACATGCTGGAAGTGGCATGCAGAGCCATTTCCCCCTGCACATGAGAGCTCACCCAGAAGAGCCATACTGCACATGCGTGCACACCGATGCCACCCAACAGCTGATTGTTGGATATCTGGTGCGCATGCGTGGGGGATGCGTGGGAGACACACGTGCTTGCGCAGAGACTCTCAGTATGCACTGGGTGGTTGCACGTGCATGCACAGAAACATGCAGTGCATGGAGGGATCTCACGTGCATGCGCAGATGGATGGCACATAGGACTGATTGTGTGCGCATGTGCAGAGATGCGCACCGCGTGGGGGGAAATCACGCACACATGTGCAGATGTATGGCACATGGTGGGGGAATTGCACATGCAGGCACAGACATGCGGCACGTGGCAAGTGAAATCGTGCACATGTGCAGACATGCAGTGCACTGCAAGGGGAATCGCAGGTGCAGGTGCAGGCGTGCAGGTGCAGGTGCACAAGCACCAGCACATAGCGCGCTGCAGGAGGATTGCACGTGCAGGCTCAGGGGATATGGGGCGGCCGGCACGCATTGCCTTCTGGGTGTTGGCATGCAAGCGCGTGTGCACAAGCGTGCACACAATTATCAACATGGGAACCGAAAAAGGTTTGCCACCACTGCTCTAGAACCTGTATGTTCTATCTCCAAACTTTCTACTCTAATATATATGACATGATGATTGATTCAATTTGAATATTCCATTTGCATAATAACTAATTATAAATCCTGTCTGTGAAGGATAATTCCAATCTGGTTGATTCATCGAAGACTGTGATATTATTTATTGATACAACCTATGGGCCAAACTAAAGCAGAAATTCTCTGATGAATTTAACATGATTACAAAGGCAATAAAAATACAATACAAAGGGTAGTAATGCATCACTATTAAGGAATCAAAAAGTGTATCAGGGAGGGGAGGAACTCTGCAGCATTAAATAAAATAAAATGACAACACGGAAGTATAAGCATTCACAGAGCTAAATTCATCCTGCACTCAGAAGATCACTGCTTTGGCATATGAAACCATCTGTTACATCTCATTTGATGAGGCCACCTAGAGAAAGTCATCATATGATGTTGATTTAAAGACAGAAAAATGGAGTTCTAGTCCCAGACTGAAGGGTCAGAAAATAGTACTTTAAATTAGACCAGGGAATTGAGCCAGTGAAGATGATAAAATATTTCAATACTTTATATATAGGAATCCAATCTCAGCATCTTCCATTTTCTCTACTGGCTTCATTGATTTTAAGCAATGTAGAACACGTTGCAGAAAACGAAACAGGAAATTTCATAGAAATGACCATTAAAATATCTTTCTCTGTCCAAATAAGTTTTATGTGTCCTGTCCAATGAATCCAAAGGGATGCTTTGATACACCAATGCTTTCATCAGATCACCCCAATGAACTGGATTCATGGATCAAAGCAGAGACTCAGCTGTCTGCAAAGCTCTTTGTAGCCTTTTGAAACACTTGTCAAATGTAATGGCTTTTCCATTGCTTCTAAGTTGCAACAGACAACTTCACTTTCATATATGAAAAACTATAGGAAGAGCTGTACGATGTGCTGAGTTCTCTGAGCAGCTGGCAGCCCATGAGCTTTTACCACTTTATTAAATACTCTGCTTATCCGAACACTATTAAAGTGGCAAAGCTAATATTGTTAAGACATCATTGAGTATCTTAGCCTTCAGCTTCTTCCTCATGATCCATAAACTTGAATTTTTACTAATGGAATTTTTGATTTCTGTGCTGGTCATGCCAATGCAACTGGGAATTCCTGCCTGCTTTTAGCATTCTGAAAATGAGACCAGCTATACTTTCTTGGGTTGAATTTTACTTCTAAATTCTGCATGACTGGCACAGATTCACTCTTGACAGAGACTGCATAGACAATGCAGGCTAACAATTATATTTCCTCTGCCAAAACAGGGGTTATCAAAGCTATCTCTGCTACTTTGTTCTATGTGTGTGCATCTTTCTCTGTGAGTTTTTTTTTATCCCTATGGTATTGTATCTCAATGTCTAGCCAGTTTCTGCTGTTTTGCTATCTTAATAATTAATTCCAGTAAATCAAACTGACTTAATTGAGTCTTTTCAGTAATGAGTTGATTCTTCCCAGGACATGCCAAACTAGTCAACCAGTTATATTAACTCTTCTGGACCCCACAAAACTCCGGGATCAAACATTTATTGCATTGAAACCTTTTAATCTACATACATGAAACTTCGTAATGAGCTATGATAAAAGGACTATTTGCTTAGTTTTGCATGTTGACAGCAGCGAGAATTGTATTTGCACAATATTGGAAAAATGAGAATTTCTTTTTTTCCTTGTTTTTCCTTTGTAAATGATATGCCCTGACAAGACACTGTATTCAAAATGTGTATGTATGTATGTGTGTGTGTGTGTGTGTGTGTGTGTTGTGTGTGTGTGTGTGTGTGTATTTATATATATATGTAGGTCTTGGTGTATTCCGGTCTTGTCCCGTGTAAGATTGAGAATACCTTGGCAACATTTCGACGAGATCCCACTCACCATCTTCAGGCTGGTGCTTTCAGCTTCGTGCTTGAGCCATATATATATATATATATATTCGTAGATTTTCATGGGTAAATGTATGCAGGTCTTGGTGTATTCAGGTCTTGTCCCGTGTAAGATTGAGAGTATCTTGGCAATGTTTCGACGAAATCTCATCCGTCATCTTCAGGCTGGTGTCTTCAGCTTCATTCTTCTGGGAGAAGTGTGTGATAGTGGCTGTTTTTCCCTTTTAAACTGCCAGTGTTGGCTGTGTTGTTACTTCTTGATTGGTTGATGGAGTTGATGTATGCAGATTGGTTGGCTTTTTCATAAGACCCTGTGTGGCTGAGGTACTGGCTGTGTGTCTCTCAGCCTTTTGTGTTGTAACGACCTGGGTAATGGGCTGTGTGATGACCTTCTGAGTTCTATTGTTGTGACATCCTGGGTCTTGTGCTGTAATCTCCTGGGTCATTGGAGACGGGACAAGACCCGAATACACCAAGACCTACATATATATATATATATTTGTTTTCATAGATTTTCATGGGTAAAGGTATGTAGGTCTTGGTGTATTCGGGTCTTGTCCCGTGTAAGATTGAGAGTATCTTGGTGACATTTCGACGACATCCCACTCGCCATCTTCAAGCTGGTGTCTTCGGCTTTGTGCTTGTGCCATATATATATGCAGGTCTTGGCATGTTCGGGTCTTTTCCCGTGTAAGATTGAGAGTATCTTGGCGATGTTTCGACGAGGTCCCACTCACACTTTGCTTGCAGAAGCACGAAGCCAAAACCTACTCTCGCCAAGATACTCTCAATCTTACACGGGAAAAGACACGCTAAGACCTGATATACTGTACCCATGAAAACTACGAATATATATATATATATATATATATATATATATATATATATATTTACGTAGATTTTCACGGGTAAAGGTATGTAGGTCTTGGTGTATTCGGGTCTTGTCCCGTGTAAGTTTGAGAATACCTTGGCAACGTTTCGACGAAATCTCATCCGTCATCTTCAGGCTGGTGTCTTCAGCTTATATATATAGACATATATATATGTCTTGGTGTATTCAGGTCCTATCCCGTGAAGATTGAGAGCATCTTGGCGACGTTTCGATGAGATCCCACTTGCCATCTTCAGGCTGGTGTCTTTGGCTTTGTGCTTGTGCCAGCTTTGTGCAAGCCTGGCACAAGCACAAAGCTGAAGACACCAGCCTGAAGATGATGAGTGGGATGTCGTCGAAACGTCCCCAAGATACTCTCAATCTTACACGGGATAAGACCCAAATGCACCAAGACCTACATACCTTTACCCATGAAAATCTACAAATATATATATATGTTTTTGTAGATTTTCACGGATAGTAGGTATTGAGTAATGAAATTCATCCATGTTCTTGAAGTGTGTGATCGTGGCTGTTTTTCCCTGTTAAACTCTGTGTAACAACACAGCCACCTCTAGAGTTTAAAAGGGAAAAACAGCCACGATCACACACTTCTCCCAGGAGAACGAAGCTGAAGACACCAGCCTGAAGATGACGGATGAGATTTCATCAAACGCTGCCAAGGTATTCTCAATCTTACACGGACAAGACCAATACACCAAGACCTACATATATATATATATATATATATATATATATATATATATATATTGCACACACACACACACACACACACACACTTCATAATGTCCTCTAAAGGATCTAACAATCCTGCTACCTTCATCTCAACATGTTAAAAAAAGAAACACTTAAATTATTTTAATATTTTCCTATTGTACCCTATGGGCAAATATCTGGAAGTGGTTCACTTTGTCCCCAAATGCATGAATCATGAATCCTTTTTGAATCTCAATCTGAACTAAATGAGGGCAAAAGCCAGCAAATTTTGGTCTACCTCTTTGCCTGTTTCTTAGTAATATCCACCTCATCAATTTGTAAATTCTTCTATTCTCAATGTGGGAGCTATGAAATCTAGAAATCTCATAGGATGCTACTATATTTTCATCACATTATTACTCAAGCTTACTATACAGGTAAGTGTACCCCACAAGAAGCAGAGCTCATCTGGGAACTCTCCTTATCTCAGCTCCAAGATTATATCCTTGCCAATTATTGAGGACATGTACTCATACCAATGGCTCCATTTCAGGCCCAGTCTCCTATTGAGGTAGGAGGAAGCAAGATCAGAATATTATCCAGTACAAAATTAGTGTTTCTATTATGAAAATTAAAGAGGCTATCCTCTTTGCAAATATTTTGATTTACATTGGGAGAAATACAGAAGGAGATCAGCATCCTGCAGGCTCCAATTTAGATCTTTTGCTGCTTGAGCTTAAAAAAGTATGGTGATGGTATGACATGGAAGGATTTCCTTCCCCAGATAAGCTCACAGGGCCAAGGGCAGAAAGCTTCACCATGCTGATTGTAACTGATCCATCAGCAGAAGATCATTTGACATTATAAGAGGTTTAGCAGGGTTCTCACCCAACTGCAGCAAGCCTCCATTTGCTCTGGGATAAACTTGTGTCCTGGCTTTCTGGAGAAAGCAGCTGATTCCAGGAATTCGTGAGATTCTTTGTGAATGTGCTGATGTGTCTACAGCATTTGGTTGGAACAAAGCCAAGCTCCTCCTTCAGCACAACTTACCACCACTAAGGATTATTGTGATGGTGAAAGACTGGAGGGGAAGACTTACATTTTATTTATTTATTTATTTATTTATTTATTTATTTAATTAATTAATTAATTAATTAATCAATTGCTTACAAGACAATAGGTATAAGTATAAACATAGTTATAAATACATGGATACATATAAGAAAATAAAAGAAACAATAGGACAGGGATGGTAGGCACTTTGGTGCGCTTATGCACACCCCCTACAGACCTCTTAGGAAAGGGGTGAGGTCAATAGTAGACAGTCTAAGGTTAAAGTTTTTGGGGTTTGGGGAAGAAACCACAGAGTCAGGTAGCATATTCCAGACATTGACCACTCTGTTGCTGAAGTTGTAGTTCCTGCAATCAAGTTTGGTGTGGTTAACCTTCAGTTTGTATCTATTGTGTGCTCTTGTATTGTTATAGTTGAAGCTGAAGTATTCATTGACAGGTAGGACATTGCAATGTATGATTTTATATACTATACTTAGATCGGACCGAAGATGGCGTAGTTCTAGGTTTTCTAGGTCCAGAACCTCAAGTCTGGTGGCATAAGGTATTCTGCAATGAGTAGAGGAGTGGAGAACTCTTCTTCTGAAATAATTCTGGACTTTCTTTCTCTACTGTGTTAATATCAGATATGTAATGTGGGTTCGTGAGCTGTATTCAAGTATTGGTCTAGCAAATGTTTTATATGCCCTAGTTAGTAGTGTGATATTACTAGAGAAAAAGCTACGTAGGATTAGGTTAACAACTCTTAATGCCTTTTTGGCTATGTAGTTACAGTGGGCTCTAGCACTTAGATCATTAGAGATGAGTACTCCAAGGTCCTTGACAGAGTTTGGATCATCAACAAGGTCTTGACTATTCAGCTTGTATTTTATTTTCTGATTTTTTTTGCCAATATGTAAGACAGAACATTTATTTGTTGAGATTTGAAGTTGCCATTTGTTTGACCATTCTGATATATAGTCAAGGTCTTTTTGAAGGGTAGCAGTATTGTCGGTGGTGTTGAATAGCTTTACATCATCAGCGAAGAGAACGTAATTGCTCTTAGTATGATCACAGAGGTCATTTATGTAGAGTATGAAGAGAGTTGGTCCTAGAACACTGCCTTGAGGGACACCACTGTTGACAGGTACAGAATTTGATAGTACATTTCCAATTTTGACCATTTGTTGTCTGTTTGACAGGAATGCTTCTATCCAGTTATGCAGGTGTCCAGAGATACTATAAGATTTTAGTTTTAGTAGTAGTTTGTCATGTACTACTGAATCAAAGGCTTTACAGAAGTCTATGTAGATTGCGTCTATTGTTTTGCCCTGATCAAGTTGGTTAGTCCATATGTTTTTGCAGTGTAAGAGTTGCAGATTACAGGATAGTTTTTTTCTGAAACCATATTGTTTGTTAGAGAGTAGGTTGTTTGTCTCTAAGTGGAGTATAATGGATTGGTTAATAATTGATTCCATGACTTTACAGGTGATGCAGCATAAGGAGATTGGTCTGTAATTTTCAACTAGGCTGGGGTCTCCCTTTTTGAAAATGGGGATGACCGTGGCTAGTGACCACAGGTTTGGCAAGGAGCTGGTCCTGAAAGATTTTTCAAAGATTATGCTTAGAGGTTTAGCTATGGCAGTGGATAGCTTTTTTAAGAAGTAGGCACATATTCCATCTGGTCCAGTAGATAGAGATGGTTTTAGATTGCGTAGTGTTTTTTCAACATTGTCTTCTGTAAAATCGATATGTATTAGATCATTGTAGTTGTCTGTGGTTCAGCTAGAAATACTGGGCATGATCCATTGCTGTTTACAAATACTGAGCCAAAGAATGTGTTAAAGAGGTTGGCTTTAATGGTGTCATCATTACAGTCTTTACCATTAGGTCCTTTCAGGGGTGGGCGGGACCTTGAGTCTTTTAGTTTGTTGTTTACAAAATTGTAGAAAGTGCAGGTGGAATTGGTGCGTAGAAGGTTTTCCTCTTGTTTAATGTGATAATTGGTGCATTCAGTCTTTATCTGGTGGCATAAATTTTTGTATCAGCTTTTGAAGTTGGCAACATGACCAGATTTGTTTTTTCGCCAAAGTGATCTCTTTTTGGATTGAAGCTTCCTTATTGTTATGAGTAATCTGTTTTTTCTGATTTTGGGAGTTGTTATTGGTGCATAGAGTTTGATGACTCTTTGGATTTCAAGTAAAAATATGTTGTAATGGTCTTCAACAGTATTGCATCCAATGAATAGAGATTGCCAATCAAGGGATGAGAGATCATTGTCGATAAGATCTTAATTGCCTTTTTTGAAGTTATAATTGGGGATTACATCGTTGTGGTGATTTTTGTGTGGACGTATGTTGAGACAAAAGTCAATCATGTTGTGGTCACTGTTGGAAAGGGGTTCTATAATTTGTATTCTGTAAATTGAATTCAAACTATTGCAGAAGTTGAGATCGAGGCAGTTGTTAAGTCTAGTATTGTTGGTTACTAGTTGTTCCAGTCCCAGATTTGTTACAGCATTGTAGAAGGCTGCATGGGTTCAGTGTTACATTCATTTAGGGTCCAGTTAATAGGAGGTAGATTGAAGTCACCAAGAAAGATAAAGGTATGTGGGCAGGATGTTGCCCATGTTAGTAATAAATTTAGCTTGTTTACATGTTCGATGTCATAATCAGGGGCTCTGTAACATAGTAAGAATCGAAATGTGATATTTAAGGACAGTTCAAAGATAATGGTCTCAGGAAGAGCAAGCTCTTGGGTAACTTGGATGTTTTTTAGATACATATGTTGCCTAGTGCTGCAGAATGAAAAATGGGATAGAAACATTATCATCGAATTCATTATAAACATACGTGACTGTGTATATAAGCCTTCCAAAGCTTTGTGCCAAAAAGTACATTTATTCCTTAATGAATCAGTGCATTCATAAAGAACAAACCTTACAACAAACATTTACATTCCATACTTTCTACCTGAAGGGTATCTCCAACTGTATTGAATGGAAATAGTGTCCCAAAGAAGATACCCAGATGTAGTACCTCTTCAGTGATGACTTAGACATTTCAGTACTAACAAAAATTGCTAATTTGAATGAGCAAAAGACCTAAAAGATATTGCCATGAACAAAAATTTGAGCACTTGAAAAGGACAATTCTAAATCTCAGAATGTTATACAAAGATTTTAAAAATAGAATGCAAATGGACTCATTTCCAGGAAGTACCTAGCTCAGACTCAGGAACAAACAGCAGAATGATAATAACCGTTCAGTCCCCCAATTATTACAAGGCACAGTAGAATGTGTTAATTACATTACAAAAGAACAATCTTCCCATTACATAAGTGCAGACAGAATTGGAAAGAGGTTAACAACATAGAAGTGGGAGTTGAAGGCTAATCATCAGGGGTTATACACAATTATCCCCACCACACATACAACCACACATTTGTAATTTTCATTTTTCAGAATCTTAAAACTGTAGTTCCCTTGTATCTCTGATCTCAGATCACCACTCAAATGTGTGTGGGACACAAGTACATTTGCTACTCAGCAGCAATTAGATGAAATTACCTTTGGCAAAGATTATGTGAAGTGTTAATACCACTTTATAATGCCTTGGTAAGGCCACACTTGGAATGCTGCATCCAATTTTGGTTGCCACAATGTAAAAAAGGTGTGGAGACTCTAGAAAGAATGCAGAGAAGAGCAACAAATATGATTGGAGGCTAAAATATATGAAGAAGGTTGCTGGAATTGGGTATGTCTAGTTTGATGAAAAGAAGGACTAGGGGTAACATGATAGCAGTGTTCCAATATCTCAGGGGCTACCACAAAGAAGAGGGAGTCAAGCCATTCTCTAAAGCACCTGAGGGCAGGACAAGAAGCAATGGATGGAAACTAATCAAGGAGACCTCCAAGGTCCTTTCCAACTCTGTTATTCTATTCCACTGTTGGCAAACGTTTTCAGCACCAAGTCTCGAAATGGGAGTGTGTGTGCATGCATGGGGGAATGCCGGAAACCAGAAGAGTAGCTAATGGAGTGTTTCATGAGACTATCTGAAAACTTGTCTTTGTTTTTTATAAGTGTCAAAGGCATCACTATTTGTACAGAGAAAAGCATTAATATGTTGATGTATAAATGGATTAACTGACTTTGGGTAACATGCTGTTTTCACTCAATACACAGAACAAACTTTGTACAAGGATTTTATTAAATGATTGGACAGTTGCATATTAAGAAAGCTTGAACCCAGTGGTTGTCATACTTGGCAACTTGAAGATGTAGACTTAAACATCTTAAAGTTGCCAAATTTGGAAAACACTGTTTCAACTTCTTGCAGCAGATTCACATGTGAAATTGCCTTTATGTGAGGAAAAAGCCAGAGCATAGGCCACTCTTCAAACTCTCATGCTTTGAGAGGTAATTTTATCTTTCAACTCCAAAGGATGTTGGAACATCAGCAAATGAGAGTCCCTTCATATGAGAAATTTCAAAATTGTCTATATTCTTATCTACTAGCAAGTATTCTATAAAAGCTTAAATTGCACATGCCAAATCCCTTCCTCTCAGATGTGCTTCAGAAGCTGATGTGGCAACTTCCTAATGCATCTATCCACACCTCACTTCAAAAAAGATGACTTACAAAGACGTGGACCTCCATAAATGTTCTGAGAATCACTGACATTTGAAGCAAGAATGTTTGTCATAAACAGAGCTCTTTCTTAATGGCAATGATGACCCTGACGCACATTTCATGGATCTTGGAGCCTGCTAATGTTGTTCACTTGGAAGTGTTAGGGAACTAGGTGCAACCTCACTTTTCTTCCTGCCCTTGCAAAACTCTTGAACTGCGGAAGTGATGGATGGACTTGTTGATATAACAACAATCATTGTGGACAATCAATGATGAGGTCAAATTTTAGTCATTGTTATTGATGTGATTTTTTTTACTATTTTATCATGTAAACAGTCTCCCAGGTTCTGAGGAAATTCAGATGACAGGCACCTCAAACACTTATTTATTTGTTTTTAGAGATTTATTGGCTTCCTCCAAGTTTTAAAACAATCTCAGGTAAACTGCATGGATGACTATGCTAGATACTCCAGTGCCAGATACATAAGATTCCGACAGAAGATTATTAATTGCACTCCAGCCTTCTAAGTGGTCAAGATATTGCTGAACACCTCAAATTGTCATTTGGCAATAGCTGAAATAGCACAGCACTTTTCAATACAAAAATAAGGAGATTGATGAATCTCATGAGTGTAATAAAAGAAGCAAAGGCACTTTAGCCTGACTGCCTAAGTTAATTATTTGTGGGTATTATGAATAGAAAAGATTTCCCTCCCTCACACAAAGCATTATCTCTTTAGTTCTGCCAAGCATAATGAATACATATTTCCCACAGAAAAAAAGGGGGGGGGGAAGGGAACATACATAAAGCTGACCTTTAGCATGACAGTTAATTCTTAGACCTGTGACAATTCTTCCCCTTTTTTAGCACTTAGCATATTCTTAACATACTGGCTGTAGAGCTCTGTGAACATTAAACATGGTTAATCCGCTGACAGACTCAAGAACGGTTTAGGTGCCACTTGCTTTGTAGCAATAGGAACTAGAATAAAGAACTTGGGGAAAAAAATTTATCAAGGAAGGATGAGAACGAAGATAGGTAGTTCTAATACTAAATTTTAAAGGGTTCAAGGGGCTCTGCCTACTATATGCAGAAGATTTGTCATTATTGGGGAGAAAAAAGAGAAAGATACACTAAACAGATTTAGTCTTCTATTTATCCCTAAAATAATGCTTAAGTGTTTATTTCATGGCCTCTTTTAAAAAAAATATTCAGAGCAGGTAGGCCTGAACAGTGAGCAAATGCTAGATCATTTAAACTTGAGCATATACTTCACAGGTGGGTACTTCAATCATTCCATGACAAAAAGCAATTACTGAACTCATGTTTACACTAGTATGAACACCATTATGGAGGAGATCAGCAACAGAGCTGGTATTCAGCAGGTTCTGACCAGTTCTGGAGAACCGGTAGCGGAAATTTTGAGTAGTTTGGAGAACCGGCGGTAACCCTCCCCCAGGAGTGGGGAGGGAATGGAGATTTTACAGTATCCTTGCCCTGCCATGCCCACCAAGCCACATCAGGCCCACCAAGCCACGCCCACAGAACCGGTAGTAAAAAAATTTGAATCCCACCACTAGTCAGCAACACGTAGTTCAGTGATAGTGAAAGAGTTGTGGTTTAAAAAGTCAATTTTATTAAAAGCCCAGTTGTTTCCCCTTCCATAACCATCACATCTTTCAAAACACTGAAGGGAAATACCAACCTAACATTCAGTATTTTAAAAATTCTCTCCAACCTATATAGTCAATCTATCAGCTGTGTTCCTTTTTTTTCCCTTCTGGGCTCAGCCTTTTTGTGCTATTACACCAGTCTTACCAACAACCAGTTCCTCCTTGTCAATGAAGCAAATGTTTACTTCATAAGATAAACACCTTTTCACCATAATAGTAAAAGAGGGTTTATCTTTGCTCGAGTCACACTCAGTTGGAAACCCTATGACTATTATATTACCTTCCACTTAAAAGAGGGGATTAAAGTGATGGTAGATAGTATAAGATTTCACAAAAATGTATTTCATTGGACATTCTTACTGTGATATGTATTATGTGGACCAGAAGAAGGAAAACGACCTTTCTGCCCAGTGTGATGTGGGAACACATTGCTTATAAAGGATTTCTGAGGATCTGAAATTTAACCAATGCCTGAAAAAAAGTTTCCAAATAGTTCTTTTCATAAGCTCCTTCATACTTTTGCAGTTTCAATATGAGTTTGACCATGATCTGGAGACTGACAGATTGAAGGCTGCACAAAAAGAGACCAAACGCTGCAAAATTCAGTTTGTTATTCTTCATCTAGGCATGCAAAGAACAGGGAGGAAATGAAATGAAATGCTGAATTATTAACACTGACTTTTAAGGACACATCCTTTACTTATTTGCTTCTCATGCTTTTGCCCACACAGGGTGAAAAAGATTTCAGTTCCTGACTGATTATAGTCTTCTAATAAATTCAGCTCCTAAACAAAAGATGTATAAAAAAAACACACAGCTGATGGAAAGGCAGCTGGGTGAGTTTCTCATAGAAACTCATCCTCTGTGGGAAACAGAGGCTTAAGCTGGTAAATAAGGCATCAGCCAGTACTTGACCTTTGAACTCAGTGTCAATCTTGGTGGGAAAGCAAACATATTCCACTTGCTGTTAATGGGTATCCCTTATGTCTGGAAACTTGAGATAATGGGGGTTGTATTTAACAAAGCAACTTTCCCCTAGAAACTTGCCTCCATTCTTTGCATTTGTGTTTTCTCACTGGTGCAGCTCAAAACACAGGGATATACTTTTTATAACCATGTTTACACAAGAATGCATCACTTTAGCAATTACTGTTCCATCATTGATTTGGCTACATATATGAATATATAATGCATATATATTTTGTATTTGCTTGCTGCCCTTCATATATTACTTAGCTTCAATTCCTTGGACACAATAGAAGAAATTGGAGAATGGGAATCAATCAGAATTTGAACCAATCTTAAAATAATTTTAAAAAATTTTTAAAAGACAAATACAGCTAAGTATCTATTTTGCATTGTCAAATAGAGACAGTGTCACACATGCCTTGTTTCAATTTAGTCATAGACAAATGACACAAACCATTCATTCCCCAAATTTGCATTCCTTTTCATCAAAAAGAAGTCAATTCTGAAGCCTCATTTTGTGAGATTGTAGGCATATACTTTTTCTTCCTTTTTTTAGGGGGGCAGGGGAGTTTACAAACAAGCTTAAGCCAGAGCATTATCTAATTTGGAATTGAATCTGTATCATTTTTTTAAATTTTACTTTATTTTTTTATACCAAATATACCAAATAAAAACCACTTTATCATCTTTTCCATCAAGCTTCCTTAACTGATTGCACTGGACTGCTAAACAGCATTGGATTTCTAGTATTGAAAAGAGTAATTAGGACTGCAGAAAAAACAATTACTACCAACCTGCCTTCCATTGAGGACCTGTATAATGCACGACTCAAAAAGAGGGCTGTGAAAATATTTACAGACCTCTCACATCCCGGACATAAATTGTTTCAACTCCTACCCTCAAAACAGCACTATAGAGCACTGCACATCACAACAACTAGATACAAGAACAGTTTTTTCCCAAACCCCATCATTCTGCTAAACAAATAATTCTCTCAACACTGTCCAACTATTTACAAAGTCTGCACTATTATTACTATTAATCCTCCCATCCTTCCTTTCACCCATCTCCTCCCACTTATTACTGTATGACTGTAACTTTGTTGCTTGAATCCTTATGAGTTATATTGACTGTTTCCTAGTATGATTTGATTGCTTATTGTACCCTATGACTATTAGTAAATGTTGTACCTTATGATTCCTGACTCTTGACAAATGCATCTTTTCTTTTATGTACACTGAGAGCACATGGACCAAGATAAATTCCTTGTGTGTCCAATCACACTTGGCCAATAAAAAAGAATTCTAATTCTAATTCTAAAAAAAATGTTACCCAGTGAGGTAATAAAACATCTGCAAGAAAACAACCAAGCTCAGACAGAGCACCAATCTCAAGTTCAACCCTGAGCTACAAATAGTCTCTTCTATTAGTACTTCTAAGCAACACAAACTCCAGGAACAAGACCTAAAGACATGAGAGAGAAGCCTGGTTGGAGATTAACCAAAAGTCAGATGAGACAAGAGTCTCTAACAATGGAGTAGACTTCCCATGAGGTCTTCAGAAATGTAGCAGTCAAAAACAAAAGTACTACATCAATTTTACTATAGTTTCCAGTCAATCAGAGCAGAATCAAAATATTCAACTCATGATTAAAAAGTAAATATGACTGTTGCATGAAGCAGGTCTGGAGCTAATATCATATGCAAAACAATGTTGTGAAAGAGGGCTTTGTTAGTTTTTTGTTCTTAAGTATCAAGTTCCTTCTTGTTGTTTTAAAAAGAAAATCTGATTGAAAATGTTAATACATATTAAAGGGGATTTAAGCAGAACTGCAATCTTTCAAAGACCCACATCCAATGTACATTCAATATTTTGGGCATGTCCTATCTTTATAATTTATAATTTCCTTCAAATATTTAAAGATCTCTTTGCAGAGAGTCTGCAGAAGCATACTGAATCCGGTGAACAAAGCACTTGGCTGACTTTGCTTAGATTAGAAGTACAACAGAACGAACCAATCCAAATGAACAGTCTTTAGACAAAATCCTTGGACAAAATGCAGACGGATAGAATTGATTTGTGGCTGAATGAAAGTAGCCTACTGTGCAAAATAAAGTTACTTATTTCTATCCATTTGTTAGACACAATGGAAGCAGGGATCCTAATTAATACTCTAAGTGACCCCCCACTACAATATTTTCAAAGTACATACCCCCAAAAAGAAAAATTAAGGGTGAGCAAAGCATTTGAAAAGGGGCAGTTCACAAAGCATATAGTTCAAACAAAGTACGTCTCCTAAAAACATTAAAGCAGCCTTGTCCTTTAGAAAGTTCACCCTGCTGCTTCCAAGGCTCTCTGCACTGGTTTGTACCCATGAGTGAACACAAAGTTCCACTTCTGCTAAACAGATTAACCAAATGAAGCAGCAGGATGTGTGCAGGCATACGCAGACAACCAGGGACAGCTTTCAAATACTTTGCACATCTGATTAATCCATTCTTTAAAGAGGATTATTTATGTTTCTGCTCCCATGAGAGTCCCAAGCTAATGTGTTTATTTATAAATTATATCTCCTACATTTTCATTGTACAAAACAACCCCAAAGCAGGCTGGGAAGTCTTGAAAAGAAAATTAACTGGTATTTGCATGTCATTAAGGGATGCTGATATTTTGACCATGTAGTTCAACGTAACTTCCTCCAGCAAAACACACCGTTCATTTTATAGTTGTTTGACTTCTGAGCAAAATATGAAGACCATATTCCAAATCCAATAGCATTCCTTGAAATGTCAACTAACTCTTGTTTGGCCACATTAGTGCAATCCTACACTTCTGCATGTCCTTATTGGGATTTATTCTCAGGTAGCTGTATAGGAGCATCTACTGTGTTTAGCATTCTTGGGTAGAAAGAAAGGATATACATTAAAATAACAGCAACAATAAAAGTAACAATCACAGTAAGTATGCTTTCAATGTCAAAAGAAATATTCCAAGCAAATACCTATTGATCGGATGATAGGATGACGTCCATAATTACCATTAAAAGATTGTAGCTGCTTATTATGTGATTATATTATTATGTGATAATATGACTATAACTTTGTTGCGTGTATCTTACAATTTATATTGTTTTATTTTATTTATTTATTTATCTAGTATGATTATGTTGATTGCTTATTTAGTACCCTGTGACTATCACTGAGTGTTGTATCTTATGATTTATGACAAATGTATTTTATGATGATTATGATCATGATTTACCACTTGTTGCTTGTGTGTACACTGAGAACTTGTGCACCAAAGACAAATTCCTTGTGTGTTCAATTATACTTGGCCAATAAAGAATTCTAATGCTTATTAATAGAAATGTGCAAAACATCTCTCCCTGAATTGCTAAAGCAGGAATGATGTTTGCAAAGCTTATATGGCTGCTTCAGAAATATTCCTGTCGGTCTCTACATGAATGTATATATGTAGTCCTTTCACTTTGCTGAGAAAAATAAAACAAACTGACAACCTAATGAAACAAAGTGGCTGTGCAAACGTACATGTATGGAGAGATTTGGAAGCAGATTCTGAAGTAGCTGTATGAATCTTGCAATGTTCTATTGGAAAGTGAAGCAACTCTTTTGTAAATAGTAGGCCAGTAAAAAAAGAAAACAGAAAGCTATTCTGTAGTCAGTCTTGACTCTTGCTGACTCTATGAATGGAACTTACAGTTTCAATTATTAGTCTTAATGGAAGTGGTTTGTGACTGTCTTTTTCTGAGATGTTTTAACTTGCTAGTCTAACCCACAACCCTACTACTGGTAATCAGGCCTGACCCTGCTTAGCATCTGAGCCTAGATCAGCCATGGGAAACTACGGCCCGGGGGCCGCATCCGGCCCGTTCGGCTGTTCTATCCGGCCCGCAGAGCTGAAAGAGTGGAGGGTTCTCTTGCTCTCCCAGAAGGCTACGTGAAGTAATCTAACTTTGAATTTATATTAGTTCACACAAACACTCCATCCATGCTTTTGTTCCAGCCCTCCGGTCCAGTTTAAGAACCCATTGTGGCCCTCGAGTCAAAAAGTTTGCCCACCCCTGGCCTAGATAATGTCAAAGAGAGGTTGCCATCTGCCTGAGGTGTGTAGGCAAATCTTCTTGAGTTGGCTGTAATATATATCAGAGTACAAAAGGTCAGGAAATGAATCCCAATCAATAAGCCATTCAGCACTGCAAGATTTTAATTTTTTTAATTAGCCTTGTTTCATCATCTTATAGAATCTATATGATACTACATGGTAACATAAGGAGTAAAGGAAAAGTGTTTCCCCTAGGAAGAGCTGATTCATGTGTTGAAATTGATTAAGAAGGCATTTACAGTGGTTATGTCCCAGATATAAAATTGCTGTTGTGGAAATGGAGTTGGCCCGCAGGTTACTGATGATACGAAGATCTGTTAATCTTTGACTATAAAATGAAGAAAAAAAGTTTTGTTTAAATATTTATGAAAGGAACTTATCTGAAGAGAATGTGATCCAATATTTCTCAAGCTTGTCAACCTTAAGGTGTATGGATTTCAGGATTCAGAATTTCTCATATCATAAAGAAAACTGAAAAATGCCTTCCTGACTATAGTAAATCCTGTAAAGCTGAAATGGAATGATTCCAACTCTCTCCTGAATCTGGAGATATCTTTTTTCTGCAATTTTTGTAAAAAATATTTGAAAATAACTCGGCTCCAGGATGTACCTGCACATTGAGTTTTTATTATGAACTTCACAGTTGGCAGCAATGCCATCAAATATCACTAAGCAGTACACTCTTGCAGTAAATCAAAGGGCAGATGAGTTTTTAAAATCTAATTATATGTTACTAAATTTGACCAAAAAAATTGTTGGCTTTTAGAAAACGAAAATTTACTGATAGAAAAAAACTGCTCTGGAGATTAATGATAATGGTAGAGAAAATGTGATCCTTTTTGATACAGATTAGGAAGGGGAAAACCATTAACTCATCAATTTCAGAATTGCAACAGGCCACTTCATGCAAATTATCATTTTTAATTAATTATAAATATTCTATAATACCTAGTTTCATTTAAAGATTTTTTTTCATTTGAAAAAAATGAAGTTATTCAATAGTATTGGAAAACATGGATAATTATCCCTCAGGGATGGAAGAATTAAATTATTATGTGAGCACACAGGCAAGGACTCCTTGGGGTCCCGTCGGCGGGCCAATGCCGGCTGGTGGTCCCCTGACGACAAGCCTACTCTGTCACGGCCCCTGACCTCTGGAACCAGCTCCCCCTGGGGCTCCGCCTGGCCCCTGACCTCCGCACCTTCCGCCACAATTTGAAGACCTGGTTGTTTGACCAAACCGGGCTGTGACCTTTTCTTTCCTGCGGGGGGTGGTTTTATATTTTTAATGTATTTTAAATTTGTTTGGGCTTGTAATTGGGTTTAATTTCTTTTTAATTATTTATTGCTGTTGTTTCTTAGTTGTGAGCTGCCCCGAGTCTTCGGAGATGGGGCGGCAAACAAGTCCCAATAATAAATAAATAATAAATAAATGTTTTAGTAACACCATCTTGGCAATAATTTTTTCCACAGTAAAAAGAGAAGCAGTAACAACAGTTGGAAAACTTTAGAAAAAGCCAATAATAATTGGCAATTTAAGAGAAAATAAAACAAAATGTTATTTTTTTTGCCAGAGCAGTCTTTCTTTCTTTAAATGTAATGCTGGTAAACTATGAATATATAAAGAAACAAACTGTGGTCTTAAGTGAAAGATGTACTGAAAGCATTAAAATGTTACAAATATTTTGAAAAGATGTGTTTATTTACAAGTTATTTCCCTTTCTCTTTAGATTTTCAATTCATCTTAGTCTGAATGTTTAAGATACTGAATACATATGGAAATGTTCATATGATAGAGATTGCTGGAGTTAGCATTGTGTGTGGGATTTTTCATGGATTCTTCTAGGTCAAGGATATGTGCCACCATATTGGAAGTGTCTTGGTAGAATGACAAAATTGGGAATTGTCAGATTATTTCCATTTGAGGGTAAGCACTGACATATCTTTAGACCAGATCTTTGGGGTGTGTGTGTGTATATATATATAATGGTAGTTACAGGTGCATCTCCATGGAATCACAGTATCTAGGAGTTTCTGTGGTAAACATCTATTTCAAAATTATAATCCTCCTGCCTCTCATCACAGATGTGCAGCCCTTCTTGAATTTTCTTTATGGTTTGTTCCCTTTCAGACAGACAATGGAATAGAATAGAATAACAGATTTGGAAGGGATCTTGGAGATCTTCTAGTCTAGCCCTCTGCTTAGGCAGGACAAATGGTTATCCAATCTCTTCTTAAAACCTTTCAGTGTTGGAGCATTCACAACTTCTGGAAGCAAGTTGTTCCACTGATTAATTGTTCTAACTGACAGGAAATTTCTCCTTAGTTCTAGGTTGCTTCTCTCCTTGATTAGTTTCCACCCATTGCTTCTTGTCTTGCCTTCAGTTGCTTAGGACAATAGCTTGACTCCCTCTTCTTTGTGGCAGCCCCTGATATATTGGAACACTGCTATTATGTCACCTCTAGTCCTTTTCATCAACCATATTCCTGCCAGCTTGGTGTCACCTGCAAACTTGAAGAGTTCCCCTACTATCCCTTCATCCAAATAAAGAAGATGTTGAAGAGTATGGGGCCTAAAACAGAGTCTTGGAGTACCCCACTGCATACTTCCCTCCATGTAGATGCAGTTCCACTGAGGACTACACATTCAGTGCGGTTGGTCAGCCAGTTTCTCCTCCCTCCATTTCTTTATTTTTGTACTGTGTTATTTTTTGCCTGATGTTATTGTTTCCACCATCAGTTCTGTAATTTTTCATTTTCTCCCCTTGGGTTTTGCTCTTATTTTTTCTAACCTATCCTTCCAATTATATTTTCTTACTTTCTATTTATTGTCTCTAAGTTAATTGGGAAAGGAATTGATTCTGGGTTTGAAAGCTTTTCCCCCACAACTAGGTTATTGCATAACCTAAAATTCCTTATCCACAAAAATAGTTGCATGTGGGGGTAAACAGACAGGAGAGTCTACATCTGTCAAAGTGCTCTTTAGTCATTCGATAATGAGGATGGATTGATTTTTTTCAGTTCTTTATTTATTAATTTAACCACAGAGAATCAGATAATTACAAAAATCCAAAATACCTATAGAGAAAAAGATACACGATAGATATTATTATTATTATTATTATTATTATTATTATTATTATTATTTTATTAGAGTTGTATGCTGCCTTCCCTCCCAAAGGACTCAGGGCGGTGAACAATAAAAAACCAATACAAATTACAATAAAAAAAACCATTAAACAGATACAAGCCTAATCAGTGTTATAAAATTTAAAATGAATTAAAACAAAGACTAAAAAAACCCACACCCCTGAAGTCAGTCCAGACCGGCCTGTTGAAACAACCAGGTCTTCAGGTCCTGGTGGAAGGAGCGGAGATCAGGGCCAAACGGAGGTCTACGGGGGGTTGGTTCCATAGGGCAGATGCTCCCACAGAGAAGGCCCTACCCCTGGACACTGCCAGTCGACAATGCCTAACCAACAGTACCCCAAGGAGGCCCTGCCTATGGGAGTGTACCAGGCGATCGGAAAGTGATGCTGGCAGGAGGCGTTCCCGCAAGTACCCTGGACCCAAGCCATGTAGGAATTTGTAAGTTGTTACTAATACCTTGAAACTCACCCAGAAGGCAACAGCAACCAATGCAGGTCGTGCAGGAAGGGTGTAACATGGGAGTATCGGGACACCCCCATCACAGCCCGTGCAACTGCATTCTGCACCAGCTGCAACCTCCTGGTGGTCCGCAAGGGCAGTCCCATGTAGAGAGCGTTGCAGTAGTCGATTTGGGAGGTGACAAGCACATGGATGACTGTCCGTAGGGCATCTCGGCTCAGGTAAGGGCGGAGCTGGTGAACCAGCTGAACCTGGGCAAAGGCCCCCCTGGCCACAGCTCCCACCTGCTCCCCCAAACTGAGCTGTGAATCCAGGAGGACGCCCAGGTTCTGCGCCCTGTCCACAGTGGGCAACACCTCTCCCCCCATGACCAAAGATGGTATATCCTGAGAAATCTGAGATGCCGGTATGCACAGTCACTCAGTCTTAGCTGGGTTGAATCAGAGCCTGTTGCTCCCCAGATCTGCACCGCATCCAGACACCGGGACATCACAGAGAGAGCATCACTGATATGGTAGATGGCTGGCTGGCTGGCTGGCTGGCTGGCTGGCTGGCTGGCTGGCTGGATGGATGGATGGATGGATGGATGGATGGATGGATGGATGGATGGATGGATGGGCGGACGGACAGGCAGACAGACAGACAGTCAGACAGATAGATAATAGACAGATACACACGCACATACACACATACTTATCATCTTTTGAAATAAAATAAACTAAAATATAAAATCCAGCATGGGGATGGATTGATTAAATTGGAATGATTTTACTACTCATTAATGTATATATAAATCCTCAATTTAAAAATTTTATCTCATTTTATGGGTACAGTTTTTATCATAATTTTCCCTGGTAGTTCATGGAACAAAACTTAGGAGGGAGGAGGGTTATATCTTTGCTCACGTGGTATGTGTCTCAATCTTGGATCTTCTAACAGATCCAACACTCCAGGAGTTCGATTCTGACTAGCTCAAGGTTGTTCTCAGCCTTCCATGCTTCTAAGGTCGGTAAAATGAGGACCCAGATTGTTGGGTCCTCATTTAACTGACCTTGGACTCTATAATCTGTTTAGACAGGGCTGTAAAGCACTATGAAGCAGTATATAAGTGTGTGCTATTGCTATTCTTCCTGTTGTTGCTGTCACTTGGCACTGTTATATTTATCACCATTACTGTCTTCTGTTCCTTGCCTATGATGTCTGGTTGATTGTCCAGTACTTGCCTGTCTGTCTAGATCTGTAAGTCTCTTAGGATCTTATCACTCTTTTCCTCTATGATTTTTTGTGGAAACTCCTTTCTAGATTTGGGGAAGGTATGGCCCATGTACTGTGCAGATATTTCTGTTCACAATGGCTGTTTGGTTCTACAGTTCAGTGTATGCTTTTGCTGCCTGCATTTTACACTCTGCCCTGTGTGTTGGATTGTCTCTGGGGTCTTTCAGCATAGTCTGCACCTCAGTTCCAGTCTAGTATCATAGACTCCTTCTTCTATATGCACACTGTACTGACATATTTCATTTAAATGTTATTCCTGCATGCGAATGCTTCATAACCTTTTATGAAATAATAGGAAGCTGTCTAGGTGAAAGGAAAGGCACAATTTTGTTCTCACCCCACACTGGGGAGTCTATGAAACACATGAAAAACTTGCTCTCAATTGCAACAATCAGCATAAGTTTTCTGCCTATTGTTTCTATGTTGTTCTTTTTAATACTGAACCATAAATAATAGTTTGAATTTGCCTCACAGAGCAATATTTGCAAGGCAGACTGCTTTAGAGAATATCCCTTAATTAAAGACTTCAAGTATGCCTAAGGGGTGTCTCAGAACAACTGTTTGAAAAAGATTATCATGTTATTCAGGCATTGTCAGGAAATACAATTCAACATTTTTCTTGCATCTTACCATCTAAAGCCTTTATCATCAGTGATATCTGCAACCTATCTAAGATATTGACATTTTTATTAAAAATATTCTTCATTCTCTAGGACTGAAGTCACAGCTCAATCACTGGGTCTAAAATTGAGCTTTTTGGGTTTAAGACAACATTTAGGATAAACTTAACAGAGTTTGAATTTATTGGCTATGAATAACATGACTATTGTCAGTATTGCTAAAGGTTCTCATCAGGGCTGCGAAAAAAACATTAAGGCAGGAAAAAAGGGTTACAATGGCAACCAGTGGAAAAACCACAGGGTAAAGGAAAGGTTTTGTAGATATTTCAATACCTTTGGCAATATTTCTGTGAAAACTGGATTCAGTGGGAAGATATTTTCAATTTCCCTCTGCCATTATTGCATTTAACTTTGTTTACTGTGTAACTTGTTAAACTGCAACTGTTCTAGCAATATAGCCATAAAAATTTCTCATATTTCCTGAATAAAAGTCTAGAGTGTTGAGTTGCTAGTTCATAATATGAATATCACTATCCTTATGACATTACACTATGAATGAAATATATAATTTCATAATATGATATGAAAAAATGTAATAAAATACAATATAATGTAACACAATATAATATAATATTTATATGATTTCAAATGCATTATAATTTGACAAATTAATGTTTTTCATAGGAACCAATAATTTGTGTTATAATTGTGTTTACAACACAAACAACATGTTACGAAATATACAGTGGTCAGAATCTGCGGGTGACTGAGCTGTACTCATATTTGTGGTGATTTAGCTCTATCGAACTCAGTCTTACACAAAAATAAAATCTTAACTAGAAGTAGCTAGAGGGGCCTTGGTGGTGCAGGCTGCTAATAGCCTAGCACTTAGTTCCAGCTGCCTGTAATTATTGCAGGCTCGAATCCCACCAGGCTCAAGGTTGGCTCAGCCTTCCATCCTCTCGGGGTAGGTAAACTGAGGACCCAAGATTGTTGGGGGCAATAAGCTGACTTTGTAAAAATGCCGCTTAGTAATAAGCAGGCATATACAATGGAAGGAAGGCTATTGCTGAGCGCGTTGGGTTGTATCCCAAAAATTGTAAGCCGCCCTGAGTCTCTGGAGAAGGGCGGGATATAAATATGAATAAAAATAAAATAAAAATAAATAAAGTATTTCAGCAAACATCTCCTTTTTTTGTCTTTGATTCATTTCATTTGTGACCTTATAAATTCTCCTCATCTCAGTGGTTTCCAAATTACTCTTCCCTTTGAAACTGCCACTAATTTAATGTTACTGAAGTCCTGGCTTCCATTCTTTCCAGTCTGGCTAATAATAATAACATTAGCAACATTTGTTTGTTCTTTGTTTCTTTCTACATTTCGCACTACATCGAAGAAGACAGCTGTTCCTGCCTTTTCTGTTTTGTTTTTATCTGTTTTTCTAAATCTCTTCAATTTCTTCTATGTTCCATGCACATTTTAATATGAACTGAGAAAACCTCGGTGCATTACAGTTTTCAGTTATTTGAACAGATTTCTACAATCCACTTTATCTAATACAAAACTTATCTCTTCCTTCAGAAGAAAATAAAATTCAGGAATCCAGAGTACAATAGAGTTTTTGCTTTTCTTGCTTCTGTTTTAATTGCTCTAACATACTCCTTTGTTCATCTTGGAGCATTATTAAAGTTTCTGTCAATGCAGCCTTATTGTCAAACATCATCTCATTAGCAATTTAGCTCAGGATTCATTGTCTAAAAAAGAGCATTTCTATAAGTGCAAGAACCAAGATATAAATCAGATTCATCCAACTGAGAGTTTCTAAATACAATGTTTACAGTTTGTTGAATGAGGTTCCTACTGATTAAAATATAATTAGCAGATTCATCTGCTTAGGAGTAAAGCTAGACAGTTACTATATTCATGGCAGAATTATGAAACAGCGTGGACCATCTATTACTACCATGTTCCTATTTTGTGATCTACTAAGCAGGATTTTGAAAGAAAAAAATGACCACAGTTTCCAGTTATCCTGAAATGGGAAAGATACACAAAAAATAATGTAACATTTAAAACGGGGCCTATCACAGTTTTTAAAAACTGTGACATGATAGCAGTATTCCAATATCTGAGGGGCTGCCACAAAGAAGAGAGGGTCAACCTATTTTCGAAAGCACCAGAAGGTAAGACAAGAAACAACAGATGGAAACTGATCAAGGAGAGGAGCAACCTGGAATTAAATAGAAATTTCCTAACAGTGACAACAATTAACCAGTGGAACAGTTTGTCTTCAGAAGTTGTGGATGTTCCATTACTGGACGCTTTTAAGAAGAGACTGGTAAACCACTTATCTGAAGTGGTATAAGGTCTCCTGCTTGAGTAGAGGGTTGGAATACAAGACCTCTAAGGTTCCTTCTAATTCTTCGTTTTGTTGTTGTGTTTTAAATCCTGAAATCCTGACTGAGCTAGATGTGGATTTGTTCTAACCAATATTAAACGAAGTTCTTCACCACCATATATTTGTTTACTGCAACAGTCCTTTGATATAAAATTTGATATAAAATGACTCCATTACCACAGTAAGAGACTATCATGTTTACCAATCAGATCATGAAATCCGTAGAGGAGGTGGTGTTGCTACCTTCTATAAAAAGTCCTTACATCTAAAAAACATCCAAGTCACCCAGAAGCTTGCTCTTCCTGAGACCATCGTCTCTGAACTGTCCTTAAATGTCACATTTCGATTCTTTCTATGTTACAGAGCCCCTGATTATGACATAGAACATGTAAACAAGATAAATTCACTACTAACATGGGCATCATCCTGCCCACATGCTTTTATCTTTCTTGGTGACTTCAATCTACCTCATATTAACTGGACCCTAAATGAATGTAATACTGAACCCATACATGCAACCTTATACAATGCTGTAACAAATCTAGGACTGGAACAACTAGTAACCAACAATACTAGACTTAACAACTGCCTCGATCTCATCTTCTGCAATAGTTTGAATTCAATTTACGGAATACAAATATTTCCAACAGCGACCACAACATGATTGACTTTTGTCTCAACATACGTCCACACAAAAATCATCACAACAACGTGATCCCCAATTATAACTTCAAAAAAGGCAATTATGATCTTATCGACAACGATCTCTCATCCCTTGATTGGCAATCTCTATTCACTGGATGTAATACTGTTAAAGACCATTACAACATATTTTTACTTGAAATCCAAAGAGCCATCAAACTATATGTACCAATAACAACCCCCAAAACTAGAAAAAACAGATTACCCATAACAATAAGGAAACTTCAATCCAAAAAAAGATCACTTTGGCGGAAAAACAAATCTGGTCATGTTGCCAACTTCAAAAGCCGATACAAAAATTTATGCCACCAGATAAAGACTGAATGCACCAATTATCACATTAAACAAGAGGAAAACCTTCTACGCACCAATTCCACCCAAGCTTTCTACAATTTTTGTAAACAACAAACTAAAAGACTCAAGATCCACCCCACCGCTGAAAGGACCTAATGGTACAGACTACAATGACGACACCATTAAAGCCAACCTCTTTAACACATTTAACACCAAAGGGAATATGTGCCTACTTCTTAAAAAAGCTATCCACTGCCATAGCTGAACCTCTAAGCATAATCTTTGAAAAATCTTTCAGGACCAGCTCCTTGCCAAACCTGTGGTCACTAGCCACGGTCATCCCTTTCTTCAAAAAGGGAGACCCCAGTCTAGTTGAAAATTACAGACCAATCTCTGTGCTGCGTCACCAGTAAAGTCATGGAATCAATTATTAACCAATCCATTATCCTTCACTTAGAGACAAACAACCTACTCTCTAATAAACAATATGGTTTCAGAAAAAAAACTATCCTGTAATCTGCAACTCTTACACTGCAAAAACATATGGACTACACAACTCAATCAGGGCAAAACAATAGACGCAATCTACATAGACTTCTGTAAAGCCTTTGATTCAGTGGTACATGACAAACTACTACTAAAATTAAAATCTTATGGTATCTCTGGACAACTGCAGAACTGGATAGAAGCATTCCTGTCAAACAGACAACTAATAGTCAAAATAGGGAGCCTCTTATCAAATTCTGTACCTGTCAACAGTGATGTCCCTCAAGGCAGTGTTCTAGGACCAACTCTCTTCATACTCTACATAAATGACCTCTGTGATCATATTAAGAGCAATTGCGTTCTCTTCGCTGATGTTGTAAAGCTATTCAACACCACTGACAATACTGCTACCCTTTAAAAGACCTCGACTATGTATCAGAATGGTCAAACAAATGGCAACTTCAAATCTCAACAAATAAATGCTCTGTCTTACATATTGGCAAAAAAAATCCGAAAATAAAATACAAGCTGAATGGTCAAAACCTTGTTGATGATCCAAACTCTGTCAAGGACCTTGGAGTACTCATCTCTAATGATCTAAGTGCTAGAGCCCACTGTAACTACATAGCCAAAAAGGCATTAAGAGTTGTTAACCTAATCCTACATAGCTTTTCTCCGGTAATATCACACCACTAACTAGGGCATACAAAACATTTGCTAGACCAATACTCAAATACAGCTCATCAGTCTGGAACCCACATTACGTATCTGATATTAACACAGTTGAGAAAGTCCAGAAATATTTCACAAGAAGAGTTCTACAACTCCTCTATTCGTTGCAGAATACCTTATGGCACCAGACTTGAAATTCTAGACCTAGAAAACCTAGAACTACTCCACCTTCGGTCCGATCTAAGTATAGTATATAAAATCATACATTGCAATGTCCTACCTGTCAATGAATACTTCAGCTTCAACCATAACAATACAAGAGCACACAATAGATACAAACTCATGGTTAACCGCACCAGACTTGATTTGAATACTCTACCTGACTCTGTGGTTTCATCCCCAAAACCCAAAAACTTTAACCTTAGACTGTCTACTATTGACCTCACCCCTTTCCTAAGAGGTCTGTAGGGGGCATGCATAAGTGCACTAACATGCCTACCATCCCTCTCCTATTGTTTCTTTTATTTTTCTTATATGTATTCATTTCATGTATTCACAACTATGTTTATCCTTATACTTATTATCTTGTAAGTGATTGACAAAATAAATAAATAAATAAATAAAAATAAATAATAAATATTCAGAAATCAATTTACACAACTTCTTATTAACTTAATTAGAGATGGGAAGACATTTAAAATGGTGTCTTTTCTTCAAGATTAAAATTCTTCGTTGCTAATTATCCCATCCAAATATTTTAAAGATTTAAAAGCAGTTTAAACACTCATATTTACTCCTTTGCAGTAAAACATCCATTAAAAAAAATGCACGTCTGTATTAGGACAAAATGTCTTGGCAGAAATTTCCTCTAATCCTTTTGATGTACTCATCTACCCATTAAAATTTCTCAAATAAATAGTAGGATAGAAATCACCAAATTAGCCCACACATAAGCAAAAGCCATTAACCCACACCTGTATTTTACTGTAATCTAAACTTTCAAATGTGATGAATATGCATCACCGTTCATTTTAAAAAGAAAATAATAGTTCTTTGTCTCTGTTTAGCTTAATGGGCAGATTTTATAATCTATGACACTACCTCATTTCTAAGCCCTCCCAAGAAATTTGGCAAATTTGTCTTTTCTTCTTTTTTCTTTTAAACTTACTTTCATTTACTGACTCGGTATAGCAACTGCACCCTGGCCCAAACTCATTAACATTTTGAATGCTTTATTCCCTTTAAATGAAATTGAATATAGAACTATCGCAGGAATGAATAAGATCTTCTATAAATCTGGTCTAATAAGTAAAGCTGGCACATTTGGTCTTGGCTGTTTTAATAGTTGGTCCAATGGAGTACAACTTCATTAGACATAGAGAATGTACTCAGAGGCTATTAAAAAGAGCAGTACATTTGGAATGAATGTACTGCAATGGACTTTGTGCATTGGAACTCTGCAAAATCTCTGTAGCATTTTATTAACTGTAAAATGAAGAAGGGATTCATAGTTTCATGATCTGATTAAAAGTTCAGTGCTACAGTTTTAAAATAAGTGCCTGTTGCATTTTTGTAAGAGGCATGTTGCAATAATGGAACCTTGGAATAATGGAACCTTGGAATTTTTACTTGGCAATACACTCCTGATATACACAAATAGGATGCAGTCTCCATTGACCAAATATGAGGGGAAAATATATGATAAACAGACACAGTTCCATCTGCCTGAGCCAGAGGAGAAAGATCCTATATGTAGCTTTATATTGACAAACTACATTGTAAAGACTCTAGCACCCACACATGTATTCATGTGTGTGCCCTAGTAACAGGCAGCAGTGTCCAAAGAGCCACAAGAACAATTGTTCAATTTGTTCAATTCATTATAAAACAATTGAGCAGGGTAAAAGAGAAAAGAAGGACCCATGCAAACCCCAGATATCTGAAGTCCATGCATGAACAAATATGCATAGGATTAGAAACATTAGGTAAATATGACTGATGCAATTCTATACATCATGCAAGCATGTATATGTGTGGATTTGTATATAAGAAAGTCAACATGTACATATTTCAGGCCTGAGCTAGCAGTGAATGACCAAGAAAAATTTCACAGGACTCAAGGGGGTGGTTAATACTGAAAAGAGTGATGCATTTCTCTGCTAGGGATAAAAATAGGATTTGAAAATAAATACCAGCATAGAAATTATATTGGTATCCTTCATAATTTATGAGAAATACTTTGTGGGTAAATTGGAGCACACAATGTTAGCTCAGATTGCTTATTGGCACATCACAATGCTCTGGAAGTGAAATATTTGGCTCATAAAACTCTTTTTTTAAAAGAAAAAGAAAGAAGAAGAAGAAAGCAAGCAAACAGAACATTTAGTGCCAATTCTGGAGTCAAACTAATAGACTAATCTATTTCTTTTCATGGTTCTAATGGATAAGAAACCATTGTTTAATCTTTGTGAATGTTAATCCTTATCTCAAGTTCAAGCTAATGTGGAACAGCATTAAACAGATAAATAATTTTCTTGGCATCAAAAGAATGCATACATTATTTTGTTCTCTGTGTGCATAAATGTATGATTTGTAAACCCAGGAAATAATAAGAAAAACAATAACATCTGAAAAATATATCCCATTACTTTTAATGTGCCATGCATTGATGAACCTGCAAACGTGAAGTTTATGCTAAAGACCAAGTTTAATCTGGCTTTCCCCAACTTTGTGTTCTCCAGAGATATTACACTCCAGCTCCCCATAATTCCTGTGCTATGTTGGAAGTATGCAACCTGAGGAGAGTAGCCAATAGACTTATTTTCTCCATATTATATTGAACAGTTGCTAAGGGTAACACGAATCCCAATTAACCTACCTGTTTAATACTTTGACTTTTCATTTCAGTAAGGGCAATTCAGATAACCTCATATGCTAAATATCAGGAGAAAGAGAAATAAAACATGTTGAGAACTTGCTTGCTTCATTTTTTTTAAAATAAAAACTTGCAAACTGTTCACAATTCATAAAAATATTTGCCCATTCTTATTTGCAAAACAAGCCTGAAAATTCTTTCAGAAATAAAATGTGAGAATTTGACAGATGTCTACATTGAGGTTAGGGCTTTGAGTGTAAGCTCTTAAAATATAACATGTGAATGCCAATTAAATGCCTGTATTTAATAGTGATACTGACTAAGATGGTCATTTACCTCTTATTTTACAGCTGGATGTGTATAACATGGACTTTTTCATGCAATGAGGCTCAATAATTTTATCTGAGTTTTCCTTCACTTTAGGATAGTGTTTGTTTTATAAAAGAAGACGACACTGTGGATGTGCTGAGGCCAGGAGCAAATTTGCTCTGAGAGAGACTATAAGGTCAGCATAAATTGAGATTGCCAGGAATTTAAACTGTTAGCTTACACAAAGGAGGGAATTTTGCAATCTTGGCATCTTTTGCTTATGCATCCTTACATGCCATTTGCGGATTCTCTCATTTTCAGCATCTGTCCTAATGAGGATTCTATGCTGTAAAATGAGAGCAGGAATGTCATCCACATAATTCACCCAAATACATCACCGTCAACACAGCTTCTTTTGTATGCTTTGTGAGCAGCTCTGTATGAACTACATGACTCTCCTCATCCTGTTTTCTCAGAACACACCAGTGTAAACAGGCAAACCTCATAATCAAGAACAATTTACACTCCACTTAGGAGATGAAGGCCTTCCACATTCACTTCATACATTTGGTGACTTCATGCATATATATATATATATATATGTTTTCGTAGATTTTCACGGGTAAAGGTATGTAGGTCTTGGTGTATTCGGGTCTTGTCCCATGTAAGATTGAGAATACCTTGGCAACGTTTCGACGAAATCTCATCCGTCATCTTCAGGCTGGTGTCTTCAGCTTCGTTCTCCTGGGAGAAGTGTGTGACCGTGGCTGTTTCTCCCTTTTAAACTCCAGAGTTGGATGTGTTGTTACTTTTTGATTGGTTTGTGGAGTTGATGTATGCAGATTGGATGGCTTTTTCCCGAGACCCTGTGTGGCTGAGGTGCTGGCTGTGTGTCTCTCAGCCTTTTGTGTTGTAACGACCTGGGTAATGGGCTGTGTGATGACCTTCTGAGTTCTATTGTTGTGACATCCTGGGTGTGATGCTGTAATCTCCTGGGTCGTTGTCTGTGTTGCAACCTCCTGATGTTTTGTGTTGTGATCTCCTGAGTTCTGTGATGTAGTATCCTGGGTGGAAGGCTGTGATGTGACATTCTGGGCCTTGGTTTGGCTCCGAGTTTGAGGTCTGGCTATGTGTTTATAGCGTGTGTCAGTTGGCTTAGTTTGGGGGTTGGAAGGGGGTGTAGCAGCTGGTGTTGCAGCCATGGTCTGGTTTCTGGATGGTGGTTGCCTTTCATCTGTGGCGTGGGCTTGGGTTTGAGTCTGGTGAAGGAGATTGGTGGTGGCATCCTGTGTTATTTTGGGTCCGGTGTTGGTTTTCGTGGCTGGGACTCGTTTGTTGACCAGGGCTAGTTTCCAGATGTCTGGTAGGCGGGAAGTATCATCCTGTTTATTCATGTTGTGGGGGTGTTTCTCTGTTTCGATGGCTTCCCTAATTATTCTTTTGTTGAAGTGTTCAGTATTGGAGATAAGTTTGGATCCCTCAAAATCAATTTCATGTCCTGTGGCTTTAAGGTGCTGGAAAAGGGAGGAAGTTTTTTCTTCTTTTCTGACTGCGTTCTTGTGTTCTCGTCGTGCATTTATTCTCCTGTTGGTTTGTCCAATGTATGTGGCTGGGCAAATTTTGCATGGTATTTTGTAAACTCCTTGGTTTTCTAGCTGGATCTTGTCTTTGGGGTTTCTTAAGATGTTGGCTATTTTTGGTCAGTGCCAAAGGCTGTCCTGATATTGTGCTTGTGGAGAATTTTGCTTATTTTATCTGTGGTGCCTTTGATGTAAGGGAGGAGGGCGATGCCATTGTCCTGTTCTGTGTCTTGGTTTTTGGGGAGTCTCCCTTCGGATTAGGTTGATGATTGTGCTTCTTTGGAATCCATTGGACATTAATACGTTAGTGAGGGTGTGTAATTCTGTTCTCAAGTGGTCTTTGTCAGCTAGGCGTTTGGTTCTGGAGATGAGGGTCTTGGCTCTGGAGTTGATCTGTGCAGGGTGGTGATGGGATTGTGCATTTAAGTAGCGGTTAGTGTGTGTCTTTTCTGGTAGATGGTGTGTCCTAGGGAGCCGTTGGGTTTTTGTAAATAAGGGCGTCCAGGAACGGAAGTTGATTGTTGGTTTCTGTTTCCATGGTAAATTGTATTTTGGGGTGTAGGCTGTTGAGATGTGTGAGGAAGTTGTCCAGTTTTTCTTTCCGTGTGGCCAAATTACGAAAGTGTCATCTACATATCTAAGCCAGAGTTTGGGTTTGTATATATATATATATATATATATATATATATATATATATATATATATATATTTGTTTTCATAGATTTTCACGGGTAAGGTATGTAGGTCTTGGTGCATTGGTCTTGTCCGTGTAAGATTGAATACCTTGGCAGCGTTTGAATCTCATCCATCATCTTCAGGCTGGTGTCTTCAGCTTCGTTCTTCTCCCAGAAGAAGCGAAGCTCAGCCTGAAGATGATGAGATTTCATCGAAATGTTGCCAAGGTATTCTCAATCTTACACGGGACAAGACCCGAATACACCAAGATAGATAGATAGATAGATAGATAGATAGATAGATAGATAGATAGATATGCCAGAAAAGAAACTGGCATGAATAGGAAAAAAATGTAGTCATTTCCTGCAGGTCAACTTCTGTAAAATGGGTAAGTGGCAAAAGGAAGTTGAAAAAAGAAGAAGCAAAAAGTTGAAGACAAAAGAAGAAGAGCTGAGAGGTAGATGTTTTTTTAATCAGAGTCTCATCTACAGAACAAATTCCAGGTAGGTAAGTAAAGTATTTTGGTGAATAAGGGAGCAGTTCCCTAGTCATGCCTTTAAGTGAGATGAAACAATGGTGGCAGAGTGAACACGCAGTTTTTGGAGATCACCTCCTACTCCCATCCCACATGCTCTTCAGCCAAGGGTTCAAGGTGATATATGCTTCATTGTACTTCAAGTGTGAAGTCTCCAAAACAGCTAACTGTACCAGCCAGATATTTCACATTCACCATTCAGAAGGATTCCTCATAGTTATGCATTGTTAAGTAGCTGCATCATCTGTCTAAAATTGAGCCTGAAATTTGACAGATTGGGCCAAGACTAGAAAAGTACTTTATGTACTTCAAAGTTCCTTCTTGGTATACTTCATTGATTATATTTCATATTATTTTGGAGGTGGGGTGTGAGAACGGATATGTTTAAAGCAGCGTGAGTCTCTGAAGGGTTTTTCTTCCTAACTCAAACCGTTTAGCCTGAAACCCCCCTCTTTCTAGATTCAAAGCTCCATGGTTCAAATTTGATTTTCTGACTTTCATTATTTCTCATTCAGATGCATTGCTTATCCTTTTGAACAATAAAGATGGAAACAACAGAGGCTTTCTCTGGAAACAGTTTTCATTTGTCACTTGTCAATGGAACATCTCCTGTTTATTTTATTGTATCTGCAAAACATTGACTTTTATACCATACTTCACACAAAAAGGATATGCCAATCACATTGTGCTAAGGCAAGTTTCTTTTTCACCTTAATTTAAATCAATTTTAAGGAGTTACTAGCTTAACTTTAACCAACTAATTAGCATTGGCATAATGCCTTTGACTAACCACTGCATAAGGTAGTAACATTTGGTTTCTAAAAATAAATGTGTTTTCAATTAGATTTTTTAAAATTCAGAATTCTCCCTGGAATTTCCTCCCCTAGAGTGGGTGGAAAATTCCATTCCAAAAGTCATCTGTAAGAGAAAATAACATTTTGTTTATTTTGATTTGTTATTTTAGTTTATACCATATATTTCTATCCTTAAGACAGAATTCTTCCTTTGGTTTCCTTCCTTTGCATTGAATAATAAGACCTTCTAATAGAGATCATAACAGAATACAAATAATTACAGTAGAATCATAACAATGACAGCAATATTAATACCATCCAAAGGAGATTTTGAGTTAATTGAGTCACTGAACTTCCTTGTGATATAAGTGAATTGGTTACAGTGGTTGGAAATGTAAGAAACATTAGTAGAATTAAGAATCAGAATTCAGAATTAAGTCCAAATATAAGGAATATATTTGGAGAAATGCTGAATAAGTTAGGATAAGACAAAGTTTATAAATTAGAAAATGTGTAGTAAATAACAAACACTTCAGTTTTCCTTTAATGAGAAACTTTATTTTTGTATTAAACAATAAATACAATTGTTTCATGATGAAAGTTGCTTGTGTCCTGCTTGGGGCTGTTTCTATCCCCCCACTAAAAAAAGAGCTTGTGGAAGAAAAGGGCATGTTGTTGACCATTTATTGTGTTGTTTGTCAAGTAATGTAAAGATAGTCCTCAATTAACAGTGGTAATTATAACCAGGAACTCCATTGCTAAACAATAAGTCAGAACACACAATGACACATTCTGTAGATACAGCAACTTATGATGCCACTTTCTGCAGTTTCAGTTAAATAAATACCATACAGTTGTTAGGCTCCATGTCATATGGTCACCATTTGTGACCTTCTGACAGGTTTCACATTGACTTTGCTTGTTGGTAGATGGCAGTGAAGGTTGCAAATGGAGATCATATGACTACGGGAACTTGTGGTGCTGCAATTGTCATAATTGCAAACCAAATCATAAGAACATGACTGTGGGGATGCTACAGCAGCTGCAACTTTAAGGACCAGTCATAAGTCCCCCTTCTTCAGCGCTGTTATAATTTTGAATTGTTGCTGAAGGAATGGTCCTTAAATGAGGACTACCTGTATTTATTTACTGTACTTTACAAAAATGCACATTTTTATCATTAATTTTCAAAGCAATGGTATAGTTATTTATTCAATGGTTAGCACCCCAAATTCATGCATATTTATTTATTCATTTATTTAATAAATAGCCAGATCTCCAGGCATGTTAACAGACCCTTTGGAGCCTTTTTGAAGGCCAGCAGGCTCAGGCCCAATCTCACTTCTTGGGGGATAATGTTCAAAAGATCGGGTACCATGACAGAAAAGTTTCTCCTCCCAAGTCCTGCCAGATGGCACTTGTTAACCTGTAATGCATCTCCTGTCAGACCTGATGGGACAGGTAAACGTAATTGGGGAAAGGTGATCCATCCAAAGCACCAGAGGGCAGGACAAGAAATAATGGTTTGAAATTAATCAAAGAGAGAAGCAACCTGGAATTAAGGAGAAACTTCCTAACAGTGAGAACAATTAACCAGTGGAACAGCTTGTCTGCGGAAATCATGGGTGCTCCATCACTGGAGGTTTTTAACAAGAGACTGGACAGTCACTTGTCTGAGATGGTATAGGACAGGTTCTCCTGCTGGACTAGAAGATCTCCAAGGTTCCTTCCAACTCTATTCTATTCTATTCTATTCAAATATTCCATGATGGTAAAATTTGTTATAGGTTGTTTTATGTCAAACATTTTTTCTTCAATAAACCTTCTTCCTTGCTTGCCTTTATCCAGAAAATATTTGGAGGATTTGTAATGGGTGATATAGATTGGGTATTCCCTCCCATGGGGTGAATGGGGCCAGAGAAGGGAATGACAATTGTGAGGTGATATTAAGAAGACTTTCCTCATGGAAGCCGTTTCAGTTTGAGAGAAGTTCTAACATCTGCCTCTGACTGATGAGCAAGTGTAACTTCAGTGGGCTGTTCAGTGGTTCATGTGTTATGAAAAGGATCCTTCTGAATGGGCTTTGGGTACATTGACTGTGAAGAAAATGATGCCAATGTCAAGTCTGGACTTCATTTATCATCTTTCTAAATCCACCCCTCACAACTGTATGCTTCATGAAATTCTGCTGTTCTGATGAAACTGAAATTGAGGTAGTTCATGCCAGTTGCTCCCTAGCAGATACATAATTTGTCATGCAATGTGCATGTCTCAGCAGAATGAAACGTTTACTCCATTTGAACACTGTTTGAAACAGGAAGTATACCAATGCATAAGCCTATGACAAAAGATCAAAACAATGGCAAAATAAATATGCAAAATTAACATAAAAATCACTTAATACATTTCTGAATTTATTTGAAATGAAGATGACATTTTCCCCTAATATTTTAATCTTTAGAATAAAAATATCACCTCTAACTCACTGCGGACCTGGCTTGTATCATCGAAACCTGGTTGGGCCCAGAGGGAGGTGTCCCTCTGGTTGATCTGTGCCCTCCAGGTTTCTGGGTTCTGCACCGGCCACGGGCCCAGGGAAGGGGTGGTGGGGTGGCTGTGATTATTCGGGAGACCCTGTTTCCAAGGGAGGTCGCGGTTCCAGAGATAGGCGGGAGTGAGATCCTCCTCTTGAGGTGGGGGCCTAATGGTCGGGTGGGCTTGCTGCTCGCATACCTTTCCCCCAGCTGTGTGACAGTGGCCCTGCCTGGACTTCTCGATCTCCTCTCGGGGGTGGCGGTGGAGTTCCTGGGCCTTATGGTCCTGGGGGATTTCAATCTGCCTTCCCTGGGGGAGCGTCGGGCTTGGCCCAGGAATTCATGGCTTCTATGGAAGCCATGGGCCTGACCCAATTGATTCAAGGCCCGACTCACGAGGGCAGAAATACTCTTGACCTAGTTTTTGTCTCTGAACAGTGGCGAAGTGACAGAGGGCAAGCCACTTTATGGCGTTGCCCGTTCCATGGTCTGATCACTATCTCCTATGGCTGGTCTTCCAACAGGCTGCCCCCCACTGCTGGGATGAGGAGCCACTTAGATGGTTCCGCCCCAGACGCCTGATGGACCCTGAGAGGTTCCAGGCGGAACTGGGGTCCTTTCCCTCTTCCCTTGCCCACAGCTCTGCCGAGGATCTGGCGGCCGCCTGGCAACAGGCTGCATCGGATGCCCTCGACAGAGTTGTCCCCATGCGTCCCCTCACACGCCATGGATCCCGGATGGCTCCTTGGTATACTGAGGAGCTCCGGAAGATGAAGCGTCATCAAAGGGGTTTAGAGAGCAGGTGGAGGTCCACCCGCTCCCAATCCGATTGAGCCCAGCTAAGAGCCCATATTAGGACTTACCTGGTAGCTATGAGAGCAGCAAGAAGGTCCTATCTCTCCACCCTCATAGCGTCCGCAGATAACCACCCAGCTGCCCTGTTTCAGGCTACCCGCTCTCTCCTTCGTATGGGGGAGGGGGCGGACCCATTGCGGGGAAGGGCTGAGGAGTTTGGTCAATATCTGTCAGATAAGATCGCTCGGATTCGGAGCGAGTTGTCCTCTGATTTGCAGTGGTCTGAGGAACAGGATACAAGCAGTCTGGCCAGTGTGATCTGGGATGAGTTTGATCCTGTTTCCGAGGATGAAGTGGACAGGATTATGCAGCGCCTGAGTTCCACCACATGTTTGTTGGACCTGTGTCCTTCCTGGTTGGCTTATGCCACCAGGGAGGCCACCTGCGGTTGGCTCCGGGCAGTTGTCAATGCTTCGTTAAGGGAGGGTGTTTTTCCCTCCGCCTTGAAGGAGGCGGTGGTGAGACCCCTCCTGAAGAAGCCTGCCCTGGGCCCGACCGTGTTAGACAACTTCGTCCAGTCTCCAACCTTCGCTTTTGGCGAAGGTTGTTGAGAGTGTGGTGGCTCAGCAGTTTCCACTTTTCCTGGATGAAGCGGACTACCTGGATCCATATCAATCGGGCTTCCGACCCAGTTGCAGCACGGAGACGGCATTGATCGCACTGATGGATGATCTCTGGAGGGCTCGGGACAGGGGTTTTTCCTCTGTCCTGGTCCTATTAGACCTCTCAGCGGCTTTCGATACCATCGACCATGGTATCCTTTTGCGGCGCCTCGGGGGGTTGGGAGTGGGGGCACTGTTCTCCAGTGGTTCACTTCCTACCTCTCGGGGCAGTCACAATCGGTGTTGGGGGGTTGAGGTTGACGCCGAGGGTGCTCTCTTGTGGGGTCCCTCAGGGGTCGGTCCTCTCCCCTCTTCTATTTAACATCTACATGAAGCCGCTGAGTGAGATCATCCATGATTTTGGGGTGAGATTCCATCAGTACGCAGATGACATCCAGCTGTACATCTCCACCCCAAACCAGATCAGTGATGCCCTCTCCCTGATGACCCAATGTTTGTATGCGGTACGGATTTGGATGAGCAGGAACATGCTTCAACTCAACCCGGCCAAGACTGAGTGGCTGTGCATACCGGCATCTCGGCCCAGCCAGGAATATCCATCTTTGGCCATAGGGGGAGAGGTGTTGCCCCCTGTGGATAGGGCGCGGAATCTGGGGGTCCTCCTGGATGCACGGCTCCAGTTGGAGGAGCAGGTGGGGGCCGTTGCCAGGGGGGCCTTTGCCCAGCACCGCCTTGTTCATCAGCTTCGCCCATTTCTGGACCGAGATGCCCTGCGCACAGTCACTCACGCCCTTGTTACCTCTAGACTCGACTACTGCAATGCTCTCTATTTAGGACTGTCCTTGCATACCATCCAGAGATTGCAGCTGGTGCAAAATGCGGCAGTGCGGGTGGTGATGGGAGTTTCCCGATTCTCCCATGTTGCCCCCCTCCTCGCTGCCTGCATTGGTTGCGGTTGCACTCCGGGTGAGATTCAAGGTTCTGGTTTTAACATACAAAGTCCTACACGACATGGGTCCTCAATATTTAAGGGAGCGTCTTCTGCTGATATCGAGTGCCAGCCGCCCTGTGCGAGCACATAGGCTAGGACTCCTCGGGATCCTGTCGGCAGGCCAATGCCGGCTGGCGGTCCCCCGACGACGAGCCTATTCTGTCGCAGCCCCTGACCTCTGGAACCAACTGCCCTTGAGGCTCCGCCTGGCCCCTGACCTCCGCACCTTCCGCCATGATTTAAAGACCTGGTTGTTTGATCCACCCGGGCTGTGACCCCTCCCTGGGGGGGGATAGGTTTCTTAATTTTTAACTATTGTAAATTTTAGTTTTTGTAATTTTTGGGCTTGTAAAGTTAGTTTAATCTCTTTTTAAGTATTTATTGTTCCTGTTTTTAGTTGTGAGCCACCCCGAGTCTTCGGAGATGGGGCAGCATACAAGTTCAAAAAATAAATAAATAAATAAATAAATAAATAAATAAATAAATAAATAAAATATAGTAATTAGATGCAGGGAAAGTGTTTTGCTTTATTCTAGGACAGATGAGGGGGCATTTTAAATTCAATATCATAAAAGAAACTGCTATATACCCATTGATTTCAGCTAACATAATTTAGATCTGTTCTCCTATGCAGCTTGTAAAAGGGGAGACAGATTTAATATTTTAAATCTGTTGGAAAGCATTCCAAGTCAGAAAATATATAAACTAATTATCCTCAATTCTGTATCTGTTGGATACAGATCACTAATATAAAGCAAAACAAATTAACTTCACACTAAAACATCAAAATACAATGAAATAAAATATAACACACTGAAAATAGACAAGACTTTAAAATGATAAGAATAAGGGGAAAAATTACTTTAGAAGAAGAGGAGGAAAGGAATCATATTACAGGAAGAGAGAAAATGGTGAGATAGTCATCGGAATTTAATATGAATTTTGCTATAGTCAGCTTTTTTTCCTTCCAATGAAGATAAAGAAAAGGATTAAAGTTCTGATTTATTTGTAGAATAAAGAAAATGACACAGAGGGTGGAAGCATTATTATTTATTAATAAATAATTATTGACCAAGATTCAGGTTCCTTGATTTTCTGAAGAACTTAGGATATGATATGAAGTAATTATACATATATTTAGTGCATTAATAAGAAAAGAATTGTCAGGTATTTGGTTGAATACTAGTTAAAGCCAATTCTAAGTACTGCAATATGGATAATATTTTATCCAATATGGATAAACTGAAGTATCAAAGATGCTTCTTGGATAACTTTATGTAGCTCAAATTGTAATGATCCATAATGGCTTTAACTACAATCTATGTTACTGTAACCACTTCTGATATTTGCTGTATAAGTATCATTGGCCAATGGCAGGACTTCCAATAAAGGATTAAGTCCCAGTTCACTTCATTGATCTTCTGTAAATTGTGACAAGCAAATTTTGGACTCTTTGTGAAGATAATCTGTGCTGTCCAGCCAGTTTAGAGTTAATGGGATTTGGGATAGGTAGTTAGGAATTGAGAGCTGTCCCCTTAAGGGAATGCATCATGGTAAATGTAGTTAAGGTATCCTGGGAATGTAGTCCATGTCATGTGGTCACATCTGTAATCCTGATTGGTCACTAAATTGACCCTTGTTGGGTTGGGTGAGACTCCCTCACTCTAGCCTGAACCTTATACCATGCAGTCACTACAATCATCATCACAATCATCATCATAGGGATGAGAGTTTAATATCTTTCTACACCACAATTCAGATATGCAAAGGATTGGACATTAAGAAGAACCTCATCATAAATGTGAGTTGACAGGATGCCTGATGAACCAATAAAAAAGACTTTGTATGGATGCTTTGTGGAGTTGCTCTGTCTGCTTTATACTCATCCAGAGTGCAATAAGCAGAACATAATCAGTAAACAAAAATACTAATTAAATTGTTCAGTTATGTTTTTTGGAATCTTGGGGAGACATAAAACACAATAAGCATCACTCTCTCCTTCCCCTATAGAGCTGCTGTCAACTCCTATATAACTTCCCCCAGCTCTAGCTTCTAACCAAACAGCTATAGATAGAGCATGGCTTCAAATAAAATTAAACTAGCTAACTACACGTGAATCAAAAACAAGGAAATAAAGCACAGGAAAGAACAGGAGCAGGTGAGCAGGGCCAATTATCACCTGAACTACCAGTTCACCTGAACTAGTTCGAACCAATAGAATCCCATCCCTGAGAACAACCTTCCTCATACAGGCACTAGTTTTGCTTAGGTTCTGTTGGATATCAAGATTCCTTTATTTCAGATCAGATCAGATTGTCTCAAGGTCAAGCAAAGTTACATGATAGGCCTGAAATAATGTTTTAATGTTTGTCCATAATGTTTTAAATCTGTGATAATGTCTCTTTCCATGATGTCTATATGATCAATCCAAAAAACTGTCAGCTTCATGCTCTACACATTTCAGGTGACAACATGTTCCATCATACATACCAAAGAGTTTAGGCTCCTGCCCTTTTCATATAGAATGTAGTGGGAACCCTGAACATCTCCTCTTAGGAAGATTGCACTGGATGGTCAGAATCTAGTCACAAGAGACAGCCTTAGGCACATGAGCACCAAGCTATTAAGAGCTAGTAGGATAATACAAGCATTATGAATTGGACTTTGAAAGGTATTGGTGACAAATTCCAAAGTGGTAACATTATATTACTAAGTTGTGATCAATACCAAAAAGAGACACAAAGACCAGGAATTGTAAAAGCGTGTTTATTCAGCATTTGCAAAGACCAAATAAAGGACCCCTTCTCCTCAAAAATAGGAGAATGGAGACCTTGCCCACAGGCTGGGTAAATACATTTATACCTTTCTTCATGCAAGTTTCATTCTTGTCACCTTTTCCTGTCTCTGAGTAAGCACCTAGATCTACTGATACTTTTCCACTAAACACCACCAACTTATCTCATGTCCTGGAAACCCCCTTCTCATGGGGTTGTGGTTCGCTGACAGTAGGTGTGGATTGCTGAGGTCTCGGAGAGCAAGGACTCAGATGAGGGGTCTGCGTGTGATGCAGGGATGGGGCCAGGACCATCAGGGAGTGGAATGCTGCCTTCGGAGATTGTGGAGGCTGGCAGCAGTGATAAAGAGGTCCCCAAGGAGCCTGTGCCCAGTGCACATGCATGCAGGACTGCTCAAAGGAAAGAGCAGCTGCAGCAGCACAGGTGACTTGGGAGTAAGGCTGCAAGGTAATGGCTCCTGCCTTAAGAGATAAAAGCCAGCTGAGAAACCAGAGTTCTTTGCAGGAAGCAAAGAAGTTTTTGCACTCAAGCCTTCGGAATATCTTGGTTGGTGTTTGGAGATTCTTTGTGTTTGAAATATTTCTTAGTAACTTTAGCTAGTGTTCTTGGCAGCCTTGCACAACCTTGGCAAGGCTCATTCTTATCAGAGATAATTAGTTTGAAACAGCCTTTTAACCGTGAAGGAACGGAATTCGTAAAGAATCATTAAAAGGCTTTGCTGTTCCCTCTCTTTTGTGTTTGTTTCCTTGGAACACATGGCTTCTCTTTTCCTGTTATGAACATCAGCATTTCTTAATTTTAGCAAACAAGACAATAGCCCATTATACAGTTCTGTCAGGTCAAAGTGACCCACATACAATTTTACACATATCTCTGCCAAAGGTTTAATATTTTCATGTTCGAGCCAGAAATTTGACATTTTTACAGAACACAAACAAGCTTGTTTTTATGATTATATAATATTCCAGTAATATTGCCATAGGTCATTAATAGGGTAAATATTGTGTTACTTTTGTTTCTCATTTTTCAGAGGTATAATCCTTAATATGTAATTTTTACATATCACATAATTCAACTAGTACCTTTGACTGGTTAGGCTATTTTGGAATGAGCTTCAAGTGCCTTTAAAGTAGCCCCATGTGAAGTGCATTACAACAGTGTAAATGCATGATGATGAAGGTGTGACTTACACACCAATACAATAGATTTGATGAATGATCATGGGATACATTTTAGAACTGCTATGCTCTCCCAACATAATGTAATGCCATTGAAATGTAGAATTAAAAAATTGGAAAGAGTTATTTGGGCCATAAAGTTCAATCTTCTGTTTAGTTTTTGAAGCATATCTTATATATAGTTGTCTAAGCTTTTCTTAATCGTCCAAGAGAACTCAGTACCTTTTGGGTTATTGAAATCATGGTGGGTTTACTTCTGATACCTATCAATGTTTGGTAAGATCCTATACTGGGGAATAAATGCAAATGTCAACTTGAATAAAGGGCTACAAAGAAAATCAAAGAATAACTCTTGGTCATGAACTCCTTGAGTTACACAATTAACAATGTTATTTATATAATCAAGAAGTTTACACTCAAGAAGTAGTTGTATGAATTATCTTCTACTTTTGATTTTTCAAGCACTGTTTCCAAAAGTTTGTTAAGCTAAAATTGTTTTTTGTTATCAGAAGCATGTATAAATTTTTGTTTATATACATTTGTGTGTTATAGAAAAATAGTTATGTATATGTATAATTGTATATACACAATTATCAACATAATTGTATGCCTGATGAAAAATTTGAGATTGCTTGTGTATATTCCATCAGGCATAGAATTATGTTGGCTCAATGATTAAGCAAATGACTTTTTAAATTGCATTTTTCATAACAGTTTGTTGAAGTTACTTTTGTTTTTGTTTGCATCAGTAAGTCATCATCAATCATCTCCTCAAATACTTAAGGAGGTGCTTGATGGAAAATAAATTTTACTTCATTTGTTGAAAGAAGTTAGAATTCATTGATCACTCTGCCAAGCTGTAAAAATACTAATGTTTGAAATTGTGCATATAATGCATAACTTGCACAGTTCCATTTATTCACTTTGTTTTTGTGATGGTACAGCTCATTATCCTTATGATGGTTTCCTCCAGCATTTCCAGTTGTTGGAAGAAGCTTTCTGGCATGTACACACAGAAGCCTCCTTTTGCTATGAAAGAATCCAGAGGAGGAAACTGAAATAATGCCAAGAAGGAGTGGAGAGATGAAATAAGTTCAGAGACCACAGTATGGAAGTTGTGTTGAGTCAGAAATTGTCTGGCTTAGAACTGGATCCTGAGATAGTGCTGAATGTGATGCCATTTTGCCTGAGAAGATCCTCCTGAATTCATAGCTTCTTTTGATCAGCAGGTGATGACCCAGGGCGTGGTACAAAGGCAACAAAGCCAGAGAATAAGTAAAGGTCCCTTTATTAGATCCAACTTTGCCCCAAATGACCAGTTACTTTCCAGTCTGGAGAAAAACTCTCCCATGAACCTGCACCAATCTTTGGCTGCAGATATTCCAGTCCAAACGTTGTATACTGAAAACTTTAAACTATAAATCCAACAAGGCAAAATAAGGTAATAAATCCAGCAGAGCAAGATACGGAGTTCCAGAAATGAAGTAACAAGGCAGTAAATCAAACCAGTTGGGAGGATGCCAGGAACTCATAACAGCAGCCAACACAAGATAAATTCAATGTTTGTTCCTGACAAACGCCCCTCCCAACTGGTTATCCTTTAAACTCCCTTCCCAAGTATGCCTTGTGAAGGGAATCAGGGCTCTTTCCTCCCTCGTAAGCCACGAAACCCACGTTGCTCTCTTCTCCGTTCTTCCCTGCATTCCCTAGGATGAAGAGGGGATGGGCCTTGGTCTTCCTCTGAACCCCCTCTCCCTTGTTCTACCTCTTTCCTGCTCTGCCCAGTCTGACTTTGCCCTTCCCCAGTTTCCTCCATAGCCAACAGAGCCACTCCCCTGCTCCCTGGTGGCTGTTCATCTTCCTCCTCAGATTCAGACTCCAAAAGGGGCATGACAATATCTTTTCCTATGGGAAGTTTTGTCCAGCCTGAATTGATGCCAAGTTGTGACCCTCATTTCCTAATCATCAAGAAATTGGATTCATAGTATGTGCTCTACTTGGATCTTCCTTTGAAGACCATCTGGACAATTCAGGTGGTGTAAAGTGCAGGTCCTTAAAGGCAGACAGAGAAGACATTTTCCCCATCTCTTTTGCAAGTCCAATACAATGAAAATTTCTCTTACCAGACAACAGTAGAAAGGACTTCACATGTCATGGGTAAATTTCCACTCTGGCTTTTATCATTTATGTAACTATACCATTACACAAATTACTTTAATTGCAACAGAAAAATCCATAATGACATCATCACATGTACCATGATAAAAGAGATACAAATTGATAAATTTTATAAATTCTTTTGATGTCTTGCTGTTCTGTTTTACTGACATTCTTCAGTAATGAAGACCCCTCCTTCTTCAAGCATCTTGTTAAAGAAGATTTCACAGTTTAATTCAAAGTTATCTTGGTTGATAAGAATTAATTTAGTCTCCAACACCTTACAGTAAACTCCCCTCACCCAACCCTCAAGGAAGCTCTTCATTGCATCTTTTAAGGAAGGGAATCAAGACTATTATTTTTCAGTATGCATTTGAAGTTTAAAATATTATTGCTCTAGGCTCCAGATAATTCACTTAAAATTTGGCTTTGTGATTCTTAATGTCAGTTAATTTGTAATTATCTTTAACTGTTATTGGTTTGTGATTGTTTAATGGACTGTACTACTATGTTTCAGATAAGGTAAGCCATCCAGAATATATGGATGAGAGTGATGATGATTCTAATTAATTAGAATAGAATAGAATAGAATAGAATAGAATAGAATAGAAAACAGAGTTGGAAGGGACTTTGGAGGTCTTCTAGTCCAACCCTCTGCTTAGGCATCATTTCAGACAAATGGTTATCCAACATCTTTTTTAAAACTTCTAGTGTTGGAGCCTTCACAACTTCTAGAGGCAAGTTGTTCCACTGATTAACTGTTCTAACTGTCAGGAATTAATTAAGTGACACAATGGAATATTGTTACTTCTGTTGTTAGAATGGCAGGAGGAATGTTATCTTCTGAAGGAGCTTTGAAAGGAAACTTTGTCTGAACAATCATGGAAGTGTAGTAACCTTGTTCATTCTCAGAGGAAATCCATCATTGGATCTTTCCTTCAGCCAAGCTGACTCTGAAAAGTTCTAAAAGGAATGGCATGGGGAAAATAGCATAAATGTTTGTATCATTTCTTTTGATATACACATTTCAATAAAATTTTAATTTGAATGCATTTTGACAATATTTTTATGCCAAAGACTGCAACTTAATTAATAACTACACATATTTGGATACACATTGTCCCCTAAGATGCATAGTTTTATGTTTTAAAAATGAAGCAGATTATACATTTCAGACAATTGAAGAAGTTTTAAAATAAATTGTAGTTGAACATAAGTTAAAAATGTGAATTGGGTAAGTTTTCTTTAACCATGAGATGAGACTTTCCCCCATCCCTGGTTTTATTTTAAATGTGGAAGCTGTAGTGTTTTATACGAAATGGGATTTTTGCTTTTTCAGTGGAAAAGATCATCAGAAAACATGTTCTCAGGACATGTAAATTGGCTTCCTGTCTTGAAATTATCAAGAGCCAGTTTCCTTTCTTCCTACTCACATATTTATATTACACAGCAATGGTTGCAGCTGGTAGGCTAAAATAATTGGATCAGAGAGATGAACAGCTCTTTTTCCATGATTTTTTTTGCTGTACACATTCAATTACTGGTTTGTTTATGTTTTTACTAAAATGGATATTCTTGTTCATAGGTTTGAGCAATCACAGTATAATAAGATCTTGCAGCTATTACAATTCATTCTATTCACCTAATATTATTCAGCACAATGTATTTAGGAATCTGAGCTAATTTCTTAAAACACTAGCAAATAGTTCCTTTTCTCGTCTTATTGGAAAATGGTCCAAAAAGATGACAAGCCATAGTCATCCCCATCTTCAAAAAGGGAGACCCCAGCCTAGTTGAAAATTACAGACCAATCTCTTTATGCTGCATTACCTGTAAAGTCATGGAATCATGGAATCAATTATTAACCAATCCATTATACTCCACTTAGAGACAAACAACCTACTCTCTAATAAACAATTTGGTTTCAGAAAAAAACTATCCTGTAATCTACAACTCTTACACTGCAAAAACATATGGACTACACAACTCGATCAGGGCAAAGCAATAGACGCAATCTACATAGACTTCTGTAAAGCCTTTGATTCAGTGTTACATGACAAACTACTACTAAAACTAAAATTCTTATGGTATCTCTGGACACCTGCATAACTGGATAGAAGTATTCCTGTCAAACAGACAACAAATGGTCAAAATTGGGAGTGTCCTATCAAATTCTGTACCTGTCAACAGTGGTGTCCCTCAAGGCAGTGCTCGAGGACCAACTCTCTTCATACTCTACATAAATTACCTCTGTGATCATATTAAGAGCAACTGTGTTCTCTTCGCTGATGATGTAAAGCTATTCAACACCACAGACAATACTGCTACCCTTCAAAAAGACCTTGACTATGTATCAGAATGGTCAAACAACTTCAAATCTCAACAAATAAATGCTCTGTCTTACATATTGGCAAAAAAATCAGAAAATAAAATACAGGCTAAATAGTCAAGGCCTTGTTGATGATCCAAACTCTGTCAAGGATCTTGGAGTACTCATCTCTAATGATCTAAATGCTAGAGCCCACTGTAACTACATAGCCAAAAAAGTATTAAGAATTGTTAACCTAATCTTATGTAGCTTTTTCTCTGGTAATATTACACTACTAACTAGAGCATACAAAACATTTGCTAGACCAATTCTCAAATACAGCTCATCAGTCTGGAACCCACATTATGTATCAGATATTAACACAATTGAGAAAGTCCAGAAATATTTCACAAGAAGAGTTCTCCACTCCTCTACACATTGCAGAATACCTTATGCCACCAGACTTGAAATTCCAGACCTAGAAAACCTAGAACTAAGCCGCCTTCGGTCCGATCTAAGTATAATATATAAAATCATACATTGCAATGTCCTACCTGTCGATGACAGGTTCAACCATAACAATACAAGAGCACACAATAGATACAAACTCAAGGTTAACCACACCAAACTTGATTGCAGGAAATACGACTTCAGCAACAGAGTGGTCAATGTCTGGAATATGCTACCTGACTCTGTGGTTTCTTCCCCAAACCCCAAAAACTTTAACCTTAGACTGTCTACAATTGACCTCACCCCTTTCCCAAGAGGTCTGTAGGGGGCATGCATAAGCACACCAATGTGCCCACCGTCCCTGTCCTATTGATTCTTTTTATTTTATTTTTCTTATATGTATCCATTCCATGTATTCATAACTATGTTTATACTTATACCTATTATCTTGTAAGCGATTGACAAATTAATATAAATAAATAAATAAATAAATAAATAAATAAATATTCAATACTTCATTTATCTGAAAACAGTTTCATCCCTAGCAGCTGTAATGTAATAGGGTAGCTTCGCAAATTCAAAGGAGATGCCTGCTTGAGGAAACAGATAAAAATAACAAATTAAATGGTTCAGTGAATGCCTAGTTCTGGAACTATTTATAATTGTATAGCACTTGAAAACTGAGATAGCTATTTAATTTATGGGACACTGTAAACAGAGATTTCTATCTAACCATGAAGTATCATGAACATTAATGCTCATGTTAAATTTCTCAGATTTCAATTAATCATGAACTTAAAAATCAGAGAAAAGGAAGGGAAATATATGTGTTTAACTGAGTAATTTAGATGTATTAAAAACTTGAAAGACCTTAATTTTCCCAATAAATTTAATATATCAAGCTGTATTGGTCAAACTTTTAAAATATTTTCAGATACTGGAACATATTTTGAACACAGAATAATTTATTTACAACGTTATGTATTTAACTAATTTACTGTATGTCAAAAATTGTTTCCCTCTTACAGTATTTTATGCTGCTTTATTATTTTTGTTCATTTTTTTGTTCATTACATTTTATGTTATAATAGACAAAAATGTGACTAGCCATACTGGCTACAGAATTCTGGGAGTTGAAGTCCAGTCATCTTAAAATTGCTAAGGTTGAGAAACACTGGTCACTTAGTCTATTAGCCCTTAAGACCATTTTGATGATTGGTTGGTTAAACCGATTATTAAACAGTGTTTTATTACACAGTACACTTTATCCTTTCATTCCCATTATGAACATACAATATGACATACAGATTGAATCATATGGTTGAGATGGATTCAGTACTTGTCCATTGTTTTACTTCCCTTATGGGTTATTTTTTCATATTTTACTGTAGAGCTTGATAGTCTTAAACTGAAAGTCAATTTAGGCTGTAACATTTATTCATAGTAACCCATATTTATTGCTTTTTTCTTGTACGTCCTTAGAATTTACTTCTAAGCTATACAGAATATTAGTAAATAACATAGTCATTTGTTCTGTAATTATCTAGAACTTTAGTTTGAAAGATTATTAAGCAGTCAATGGCCACCAGCATCAGGTTCTTAATTTAACCAATTTGCTATATGCTATGATCATGAGCTATTTTGAAGAATGGTGGAGGTCTTGTGTGGAAAACATCAGAGAAAAGATGGAATGAGATAATTAATAGTGTGTGTGTATGTATATGTATGTATGTATGTATGTATGTATGTACATATATATATATATATAGGTCTTGGTGTATTGGGTCTTGTGTGTAAGATTGAGAATACCTTGGCGTTTGAAATCTCATCCATCATCTTCAGGCTGGTGTCTTCAGCGTTCTCCTGGGAGAAGTGTGTGATCGTGCTGTTTTTCCCTTTTAAACTCTAGAGTTGGCTGTGTTGTTACAACTCTAGAGTTTAAAAGGGAAAAACAGCCACGATCACACACTTCTCCCAGGAGAACGAAGCTGAAGACACCAGCCTGAAGATGATGGATGAGATTCTCAAATGCCAAGGTATTCTCAATCTTACACAGGACAAGACCCGAATACACCAAGACCTACATACCTTTACCAGTGAAAATCTACGAAAATATATATTTATATATATATATATATACACACACACACACACATATATATGCATATACATATATGTATGTGTGTGTATGTGTGTGTGCATATATATTTGGTTTGGCTCCGAGTTTGAGGTCTGGCTATGTGTTCATGGCATGTGTGAGTTTGCTTAGTTTGGGGGTAAGAGGATGTAGCAGCTGGTGATGCAACCATGGTCTGGTTTCTGGATGGTGGTTGTCTTTCATCTATGGAATGGATTTGGGTTTGAGTCTGGTGAGGGAGATTGGTGGTGGCATCATGTGTTGTTTTGGGTCGGTGTTGGTTTTCGTGGCTGGGACTCATTTGTTGATTACGGCTAGTTTCCAGATGTCTGGTAGGCGGGAGGTATCGTCCCATTTATTTATGTTATGGGGTGTTTCTCTATTTCGATGGCTTCCTTGATTATTCTATTGTTGAAGTGTTCAGTATTGGAGATTAATTTGGATCCCTCCAAATAGTTACAACACAAAAACAAATATATATATAAATATATATATCAGGACAGCCTTTGGCACTGACCAAAAAATAGCCAACATCTTAAGAAACCCCAAAGACAAGATCCAGCTAGAAAACCAAGGAGTTTATGAAATACCATGCAAAATTTGCCCAGCCACATACATTGGACAAACCAACAGGAGAATAAATGCTCGCTTCGCAGAACACAAGAATGCAGTCAGAAAAGAAGAAAAAACTTCCTCCCTTTTCCAGCACCTTAAAGCCACAGGACATTAAATTGATTTTGAGGGATCCAAACTTATCTCCAACACTGAACACTTCAACAAGAGAATAATTAGGGAAGCCATCGAAATAGAGAAACACCCCCATAACATGAACAAACGGGATGATACTTCCCACCTACCAGACATCTGGAAACTAGCCCTAATCAACAAATGAGTCCCAGCCACGAAAACCAACACCGGACCCAAAATAACACATGATGCCACCACAAATCTCCTTCACCAGACTCAAACCCAAGCCCACCCCACAGACAAAAGGCAACCACCATCCAGAAACCAGACCATAGCTGCAACTCCAGCTGCTACACCCCCTCCGACCCCCAAACTAAGCAAACTGACACACGCTATAAACACATAGCCAGACCTCAAACTCGGAGCCAAACCAAGGCCCGGATGTCACATCACAGCCTTCCACCCAGGATACTACATCATGGAACTCAGGAGATTACAACACAAAACCTCAGGAGGTTGCAACACAGACAACGACCCAGGAGATTACAGCACAAGACCCAGGATGTCACAACAATAGAACTCAGAAGATCATCACACAGCCCATTACCCAGGTCGTTACAACACAAAAGGCTGAGAGACACATAGCCAGTACCTCAGCCACACAGGGTCTTATGAAAAAGCCAACCAATCTGCATACATCAACTCCATCAACCAATCAAGAAGTAACAACACAACCAACACTGGAGTTTAAAAGGGAGAAACAGCCACTATCACACACTTCTCCCAGAAGAACGAAGCTGAAGGCACCAGCCTGAAGATGACGGATGAAATTTCGTCGAAACGTTGCCAAGGTATTCTCAATCTTACACGGGACAAGACCCGAATACACCAAGACCTACATACCTTTACCCGTGAAAATCTACGAAATATATATATATATGCAGGTCTTGGTGTGTTCGGGTCTGTTCCTCTTGGTGACATTTCGATGAGGTCCCATTTGCCATCTTCAGGCTGGTGCTTTTGGCTTGATAGCTAAGCTGAGTTTCTTTTGGAGCTAGAGGACTTAAATGTTTTTAGTTATTCATACATAATATACCTGTATAGTGGTTAAAATAGCAAAGATCTGCTTGTGAATCTATAAAAGGAAAGAGAACATTTCTCCAGACAGTTCAGGACAGGGGTTTCAAACTGCATTTCTTCAAGGGCTGGATCAGCATTGTAGTTCTACATGGGCCAGCTGAGAGGAGAGACAGGGCAGACGCCTGCTGTAGCACCCTGTTGGACAAAATGGGGCACAGGGGGGCATGCATGGCCAAATTTTGGGCTGGACAGCCCCCTGCAGCACCCCGTTTTGGCCGCCAGAGGCACTGTGGGTAGTCATTTGCTATTTCCAGGCCGGCCCTAAGGACCTTGAGTTTGACAGCCCTGGTTTTGGACATAATTCACATTATCTTCATCCATCATAGATAATTACAATCAATATGATGGCAGTCATTGTACAATGATGTCTGTAGGTTTGTCCGACTCTTTTCTAAGAGCTGACTGGATGTCAAAGGATTGTCAACTGAACAAGCATCACACTGATAAACAAGATCATCAATGTATGAAATAAAATTTCTGAAGTGTTTTCAATTAACTGCCAAGAGGTCGAGAATACTGATACCAATCATACTTTCTTCTTTCCACAGTGTAGCTCAACTGATTGCAACAACTAATGCTTCTGTTGGTCATTATTGCCCATCTCTGTTGTTAACATCTGGTAGAAACTGAAATCATAGATTTACCTCTGTAGTAGGTTTCCCAAACTGTGAAGTGGGCCTCTCTTGAGGGAACAGGGAAATATAAAGCACGATTTAGGTATCCATTATTACAATAAATTTTTTTGTAGACTCTGTAGGATATTTTTATTCTAATGCAATTCCATTTCCTGTATTTTGTTTGGAACAGGATTCCAAACAGATATTCAATCATATCGACCCAGTGATATTAATGTATCTTGCATAAAGTAGATTGCACTGAAGAGAATAGCTTAATCACTTGAGCTGACATCTATATGAGAAATTATTGTTAAGTGGCACTGATGTTTCTGCTGTTAAACTCTTTAATATGAAAAGATTTCAGTGAAAAAAGATGTCAAGAGCTTTTCACACCACATGTTCTATTCAGCTGTTAGAAAAGTGAATAAATGAGAACAGTCATAGGATTGGCATTGCTATGTGGAAGAAATAGTTGTTTATTGTAAGATTTTGCACTCAACTCCGGCAACTGCCACTTTTAACACAACAAATTCAGTAGAACAGGCTGGTGCTGTTTCGCCTTGTTGCTAATTGCATGATAATCCTGCCAGTGCATTGTCAAATTAGTGCAGTTTCATTCTTGTCATGTCTTCATTTCAGAGCTCGACAGATAACTTCACTTCAGTTGGCCTTGTCAGATTACCAAGACATTTTTTAGGGGGAGAAGTTCATCATACAATCATAATGGCACTGTATAGCCAATGTGTTGGATTCAGTGTGAACCATCATACAAGAAAAAGCCAGGAGGAGATCAAGATTTTAAGGGAAAATAATAGTGCAAATATGGTTGAGCATCAGAAAATGTTCTTCGGGATTCATTTATAGAGATAAAATAAAATTGATCTGCTGGCTACTGCAAGAAAGGAAAATGATTCAAGAGCCTCAACATAAATTATTTCTAAGAAATTTCCCAAAATCTTGCCTCTTTCCCTTCCTTACAATCCTGGTCTGCAAAAACTACTGTTATGTATGTAGGTTTAAATGTTATTGGTTTATTTGAACTGTTCTTGTAAAATGTCAAATGGGATTGGTTTAAATAGTGGGAGAAAAACCCTGCACTCCCATTGGCTGGCAACTACGGCTGCTGGCTATAAGAAGCAGCCGTAGCCCAGCCAAGTTGGGTCCATTCGAGCTGTAGTCACTTAATAAACTCTTCACTGAAGCTCTTCGCATCTGACTCTTCATGCAAACTTAACACTGGTGACGAAGGTGGGATTTCCCTGAAGAGGAGACAATGCGGAAGACTAGCAGAAGAGCGAGATGACTGTGCTGAACACGCCCCCAGCCCCGTTCGATCCGGCGGCGGAAGACTGGGAATCGTATGCGGATCACTTCCAGATGTACTTGGAAGGAAATGACCTCGTCAATATCCCCGAGAAGCGGAAGAGGGCGGTATTTCTCACGCACTGCGGTCCGGCAGTCTTCAAGACGGCGAAGGCGTTGGCGGGAGCTGCAGACTTGAAGGTAATGGAATGGCCTGATTTAGAAAAGCTTTTAAGAGCCCATTAGGCCCCACAAGTATCGTGCCTCATTAAGAGACACGAGTTTTACCGTCGGGATCAAGGGGAAAGCGAAAATGTTAATGACTTCGTGGCAAGTTTAAGGGACATTGGTGGTGCTTGTGAGTTTACCAACTTAGAAGAGGCCATGCATGATCGGTTTGTTCTAGGCCTCAAAGATAAGGTCTTACAGAGCAAACTACTAATGAAACCAAAGATCACGTTTAAGGACGCCATCGAGGAAGCTGTTTCAGCGGAAGCCACAAAGTCCTCAGCAGTGGCCATGAAAAAGATTAACAAGGCCTCAAGCCATTCTGATGTGGAAAAATCCACAACAACCCATTGCGAGCAAATAGACTCTGATTCAGATTGGAGTGAGGTGGAAGAAGGAATTTATAGACTCAGAATGGAGAAGAAAAGGAAGGACCCTGGAAAAAAGAGGCAAGAATTTTATTGCAGAGGCTGTGTGTGGGGCCACCCCCACACTGAATGCAAGTTTTTAGACACCATCTGCCTATGTTGTGAGAAAAGGGGTCACCTAGCAAGAGTCTGCAAATCATCCAGAACTCCACCTAGTAGGAAGAAATTCCCTGAGAAGGAATTCAAGCCCAACAATTTCATTGAAAAGATGGGGCGCAACTCAGAAGCAAAGGGAAAGAATGAAACTCATCAAACAATCACCATTGGTCATTCTTCACCCTTGAGAAGCAGAAAAGTACATGTGAAGGTATTCATTGAAGGAAGGCCTTGCCAAATGGAAGTGGACTCAGGCTCATATTTATCTATGGTGTCATGGGACACTATTCACAGGCTACTTCCCAACATTCAGAAGAAATATTTCCAGAAGCAAGCACTGACTCTTAAAGACTACCAAGGGAACAAGATTCCAGTAGTTGGAACAAGAGAATTCAATGTGAAGTTTAAAGGCCACACCAAACGTTTGCCCCTGACCATCGTGGACAAGGATCACCCAAGCTTGCTGGGACTTGAGTGGTTCAAGCCACTAGGCATCGAGGTGACTGGCATCAATCACGTTAGCAACTCTGAATGGGAGGAGGCCTTGAAGTCTGAGTTTCCAGAGGTCTTCAGCGAAGGATTGGGCAAGTATATGGGGACCCCTATCACTTTCAACCTAGATCCCAAGGTGCCCCCAATTCGTTTAAAGCCCAGGAGGGTTCCATTTTCTTTAAAGGAAATAATTGATGCACAATTAGACAAGTTAATTGCTCAAGGGGTTTTAGAGCCCACTGACCACTCCAGATGGGAGACACCCATAGTCACACCAGTCAAGGCTGATGGGTCAGTAAGAATTTGTGAAGACTATAAGGGGACACTGAACCATGCGCTGCAGCAGAGCGCATACCCAGTACCAGTTGTGCATCATCTGTTACATTCACTTGGCAGGGTACAGTCTTTGCCAAATTGGATTTGGCCCAGGCATATCAACAACTAACAGTTTTTTTTTTAAATTACATTTATATGCGGCCCTTCTCCGAAGACTCAGGCGTTACAATTTTTGGAGCACAACCCAATGCGCTCAGCAATAGTCTTCATTCCATTGTATATGCCTGCTTATTACTAAGCGGCATTTTTACAAGGTCAGCTAATTGCCCCCAACAATCTTGGGTCCTCAATTTACCTACCCCGAGAGGATGGAAGGCTGAGTCAACCTTGAGCCTGGTGGGATTCGAGCCTACAGTAATTGTAGACAGCTGGATCTTAAGAGCAGGCATTTAACAGCCTGAGCCACCAAAGCTCAGCCACTGCAGAGGCCCAAACCATTGTGACTCATAGAGGTGCCTTCAAATGTAAAAGGTTACAGTTTGGAGTAAGCGTGGCACCTGGCATCTTTCAAAGCCTTATGGAAAGAATGCTCCAAGGACTGCCAGGGGTAGTGCCTTACTTTGATGATGTGTTAATCTCTGCTGAAAATGACACTCAGCTACAAGAAAGACTCAGAGAAGTCCTTACCAGATTCAGGAAAGCGGGGTTAAAAGTCAAGGAAGAAAAATGCACACTTAAGACTGACAGGGTTGAGTTCCTGGGCTACATGATTGACAAGCATGGCATCCACCCTACTGATGCCAAGGTTAAAGCAATCAAAGAAGCCCCTAAACCTAAATGCAAAACAGATTTGCAAGCTTTCCTTGGACTTATTAACTTTTATCACATGTTCCTACCTCAGAAGGCAACCATTGCTGAACCATTGCACAGATTACTTGATAAGAAGTCTGTTTGGGTCTGGGGCAGGAAGGAACAATCAGCATTTAACAGTATTAAGAGACTAATCACGTCTGAAGCTGTACTGATACAGTTCTCTGAGAATTTGCCTGTTGTCCTGACTTGTGATGCATCCCCTTTGGAGTGGGGGGGGTTTGAGCCACAGGCTTCCCAGTGGAGAGAAGCCCCTATTGCATTTTACTCTTGTACTTTGACCAAAGCAGAGGAATTACAGCCAATTGGACAAAGAGGCATTGGCAGTTGTTGCAGCTGTTAAGAAATTTCATGAATATCTGTATGGCAGAACATTTACCATTGTTACAGATCACAAACCTTTGTTAGGCATTGTGGCAGGAGACAAGCCTACACCTACTATCCTGTCACCAAGAATGCTGAGGTGGACTGAATTTCTTGCAGCTTATTCATACAAACTGATTCACAAGCCTGGCAAGGACATTGGACATGCTGATGCACTAAGTCGTTGCCCACTTCCTTGCCACAAGGAGGACCTTGAACCTGAAACACACACCTTTTTCCTAGAAACTGTTGCCAAGCTTCCAGTTCATGCTGCTGAAATTGCCAGAGAGACTGCCAAAGACACTGTGTTGGCTCCTGTTATAGGCTGGATTAAGAAAGGTTGGCCTCTTCAAGATCTACCTCACCTTGCCCAACCTTTTAAGTCCAGGCAAACTGAATTATCTGTATTAAGAGGATGTATTTTGTGGGGTAACAAGGTGGTTATTCCTGCAAAACTGCAAAGAGAGGTTTTGGAAATGTTACATGAGTGTCATCCTGGTATTGTAAGGATGAAAGGTTTGGCCAGGAGTTATGTATGGTGGCCAGGTATTGACAAAATGGTTGAAAACTGGGTTGCATCTTGTCCCAATTGCCAGGTAGTCAGGCCTGCCCCATCTCACGCCCCCACACAGGAATGGGAATGTCCTAGGGGCCCATGGTCTAGGATTCACATTGATTTTGCTGGCCCTACCAGAGGGCACCCTTATTATAGTAGATGCATATTCCAAATGGCTAGAGGTGTTTCCCATGGCATCCACCACAACTGATGCTGTCATCAAACAGCTCAGAAAACTGTTTATAACCCACGGGTTACCTGATGTTCTTGTCTCTGACAATGGCCCTCAATTTACATCCAACCTCTTTGAATCCTACCTAGCACAACAGGGTATCAGACATGCCCTTACTGCCCCTGGGCACCCTTTGGCTAACGGCCGGGCTGAATGCATGGTATGTTTTACCAAAGAGAAGCTTCAGCAACTGGGTCCTGGGGACATCACTGAGAAAGTTGAAAAACTTCTTAGTGTTCAGCACATCACTCCTAGCCCATCTAATAACTTATCCCCAGCAGAGTTGTTGATGGGTAGGAAACTTAGGTCTTCCCTTGACCGCCTTCATCCCACTTACACACCCAACGCACCACTGGATCCCACTTCCAAAGTTCGTACATTCAGTGTGGGTGATTCTGTTTATGCTAAGAACCTCATAGGTGAACCTTTGTGGATTCCTGCTGAGATAACTCAGATCACAGGCCCTCGTTCTTACAGGGTACAAACAGAGGATGGACTCCTTTGGAGCAGGCACATTGATCAACTTAGATCCAGGTTCTCTCTGGAACATCGCCCTTGTCTCTCTCTAGTTCCCTCACCTGATGTCAATTCTAGGGGAAGGGGAGGAACAGGAGGAAAATCAGCAAGCAAGAATCAACCCCATGTGTAACGAGCCATTATGACAGGAACCATCCCAAAGCCTGTCACAATGCCAAAATCCATCCTTAGAAGTGGAAGATTGCACATCACTACCTGACTTGGGTGCTGACATTGGGATGGAGGTGGGTTGGGAGGAGAGACCAGATTCTAACAGTCAAACAGGATCTTCTTTCACAGGAAGTCCCAATGGGGAAATGTCAGCAGACACATTTCCTCTCTCACTGGGTGAGAATGTAAAAACTTCTGAACCACGAAGGTCTCAATGTACACGCAATAGCCCCACCTATTTAAAAGAATGCATTAGATAGGTTGGGGTTTGGTATGGACTCAACCTAGTGGGGAGGGGTGTTATATATATAGGTTTAAATGTTATTGGTTTATTTGAACTGTTCTTGTAAAATGTCAAATGGGATTGGTTTAAATAGTGCGGGAAAAACCCTGCACTCCCATTGGCTGGCAACTACGGCTGCTGGCTATAAGAAGCAGCTGTAGCCCAGCCAAGTCAGGTCCATTTGAGCTGTAGTCACTTAATAAACTCTTCACTGAAGCTCTTCGCATCTGACTCTTCATGCAAACTTAACAACTACAGTTTACTCAACAAAAAGGATGTGTTGCTCTGTTTAGTTCATGGACTTTTGTAGTCTTTTCTTATGCTTACTTCCTTACTGCAATCACCCAGCACAAGCTACTTCAGCTTCAACCACAACAATACAAGAGCACACAACAGATACAAACTCAATGTAAACCACTTCAAACTTGATTGCAGAAAATACAACTTCAGCAACAGAGTGGTCAATGCCTGGAATGCACTATCAGACTCTGTTGTTACATCCTCTAACCCCCACTCCTTTAACCTCAAACTAACCACTATTGACCTCACCCTATTCCTAAGAGGTCTGTAAGGGGCGTGCATAAGTGCACCATCGTGCCTACCATCCCTGTCCTATTGTCCCCATTTATTTGTACCTATTTCTTGTATTCTTACTCATGTTTATACTTATATCTATTATCTTGTAAGCGATTGACAAACAAATAAAAAAATAAAAAAATAAAAATAAACAAACAGTTTTCTGGATAGGATGCCATCAATGAAAACAGTAAAATAATAACACACAGTACGAACATCTTATGGACAAAAAAATGATCAACTGCTGTTGCTGAGACCCAAAAATTTGCATAAGAAGGGAGGTCTTTGCCTGAGGCAATTATGAAAGCAATATGGATTTGCCACCAGCTTCAGTTGCAGGAAAGGATGTTCCATATTCATCATACTTTAAAAAAAGATTAGTTTGTTTCTTATCCGCATGTAAGTGTCACTTGCAATAGTGAGACTCACAGAGAAAAGGCCTTTGGCAGATCTTAAGAAGCAAATTTATAGAGGGACAGATGTTCTTTCAATGCTCTGAATGATATCACCCATATCTTGATCTCAGACTGGCAGTCAATTAAACTCTTTTACCCGTGATGAGGTGTGGAGTCCTGCGTAGCATTCTTGACAACCATCTACTGCAGGGGTGTCAAATTCATGGCCCATGGTCCAGATGGTTCACATACTGGCTCTGCCCCCGCCCGGTTTAGCAAAGAAGAAAAGCGTCCCAATACATCACATGATGACAACGGGACGATGCAAGTTTGACACCCCTGATCTACCTGATGTATTCTATCATAGCAGCAGCTTTGTGTTGTCTTCCAAGGCAATTCCATGTAGATCATGTTTCAATAATCTGAAAGTGAAATAGCCAAGCAATACATTGTTATGGCACATTTTCTGTTTCCAGAAATGGTCACAGCTGACAGACTACCCAAGTTAACTCACAGCCTCCTGGGCCACTGAGAACATATGACACTTCAATAATGAAGACATGTTTCAGAATATTCCCACTGCGTATTTCTATTCCTTAGAGAACTAAACCTCCATCCACACCCTGTGCTATTTTCTGCAACTTATATTGTCTTTCAGGCTGCAAGTTAACATTAGGGTTAGCCAATCAGATCAATACAGACAAGAACAGATATAGATAAGTAGTCTCCCATTTGTTTTCAGTGTCTTCTACACAAATGCAATCTATCTCACTACCCCAATTTGTGTACATTCATTCAGATTAAAATATAAAAGAGTAGCATGATCCCCATTTCCATGCACAATTATAAAGAAGTATCTCCTATCAAATTTAGAAAACTGAAGCATACCGAAACTGACCTCATTTTTCCAAGAAGTGGGTTGCATTTGCAGGAAAAGTAACCTTAGATCGTTCAAGGCAATTTATATTACCACTCTGATTTTTAGGTTAAACACTTTCATTCCAAGCTTCTCACTGACTATCAATTCTCAAAGCTTCTTAAAAATATGATAAATATATACAGTAATCCCAAGCATTTTTAACAGAGTGGGAAATCTAATGGAGTGCAGTCTGAAGGCAAAAGTACCATAGATATTTCTCCCTTTCTCCTTCCCTCCAGCAAAAATCTGCACTATGCAGCAATCTTCCATATCTCTGGAAAGGCTTTTCCTGAACATAGTCTGGACTACAGCAGGAGGAAGAAGAGAAGAAAAAGATTTGCTCTCACAATATAGCATCCCACTTAGACCTTTGGACATTTGTAAGTCAGTGTACATCACCTATTGTGTCATTTCAAGATTGGTGAAAAACTGCCATTCTATGAATCTTGTACTTAGGGAAAAAAATAAAGCCATATTTAATTCTTTAGGCTTCATTTTGAACTACGTATGAACAATCCTGAGCTAAAATATATAATGAGGACCACTCCTTACATACTTTTAACATGTCCCAGGGACAAGATGAAGAAATGTTTTCTTTAAGAAATAAAGTAGAACAATGAGGTGAATTTTATATCGCATGAATATTATTTTCATGGAATCTTTGTAAGACTTACAAACTGATGAATTTTCCTGCTTAACAGTTTCAGTTAATTTCTATTCATAGAGATATGGTTGAACTAATAGCACTATGCAAATATTCAAAGTGGCGATTTGTTTCAGAAGCAGTTCAATCAAATCTTCAGATCAAATTGGATTGAAACATTGAGTCACTCTGGTTGGGCTGTCAAATTGATCTGAATTGATTTAATTATTTGAAGCTTTTTTGAATGGATACAGACAGACTTTTTCTAAACCAAACTGACAGTTTAAATTAAATTAATGAGATTATTCAATTTGACAATCCAAAATTAATTGGTTCAACAATCTGAACTTAACTGATTATTCAAACTGAATCACAACTAATTCACATAGCCCTACTGACTAATTAGGTCTACTGACACCCCAGAGATCCAAACCTGTGACAGATTCTGCTCTTGTCAAGCTAAATTTACATTTCTACAGTCCTGATGAATTGCTGGATGCACAGAGCTGATCCAAAAGAGAATTTCAGGAACAGCACATACAGGCAACCTGCAGGCCTTGAATCAATATGGCATTCAATGCAGTGACTACTATAGCAACTCTTGTCTCTTTACAATTTTGCAAGGGCAGAATTTAAATGAGAATGACTTCCTTTCCCAGTGCGCTAGCAATGCCATCACTTTGACAAATGGTTGTTTGGCTGGATCTGGGTAGCATATCTGTACTGAGCAGAGGTCATGGGTGCAATGGAATGTGTGGATAACCTTGGGGAACAAGGAAAAGAGATACTACCTGCAGAATAATCAGACAAGAGAGACAGGAAGCCTACAGTGGCTTAACAGTTAGAAAAAGAAACTTAGGAAGGAATTGGCCTAATGCATTAAGTAGTTTAAAATGGTGGCGGGAACTTTTACGCTTAACAGAATTACAGAGTTGGAAGGGACCTAGGAAGTCTTCTATTCCAACCCGCTGCTCAGGCAGGAAACCCTATGGTATTTCAGACAAATAGTTGCCCAATCTCTTCTTAAAAATTTCCAGTGTTGGAGCATTCACAACTTCTGAGGGCACATTGTTCCACTGATTAATTGTCCTAACTGTCAGGAAATTTCTCCTTAGTTCTAGGTTTCTTCTCTCCTTGATTAGTTTCCATCCATTCTTCTTGTCCTGCCTTCAGGTGCTTTGGAGAATAGCTCAACTCCTTCTTCTTTGTGGCAACCCCTGAGCTATCGGAACACTGCTATCATGTCACACACATACCAGTCCTTCTTTTAATTAAACTAGACATACCCAATTCCAGCAACCGTTCTTTATATGTTTAGTCTCCAGTTCCCTAACCATCTTTATTGCTCTTCTCTGCACTCTTTCTAGAGTCTCAACACTTGCAACACTCTTAATGTATCCTTACATTAAGTAGAATTAGTTCATCTAGTGTGTTTCCTGTCTGGTTTACCTGGAAGGGCTGATGTCAACCTTACAAGTCTGAAAGTACAACCTTCCTGCTGCCACTTTTAACCGCTTGGTCTTTCCTAACTTTCTTCCTCTGACCATTAAGCCACTGGGAGCTCCTTCCTTTCTTATCTGATTGTTCCTAAACAATAGCTCTTCCCATCATCCCCCAATATCATCCATACATTCCATTACATGTGAGGATACCCAAGAAACACTCACGTTTGAAATCCGTGGTCGGTGAGAACACACATACTAAGCAAATGGGACCCATGCAGATATCAAATAACTACAGATCCAAAACAGGCTTTGGTCCAGTTGAAATTGTTGGTCTTATAATGGAGGCGAGGAAGAAGCTGGTTTCAGGATAGCTTGCCATTGGAAAAAGTAAATTCTGTCTTTTTGATTCATTTTGTCATGGAAGTGTTTTCTTCAATGCAATTTATTCCAGTTGTATTAATAGTCATCATCCCAAATACAGACAATCCATTTAAATTTTCATTGGATAACTAGAAAATATGAACATACTATAAACAATATTCTAGTGAAAAAGGCCATAAATAAATATTGGATCTACATTTAAGGATTTGGGAATTATTTTATTGAGCTGGAAAATAAATGAGATCTTCTGGATTTGGCAGTTTTTCCATGGAAGTACGAAAGCAGGTGTGAATCTGACCAACTGGAATTTTCCCCAGCAGGTTGCCTGGTAATTGCCTAATTAAAAAGAGATGGAAATATATTTTAAAAGAATGGACTCCAGAAAGTAAAAAAATAAATATTTGCTGACTTTATTTTAAAAAGGAATCTATAAGCACAGCTGGTATCTCACATTCAAATTTATCTTAAGTCTTTATTCATTCCTTACAGCAGGCAGTCAAGCAAAACCTTTTTATTACTTTCTTTTCCCCAGCTTTGCACTAGTTCAGGGAAAGGAGAGGCTATTGCAATATGCAGCATAACAGAAAACGACCCCACTGGACCATTCTGATGATACAAAGCATAACTGCTTTTATCTGTTAAACATCAATAAGGCTTGAGATACCTTATAATAACCTGTGCATTTTATACCTTTGCTGCAAATGGTTTACTTCAAAATGTATATATTAGAGTACCCTTTAGTACAGCTTTATGTCAGTTTGTTTCAATATGACATAATATGTGAGAGAAATCTTACACTGTTTTAAAAACCTATATTTTTCTTCCTTGTTCGGCATATATTCATATACAATGTGTTAGTAAAAGGTACCTCCTATACACGTGAGCTGCATTCATTACCAAACCTATAGGATGCCCCATTCCATGTCCTGGCTCCATCGTGTGAAGTGCTTAAAGTACCTCCATAAAAAACCATTTACAGCAAGCCAAATTGACCCTGAGTGGTGACAGGGAGAAGAATCAGTCAGGAATCAGTGACCCAGTAAATCAAATGGTTTTTATTCACTGTGAGACCACATCTCAAAGATAGCAGAGCTAGCATTCTGACCTCGTGGGGAGGGATAAGTAATAAGGAGGTCCAGATGCCACAGTAAATGGGCATGTAAATAGCCAACATACTAATCTGTGATACAGAATGTAAGGGAGTTGTCCATTTATCCCATTCTACTGTTCTTTCTCTGGTCATGAGATTTAAAGATCTTAAGAAAACACAAAACAGAATAACTCCAGAGAGGGAAACCAGAGATCCATGAATCATATTGATACTAGTTCTGAAAGCTTTCCTGTATAATAGGAGGATTTTTTTTCACAAATCTTTAAAAGGCTATCAGGGATTCAGATTCTGTGTGTATTCCAAATGGAGAGGCTGTGACGACCCAGGGTATGGCCCAAAGGCAACACAGTCAGTTAATCAGTAGGAGTCCCTTTATTAGCTCCAACTTTGCCCCCAATGTCCTGGTTACCTTCTGGCTGGAGAAAAACTCTTGCAGGAACAGCCTTTGGCTGCAGAGAATCAAGTCCAAAACATGATCAACAAAAACTGTAACTGTAACTGTCCAATCAAGGCAAGATGAGGTAATTAGTCAACAGGGCAAGAGAAGGAATTCCAGACATGAAGTAATTCAACACGGTTGGGAGGATGCCAGGAACACAGATAACCAAAGTCAACACAAGATAAACTCACGTTTGTTCCCAGCAGACACCACACTCAGCATGCATCTCTTTTAAACTCCCTTCCAAGGTGTGGCTAATGAAGGGAATCAGGGCCCTTCCCCCCTACTCCCCATAAAGCCATGCAGCCCACATTGCTCTCTTCTCTGTTCCTCCCTGCATGCCCTAGGATGAAGAGTGGGTGGGCCTGGGTATTCCTTTGAATTCCCTCTCCCTTGTTCTACCTCATCCCGGCTCTGTCCAGCTGGACTTTGCCCTTCCCCAGTTTCCTCCACAGCCAACAGAGCCACACTTCCACTCCCTGTCAGCTGTTCATCTTCCTCCTTGGATTCAGACTCTGACAGAGGCATGACAGAGGCCCCCATCTCATTCTCCATTAGTGTGTGTTTACTCTTAATTCCTCCTTCCCACCACTTCCAAAAAAATTTGAAAGAAAAGCTCGTAGCCAGAGATTTTGGGACATAAATGTTACATCAACAACCAAAAATTGCTTAGCTTCAAGGCCATGAAGCACCAAGCACTTTTTTTTTCAAATGTGAAAAAGGTAGAAAGAGCAAGAAGCAACAGGTTGAAATTGCTGGAGGTGTAAGAGGGAATTCCATCCTCACATTGACCAAGGGCAATCAATTGTTTAATATGACTTCTTTCTAACTGCAGTAAAAAAATTTATCTTGCTTTACCAAGTCATGCATCTGTGAGACTTCAGCCAAGTTGGAGGCTTGAGGGTTAGTTTAACTGTGTGAAGCAATCAGGATGAGATTTACTGCCAGGTCCAGATCTGGGGAGCTGACGAAATACCTTGTGAATCAAAGCTTGGGAAAAGATTGAATAGTCCAGGTAAAGAAATGTGTTAAAGTTATTCTATCATTCAAGTCCAATCTTTCCCATTGCAACTTTGGTTATGTGCATCATCCTCCAGCGAGATGGTAAAATGGAAATATCAATGCTTCACATAATGAATCAACTTACTATCTTGTAGAAGATGGTCATTAAAGAGAAACCGCATGTTGTAGACTAGGTAGGGTAGAGGGTCAATAATTGTAGTAAATTAATTATGAGGAATCTAATAAGATCAACAATAAGATATAATAAATTTCTTGAAGCAATGCAGCTTAATTATCTCCCATGCTCTGTGCTAAAAGGTACAATGTGAATATTTTACATAGATTGAGAACAATATACAAATAACTGCCAAGATTTGATATGTGAAAAGATATAAACAGCCCAAATTGTGTTAAACAGAACATTTGTTAGCTATCTAATATGGTCACAGGTTCTGCAATTTACCTTTAAATATACTTTTTTTGTTTTAATTCACCGGGAATTTTACATAAAGCAACATTATCTAAGGTGCTTTTGGAATGACCAACCATGGTTGAATACGTCAGTTACATTATAAAAAGAAGTACAAATTGTATCAGGGTACATATCAGGGTTTATATATTATTGCTAAGCGGCAACTGATTTTTATAAAAACACTGCCAATTGTATATGATCTGTTTTTAGTGATTGAAATAAATAATGTCTTCTTAATCAATGTGCATAGAACAAAATTTGACTTTTGCTACTAATAGAGTAAAATGTACTTTTTGTTGTTTAACACTATCAAACAGCATCAAAATAAGGACCTGTACATTTTGCTACCAAATTATAGTGATATGTGTTTGAACTCTCCACCTATTTGTGAGCTCTCTTTCGCCTCCCTCAAAAATTAATTTTGGGAAAAATCAGTGGGCAGCAGATAGAAGATCACTTCAGCTTCTCAATAGCTGGAAATGATAGTTTATACATCATTTCTCACAGACATCATGTGGTTTATATGTTTTAGTTTCATCAGCTCCTATGTAGGAAAATTATTTTCTACCAGTCAAAGGGCCTAGTTGCTTGCCATGTAATTCCTTTTCTTCTACAAAGACACTGGGGAGTTTAAAAAAAACAGGACTGAATAGACAAAATAATGGGTCTGCTAGCAGTAACCGTCTACCCCAATTCTCCTTGCAAAAATTCAAGCATATCTTTTACCACATGGTGATAGTACTTCCAATGGTGAAGAATGAGAGAAGCAGTGGATTGAAGCCAATTTACCATTACTCCAAATTTGCAATCGGTGCCATATTTAATTTTTTCTTTCTCTAATGTATCTCAGAACTCACTTTGTATTCTTGAACTGTGTTATTTTGTACTTGCTTCTCCCTGTTCTGTATCACTGACTGCCACAGTCAGAGTGATGGGGACGCTAAATATAAAAACATAAAATAACGTTAAGTTACTCTGGATGTTACAGAGAAGAATTATGAAAATATATGTATAGTTTTGTTCTTGGAGAACATCCATGCGTTGGAGTCTGGCTTTATCCTTAGATTAAGTGAAGCACAGTGCAAAAAGATCCCCCTGACTGAGCTTTGGATGGAATGATTTTATCAAAAATGAAACAGAAAAAGCATAAGCCTCAATAAGAGCAATCACAAATTATTTGAGTTTACAAGAATAAAACATAGAACATGATAAAAAGTCCAGTAAGAACAAATTGTGCAGGCAGACAGATTGTACTTCAGAAAATGAGTAACCAACACAATAAAAATATATTAAAAAATTTGGAAGATGAAGAGAACAAAACATAACATTTAGTAATAGTCCCAAGGATATTTGGCATAATGTACTGTAACTAGGCTGGGCTTGATCAGTGAGTCACAGTTTGTCCAGATCTCATTTAATCTAACTCATTTGGAGCTATAATGGGAATTATGGATTATACCAGGATAGAATGATAACGATTATGAAGTTGGAAAGGATTACAAAAATAATCTAGTCCAATGCTATGCAATTACCAGGGGAAAAAACTATTTAAGCCATCCTCAACAGTTATAAGTCACTTTCTCCTCCAATTTTTGCCTCAGAAAAATTCTGTGAAGTGGTTTGGGCTAAGAGCAAATGACTTGATAGTCTCCACTCTCTTAGTTCAACACTTTAATTGCAACAGTGCATTGTTTTTTAATGGGTTTTATGGGTTTTCCATCTGTGTTTTTAGTAAAGAAAAAGACATTTGTATCTCAGAGAATGATTTAAAAATGAAATATCATGAATCTTAACTCCCAAAAGACAAGAATGTCAAAGAAATTAAATAGGATATTTCACTAATATCTAAGAATATTTGATAAATAGTAGCTATTGCATTATCTATAGTAGGTTTTTTTTTCATTTAGGTTGTCTAATGCCCATTCCTTTTTATGCCACACAATGTGAAACATGACTTTTCCCTCAATATTCCCCCCTTCCTCTTCCATATCATTGAAATATCTGGGCACTTGGAAGTATATTTTTCTTTATTTGCATTCATGCTTTTTGTAGAATGTTAATTCTCTTTGTCTCTGAAGACAAAAATCTCCCTCAATCCTCCAACATTCTCTGAAATCCTTACCCATTTATTCACTCACTCCATGGAGTTTATCTACTCAAATCCTCCATCTAGCTCCATATTCCTCCATTGCTCCATCATCATTGACTGGTAGCTAATGATGCCAGATGCCAAATGATCGTTACTTATCTATTCAATTTCTTCAGCCTTTTCTTATAGGATTTGGTTTCCAGATCCATCACCAGTTTTATCTGGACCTATTCCAGTTTATTGATAATCTCTCTAAATTACATTGGAATTGGACAGAGAATTCCAGTTAAGATCTGATCACGCCAGAATAAAATAAAACTTTATTTTTCACAATCATTATGTTGTACTTTGGTTGATCCACTCTGCATTATTGACACATGTTAACTTGTAGTCTTCTTAAAGACTCTTAGATCCTTCTAAGATTTACACCTGACAAGCTAAGCCATATATAAGATAGCTTTTCTTTTCTCTACACTCTCTAATTAATGGAAATGTGTTGGATGCGTTAAGTACATTTTAATTGTAAAGGTTGAAGTAGGTTGTATTCTATGTTTCTTGACAATCTGCAGATAGATAAATATGTTAACTTGCTTTGGTACATAAGCAGGGTTAACAGTAGATATTTTCTCAGCTTAGCAGCTTTGTGATAAATATATGCTTTTACCAAGCTGAATTTGCCTCTAAAAATTGTGAAATCTCACCCTCAGCAGACTTCAATCCATTACTAGCACTGCCCTTTCTTTCTTTAGAGTATCACATTTCAGTTCTCTTCTTCAACAGCTCCATCTGTTCTCTTTTAAGATGACAAAGAAGAGTTAAACTGCACAGCTTAATAGATCTAACAGAATACAGATCTTGACAGTATTTACTTGTTGCTTATTTATTTATTTTGTTGAAAAATAATCAAAATCACACAAAAAAGTTCTACGGTTGGGAACCTTCTGTTCCAAAACAATCCTGTTTTAGAAATGGAAGGGACTAGTGAAACCAAAAATAACCCTCTTTTTTGGGTTTGAGATACTCAAAGGAATGCAAATTCAGTATGCCCATAATGGATTTTAGCATATGGTGAACAGAGTCCATTTAGGCATCAAGAGTAGATTTTTGCTGAGAGCAGAAAATGAGATTTTGCACAGCATTTCATTAGAATACAACGCAATTTCACAACTTTCTAAATCCATAGGTAATCTATTTCTCCAGCTTCTATTGACTTTATCAGTAGCTCATGATTTTATTTTATTTGATAAGGCCTGGTGGAAAAAAATAGCAAATCACAATATGGATCAAGCAAACAGATCCAAAAAGAATTCAGGTTGGATAAAGCTGGCTTACTAATGGCGTTTGGGTAAGGGAAGCTGTTAAGTTTGCATAAAGAGGCAGGATGCGGAGTGCTACAGCTCAAAGTTTATTGTGACTTCAGCTCAGAACGGACCCGAATGGCTCAGCCGTGGCAGCTATTTATACCTGGCTGCCGTGGCTGCCAGCCAATCAGAGTGCAGGGTTTTCCCGCACTTTTACAACCAATGAATTCAAACACTTTACAACACAACCAGTCATTTTAAACTCTGCATACATAACACCCCTCCCCACTAGGTTTGGTCCATACTCAAACCCCATCTATCTAATATACTCTTGTAAATAGGTGGGGCTCTTACGGGTACGTTGAGACCTGCATGGTTCAGGTGTTTTGTGAATCTCACTTTGTGAGGAAGGAAATGTATCTGCCAACATTCCCTTATCAGGACTTTTTGTACTAGTAGAACCTGTTTGGTTACTACAACCTTGTCTCTCCTCCCAATCCATCTCCAAACCAATGTCACCCCCTAAATCTGGTAGTGAATCGCAATCCTCCATTTGTAAATTTGGATGTTGGCAACCTGACAGGTTTTGGGATGGTTCCTGTCGAGTTACCTCATTACACATGGGGTTGATTCTTACTTGCTGATTGCTTTCATTATCTCCCCCTTCCCCCCTAGAAAAGGCTGAGGGCTTGGACTCCAGAGAGGAGCAAGGGCGATGCTCCAGGGGTAGTCTGGATCGTAACTGGTCTATGTGCCTACTCCACAAGACACCATCCTCAGTTTGAACCCTGTAAGACCGGGGGCCTGTAACCTGGGTTATCTCAGCAGAAATCCATAATGGTTCACCCACAAGGTTTTTAGCATAGACAGAATCCCCCACAGTGAATGTGCGAGTTTTGCTGGTGGAATCTACTGGAGCGTTGGGTGCGTAAGTGGGGTGAAGGCGGTCCATGGTAGACCTGAGTGTTCTACCCATCAAAAGCTCAGCTGGGGTTAAGTTAGTGGATGGACTAGGAGTGATGTGTTGAATACTGAGTACTTTTTCAACTTTCTCAGTGATGTCCCCTGGGCCCAATTGTTGGAGTTTTTCTTTGGTAAATCATACCATGCATTCAGCCTGGCCGTTAGCCGAAGGATGCCCAGGGGCAGTAAGGGCATGTCTGATACCCTGCTGTGCTAAATATTCAAAAAGGTTAGCAGTAAATTGAGGACCATTGTCAGAAACAATCACATCAGGGAACCCATGAGTTATCAAAAGTTTCTGAAGCTGTTCGATAACAGCATCTGCTGTGTTGGAACCCATAGGGATAACCTCTAACCATCTGGAATATGCATCAACTACAATAAGGAAAGTGTGCCCTCTGGTAGGGCCAGCAAAATCAATGTGAATCCTGGACCATGGACCCCTAGGACACTCCCATTCTTGTTTGGGGGCGAGGGGTAGAGCAGGCCTTACTTGCTGACAGTTTGGGCAGGATGCAACCCAGTTTTCAACCATTTTGTCTATACCTGGCCACCACACATAACTCCTGGCCAATCCCTTCATTCTGACAATACCCCGATGACCCTCATGTAACGTTTCCAAAACCTCTTTCTGCAATTTTTCAGGAATAACCACCCTGTTACCCCACAAAATACATCCCATAAGACAGATAATTCAGTTTGTCTGGATTTAAAAGGTTGGGAAACTTGAGGTAGATCATGTAGTGGCCAACCCTTTTTAATCCAGCCCACAATAGGAGCCAATAAAGTGTCTTTGGCAGTTTCTCTAGCAATTTCAGCAGCATGAACTGGAAGTTTGGCAACAGTCTCTAGAAAGAAGGTGTAAGTTTCAGGAGCAGGGTCCTCAGTGTGCAAAGGAAGTGGGCACGACTCAAAGCATCAGCGTGCCCAATGTCTTTTCCCGGTCTGTGGATGAGTTTTATGGTTTTTATAATGTTGGTCTCCCTGGTTCTCCGAGGAGCTCCGGGGGATGAAACGGCGGAGAAGATGCCTGGAGAGCAGATGGAGGGCCAGCCACTCCGAATCCGACCGTGTCCAGTTGCGATCCTATATCAGGACCTATCTGGAAGCAATCAGGGCGGCGTGCTTACTTCTCCGCTCTGATTCGTCTGCCGATGATGCCCTGCTGCCCTGTTTGGTGACCCGCTCCCTCCTTCAATTGAGGGGATGACCCGTTGCAGGGCAGGGCAGAGGAATTTAGTATACATCTGGCGGATAAAGTCGCTCAGTGCGTGCTGGCTTGGACTCTGATTGGCAGTGGTCTGATGATGGGGTGGCGATGAGTCTGGTGGATTCTACCTGGGTTGAGTTGACCTGGTCTCCCTCGATGAGGTGGACAGGATCATGCGGAGGCTGTCTTCCACCACGTGTTTACTGGACCCGTGCCCTTCCTGGTTGGTATATGCCTCCAGGGGGTTACGTGCGGCTGGCTCCAGGCAGTTGTTAATGCTTCTCTGAGTGAGGGAGTCTTTCCTGCCGCTTTGAAAGAGGCGGTGGTGAGGCCCCTCCTCAAGAAGCCTGCCTTGGACCCGCCGTTTTGAACAACTATCGTCCTGTCTCCAACCTCCGCTTTTTAGAAGGTTGTTGAGAGCGTGGTGGTTCAGCAGCTTCCCTTGTTCCTGGAGGAAACTGAGTATTTAGATCCGTATCAGTCGGGCTTCAGGGCCGGACACAGCACGGAGACAGCATTGGTCGCACTGGTGGATGATCTCTGGAGGGCTCGGGACAGGGTTTTTCCTCTGTCCTAGTCCTTTTAGATCTCTCAGTGCTTTCGATACCATCGACCATGGTATCCTTCTGCAGCTTAGAGGTTTGGGGGTGGGGAACCGTTTTGCGTTGGTTCTCCTCCTTCCTTTCGGGCCGCCGCAGTCGGTGTTGGCAGGGGGCAGAGGTCGACCCCGAGACCCCTCACTTGTGGGGTGCCGCAGGGGTCTGTCCTTTCGCCCCTCCTGTTCAATATCTACATGAAACTGGGTGAGATCATCCGAGGTTTTGGGGTGAGGTATCATCAGTATGCTGATGATACCCAGCTTTATATCTCCACCCCAGGCCAGATCAGTGATGCTCTCTCCGTGATGTCCCGGTGCCTGGAGGCGTACGGGTCTGGATGGGTAGTAACAGGCTTCAGCTCAACCCCACCAAGACGGAGTGGCTGTTCTTACCGGCATCTCGGTCTTTATTGGATGTACCATCTTTGGTCATGGGGAGATGTTGCCCCGTGGATAGAGGCGAGAAACCTGGGTGTCCTCCTGGACTCACAGCTCGGTTTGGAGGAGCATGTGGGAGCTGTGGCCAGGGGGCTTTTGCCCAGGTTGGCTGGTTAGCCAGCATTTGGACGAGATGCCCTTGAGCGGTTACTCATGCGGTCACCTCTGGATTGACTACTGCAATGCTCTCTACATGGGGCTTCCCTTGCGGGGCCGATCGGAGGCTTCAGCTGGTGCAGAATGCAGCAGCGGGGTTGTGATGGGGTATCCCGATACTCCCATGTTACACCCCCTCTCTGGCGGCTTGCATTGGTTGCCGGTTGCCTCCCGGTGCGCCTTCAAAATTAGTTACAACTTATAAAAATGGCTTGGGTCAGGGCTGCAGGCATACTCCTGCCAGCATCACTTTCCGATCGCCCTGTTGGCTCTCATAGGAGGGCCTCCTTGGGGTGCCGTCAGTCAGATATTGTAGGCTGGCGGTCCCCAGGGCTAGGGCCTTCTCTGTGGGAGCACCCTCTGGAATCAGCTCCCGTCGATCTCCGTTTGGCTGACTGTCCGCTCCTTCGCGGGACCTGAAGACTTGGTTGTTCCAACGGGCCTGGCCTCCAAGACCGGGGGGTTGGGTTTATTTTAATTTATTTGGCTTGTTTACTGTTTAATCTTGTTTTATTGTAAATTTTCTCTGTTTTAATGTTAGCGCCCTGAGTCCTTGGGAATAGAGCATACAAATCGAATAAATAAATAAATAAATAAATAAATAAATCGTTTTTTAAGTATTTATTGTTCCTGTTTTAGTTGTAAGCATGATCTTGGAGATGGGTGACATATAAATTCAAATAATAAATAAATAAATAAATATGAATAAGCAGCAAGAAATTCAGTCCATCTCAGCATTCTTGGTGACAGGATGGTGGGCGTTGGTCTGTCCCCTGCCACAATGCCTAAAAGGGTTGTGATCTGTAACAATGGTGAACCTTCTCCCATATACGCACTCATGGAACTTCTTGACTGCTGCCACGATATAGCAGCTTCCTTGTCCAGTTGACTGTAGTTTCTCTGCTTTGGTCAAAGTGCGAGTAAAATGTAATAGGGGCTTCCCTTCCACTGGGAAGCATGGCTCAACACCCACCCACCCCACTCAAAGGGGATGCATCACAAGTCAATACTACAGGTAAATTCTCAGAAAACAGTATCAGGACACAATCAAGAAGTGATTTGTCTCTTAATGGTTGTGCATACCAATCTCGCCCAGTCAGAATATCCATCTTTGGCCATAGGGGAGAGGTTTTCGCACTTTTACAACCAATGAATTCAAACACTTTACAACACAACTAGTCATTTTAAACTCTGCATACATAACAGAAGCGACTTCTCCTTTTAACTATTTCACAACATTCAACTCATTTGTCTCTCCAAATCACTAAGAAAATGCTAAATGTAACCAACTTCCCAAATTCAACTGTGTTATCATTAGTGAAATTGAAAAGTGAGTGACAGGGCAAATTAAACCTCATGGGTGATCTTATCTACTTTATTTTATCTACAACATGCACTACCTAAGATAAAGAAACAGTGCATTCACATCAAAAAACCATATTTCTAGCACTATTTATTCACTATGCATAGCATAAATTTACTATTTATACCCAAGTAATACATAGGATGCAAATTTGTTTGCTGTATCGGTCTTCAGGTATTGTAGGGCAATGGCTATGGTTGCTTGAGGGGCACAATTGCTTAATGAGGAGGTTTGTTTGTTGTTTCTTTCCTTTTAGGGAATTATCACTGAACATCCAGTGCTAAAAGGTAGTTCCTCCTTTTATGATATTCATAATGTGTATATCATTATAATATAATATGACAATGTGCTGAGTGATTTATGTACCTGATTGAACCAACCAAGGATTGTGTAAGTAATGCTGCTCCATCCTTAGCTATAATTCCTGATGAGGTATACATACATATATGCATGCACACACACACACACACACACACATATCCCAATTTTGCAAGTTCTGCAAACAAGGCTACAGCAGAGATAGAGATGGCATTATGGCTATTCCATCAATCCTGAGAGACCAGCTCCATCAAACTCATCTTCTATGAACTATTAGCTACTGATCTTATAAAACTGATTGCTTACCTCTAAAGAACTTGTCAGGTCTTGGTAATGTCAAGCAGACCTGAAAATAAACAACTGAGGAAGCAAGTCCTTCTATGGCCTGAGATTCATTAAGACTTGAGATGACAACACAGCAATTTCAACTACTGCCTTTGTTTCCAGTCATTACATTATTTTATAATAGTCTCTGCTATATATTGTAAGCTGTGCCAATAATATATTAGCATTTGCAGCTCATCCATAAAAATCAAGTAACCAATATGATCTACATCAATACAACCAACATCCAAACCAATACAGATGGAACCTCTCAATTTCTTAAATTTATCCCTGAGCTTAACATCAACAAGGCACAAGTGCAGCTATAGATTGCCTGTATACTAAAACATCCATACATCAATCAAACCAGCACAGAGACTTGTTTGTAAGCAGCCAGATATAATGTGTATCCACCAGCTCTATCAATAATAGCAAAAGCAATCCAATCATAGGGCCCTCACTGCAGACTCCTCTCTCTTTGGGATTAGATCCAGAATGAATTAACTCCTTTTATTCTCCAGCTTTCCATCCCCCAATAACTGTAAATCCACTCATCCGCTTCCAATAGGAACTGCTGCATTGGTCAAGAAAGGAAACAAGTAAACCAACAATAAATGTAAAGTGACTCCAGCTAGAACATCCACAGCAGGGAGCAGCACAGAGCAAATAGTACTACTTAATATGGCCATATTTTATTTTACACATGAAACAAAGTAGTGTGCTTTGTTTTACTTACGATACTGATTGACTTACTTAAAATATTTATGTGGCTATCCATATTACACAGTGTAATTCTGGGGCTCAAAAGAACATGCAAAAATAACAAGATTCATCAAAATTAAAATCATTGCATGATCAAGCCACCATGGGTTTTGTTCTGACTTGTGTCTCTTGTACTGAGAATGGAATGGTAGAAACAGTATATTTGGGGAGCGTCTTCTTCCGATATCTAGTACCGGACCCACCTGTGCGAGTTCATAGGCAAGACTCTCTCGGGGTCCTGGTGGTCAGTGCCACTGGTGACTCCCTGATGACAGAGCCTTTTCTGTCATGGCCCCTGACCTCTGGAATCAACTGCCTTTGGAGCTCCGCCTGGCCCCGATCTCCGCACCTTCGCCCGTGAACTAAAGACCTTGTTATTTGACCAACCTGGGCTGTGACCCCTCCTTAGGGGAGGGGGTTTTAATGTTTATTGTTTTTATGTCTTATATTTGGGCTTGTCTTTGTTTAATTATTTTTAAATATTTATTGTACATGTTTTAGCTGTGAGCCTTGAGTCTTGAGATGGAAGTGACATACAAGTATAAATATATATAAATAAATAAAAATAAATGTCCCTGTTTTCCCTCCATTGGTCTATGTTGGGAATTATAATTTCTTTTTAGAATTTACCCTAATTTCTACTTTCCCAGAAAATAAAGTTATATTTCTCTCCAAACTATTCAGTGGCTTTCTTTAAATTGTCTCTCTTTCTACGTTATTCAGGACATGATGACTTGTAAGCAATTAATAGCAAAGCTTTACAATGTTGTCCTTGTTTGCAATCTTAAGATACTTCAAAACTTGTGTTTAACAATTAAGTGTTTATGGTCTCCAGGTTGACAAATACATATTCCAATTCTCTTTCAAGATATTGTATGTAACCATTTTCTTTCTATTTAGAAATTCTAATCTTCTGGTGCAGTTTATAGCTGCAATAAATGTTTGAGATTAAGCTCACTCTTGACTTATCCAGAGTTTCCAAACAGTTTTGCCCTATGTGAATTTAGGGATGTTTAAGTGTTGCTCTACTTTTTCTTACTGTGTTGTTATTTTATTCCATCTTGAATAACAATTCTGTCATTGTAAAGATTATTTTATGTGATATGGTAAGGCAAAAAAATGGGTTTAATACAGTCAACAACTTTTATGCATATGACAGGCAAGCATTTTCTATAAAGTTCATTATTCCCTATAGCTTTTGGTCAGAAGCAGTAATGTGGCATATAATATGACAGGGCCAGTCAGAAATAAGACTTCAAGGTTTACAGTGTAATTGAATAAGTTTCCAACTCTCAAAAGCTGAACTGAGTCTGGATCAGACAATTTTAGATTGCCAGGTTAACTATAAGCTACATACGTTTTTTCATCTACATATAATTGGGAGAAAAATCTCTGTCCAATCTAAATTTTAAATTTTTTCAATTGTAAAATCTGAGAGATTCAGTCTACACAGATTCTTTTGCAAAACAGTTGCATAACTTCCAACTGCAGCAAATTGTTTCTCAATTTGGACTACATTTCTGGATCTGTCAGAGTTTGGAACAATGTTGACTTGAATAGATAGGCTACAGTTACAAAATCATAAAGGACAATACTTTGTCTATTCTTCAGCTGCTAGTATTGGCATCCAAACAATATTCTGGTTGACACACAGAATTCCAACATTGGGGCCTCAGTTTTCAATCTTCCTGAGACCTTTATCTTGTTATGCTTCTATTGGAAACAGGTTTCAAAGAGCTGCTTTGAAGGGTTCAGAATTTTTATGAATTGATATTGGGGAAAGATACAAAGCATTGTACCATATTCCCAAATCAACTAAAAAATGGAGGAGGGATCTTTGGACCCAAGTTAGCTTCCTGTTCATTAATGCCATGTCCAAGGTATGTACTCCTTAAGGTGTAAAAGGCATTTGGTTTCAGTTCTTCTTAGATCTGTCATCTTGATGGTTGCTATTACTCCGACAAACTATGATCATGTTAATCCTTTGTAAAACTATAAATGCTACCTTGTGCACCAAAATGTCTTCAGGTTTTGAAGAAGTGCAAGCATTTCTTTTGAACAACAAGGAAGCTATAGAAAGGCAGAAAATTAATCATTTCAAAACAAATATCTAAAGTTCTATAAGTGTAGATAATTAGGTACAATCTAAACATTAAAGTCCTGCAGATCAGGCCAAAATCCATCCTAGTCTAACTTCACATAGTGGCCATTAAGATACCCTGGGGTCTCATAATCATGAAAGGAGGTTAAATCCCTCTTCCATTACTTCTAACTGGTATTTGAAGGCATAATTTGCAGTTTAGTAGCCTTGATAAACATGTCCTCTGTTATTATGTATGCAGGTTTGAATGTCATTGGTTTAGTTTGAACTGTTCTTGTAAAATGTCAGAAATGATTGGTTTAAAAGTCGCGGAAAACCCTGCACTCTGATTGGCTGGCAACTGCAGCTGCTGGCTATAAGTAGCAGCCACAGCCCAGCGTCGGTCTGTTATGAGCTGTAGTCACTAATAAACTCTTCACTGAAGCACTCCGCGTCTGACTCTTCATGCAAACTTAACACTGGCGGCGAAGGTGGGATCCTTCCAAAGAGAGCGGCAGCGAGAAAACAAGCTGAGAGATGGCTGCACTGAACACCCCAGCCCGTTAGATCTGGCGGCAGAAGACTGGGAGTCATATGCGGATCGCTTCAAATGTATTTGGAGAGAAACGATCTCGCCGACATTTCGAGAAGCGGAAGGAGGTCTTTCTTACGCACTGCGGTCCGGCAGTCTTCAAGATGGTGAAGGCATTGGCGGGAGCTGCAGGCGTGAAGGTAATGGAATGGCCTGATTTAGAAAAGCTTTAAGAGCCCATTCGCCCCACAGTATCGTGCCTCATTAAGAACCGCAGTTTTACCGTCGGGATCAAGGGAAAGCGAGCGTTTAACCTCGTGGCAAGTTTAGAGACATTGGGGGTGCATGCGAGTTTAACAACTTGGAAGAGGCCATGCTTGCGATCGATTTGTTCTAGCCTCAAAGACAAGGTGCTTCAGAGCAAATTATTAAAACCTAAGATCCGCTTGAAGGAAGCCATAGAAGAGGCCTCCTCAGAAGAAGCCACCAAGTCCTCAGCAGCAGCCATGAAGAAAATTAACAAGGCCTCAAGCCATCCTGATGTGGAAAAGTCCACAACAACTCATTAGCGAGCAAATAGATTCTGAGTCAGACTGTAGTGAGGTGGAGGAAGGAATTTATAGACTCAGAATGGAGAGAAAAAGAAAGACCTGGGAAGAAAGAGGCAAGATTTTTGCAGAGGTTGGGGGAAGCCACCCCGCTGAATGCAAGTTTCTTGATACCATCTGCCTCCGTTGTGAAAAAAGGGTCATCTAGCAAGAGTCTGCAAATCATCCAGAACTCCACCCCACAAAGTTTCCTGACAAAGAATTCAAGCCTAACAACTTCAGTGAGAAAATGGGGTGCAACACAGAAGCAAATGGGAAGAATGAAACTCATCAAACAGTCACCATGGTCATTCTTCACCCTTAAAGCAGAAAAGTACATGTGAAGGTACTAATTGAAGGCCTTGCCAAATGGAAGTGTCTCAGGCTCCTATTTATCTATGGTGTCATGGGACACTATTCACAGACTACTCCCAAACATTCAGAAGAAGCATTTCCAGAAGCAAGCACTGACTCTTAAAGACTACCAAGGGAACAAGATTCCAGTAGTTGGAACAAAGAATTCAACATGAAGTTCAAAGGACACCAAACGTTTGCCCCTGACCATGCGTGGACAAGGATCGCCCAAGCTTGCTGGGACTTGAGTGGTTCAATCCACTAGGCATCGAGGTGACTGGCATCAATCACGTGAGCAACACTGAATGGGAGGAGGCCTTGAAGTCTGAGTTTCCAGAGGTCTTCAGCGACAGATTGGGCAAATATATGGGGACCCCTATCACTTTCAACCTAGATCCCAAGGTGCCCCAATTCGTTTAAAGCCAGAAGGGTCCCATTTGCATTAAAGGAAAAATTGATGCACAATTAGATAAACTAATAGCTCAAGGAGTTTTAGAGCCCACTGACCACTCCAGATGGGAGACACCCATAGTCACACCAGTCAAGACTGATGGGTCAGTAAGAATCTGTGGAGACTATAAGGGGACATTGAACCATGCTTCAACAGAGCATATCCAGTTCCAGTGGTGCATCATTTATTACATTCACTTGGCAGGTACAGTCTTTGCCAAATTGGATCTGGCCCAGGCATATCAACAACTAACAGTTGATGATGCCACTGCAGAGGCCAAACCATTGTGACTCATAGAGGTGCCTTCAAATGTAAGGTTACAGTTTGGAGTAAGCGTGGCACCAGGCATCTTCAAAGCCTTATGGAAAGGATGCTCCAAGGACTGCCAGGGTAGTGCCTTACTTTGATGATGTGTTAATCTCTGCTGAAAATGACAAGAGAGACTCAGAGAAGTCCTTACCAGATTCAAGAAAGCGGGGTTAAAAGTCAAGGAAGAAAAATGCACTCTTAGAACTGACAAGGTTGAATTCTTGGGCTACATGATTGACAAGCATGGCATCCACCCTACAGATGCCAAGGTTCAAGCAATCAAAGCCCCTAGACCAAAATGCAAAACAGATTTGCAAGCCTTCCTTGGACTTATTAACTTTTATCACATGTTCCTACCTCAGAAGGCAACCATTGCAGAACCATTACACAGATTGTTGGACAAAAAATCTGTTTGGGTCTGGGGCAGGAAGGAACAATCAGCATTCAACAATATTAAAAGACTAATCATGTCTGATGCTGTACTGATACAGTTCTGAGAATACCTGTTGTACTTACTTGTGATGCATCCCTTTGGAGTGTGGGGTTTGAGCCACAGGCTTCCCAGCGGGAGGGCTCCTATGCATTTTACTCTCGCACTTTGACCAAAGCAGAGAGGAATTACAGCCAATGGACAAGGCATTGGCAATTGTTGCAGCTGTCAAGAAATTCCATGAGTATTTATATGGGAGAACATTTACCATTGTCACAGATCACAAAACTTTGTTAGGCATTGTGGCAGGCAAACCTACACCCACTATCCTGTCACCAAGAATGCTGAGATGGACTGAATTTCTTGCTGCTTATTCATACAAGCTCATCCACAAGCCTGGCAAAGACATTGGCCATGCTGATGCTTTGAGTCGCTGCCCACA
>CM019148.1:274595595-274619431 GCA_009733165.1 Naja naja
TTGGACTAGGAGTGATGTGTTGAATACTGAGTACTTTTTCAACTTTCTCAGTGATGTCCCTGGGCCCAATTGTTGGAGTTTTTCTTTGGTAAATCATACCATGCATTCAGCCTGGCGTTCTTGAAAAGGATGCCCAGGGGCAGTAAGGGCATGTCTGATACCCTGCTGTGCTAAATATGATTCAAAAAGGTTAGCAGTAAATTGAGGACCATTGTCAGAAACAATCACATCAGGGAACCCATGAGTTATCAAAGTTTCAAGCTGTTCGATAACAGCATCTGCTGTGTTGGAACCCATAGGGATAACCTCTAACCATCTGGAATATGCATCAACTACAATAAGGAAAGTGTGCCCTCTGGTAGGGCCAGCAAAATCAATGTGAATCCTGGACCATGGACCCCTAGGACACTCCATTCTTGTTTGGGGGCGAGGGTAGAGCAGCCTTACTTGCTGACAGTTTGGGCAGGATGCAACCCAGTTTTCAACCATTTTGTCTATACCTGGCCACCATATATAACTCCTGGCCAATCCTTCATTCTGACAATACCTCGATGACCCTCATGTAACGTTTCCAAAACCTCTTTCTGCAATTTTTCAGGAATAACCACCCTGTTACCCCACAAAATACATCCCCGCAAGACAGATAATTCAGTTTGTGGATTTAAAAGGTTGGGAAACTTGAGGTAGATCATGTAGTGGCCAACCCTTTTAATCCAGCCCACAATAGGGCCAATAAAGTGTCTTTGGCAGTTTCTCTAGCAATTTCAGCAGCATGAACTGGAAGTTTGGCAACAGTCTCTAGAAAGAAGGTGTAAGTTTCAGGAGCAGGGTCCTCAGTGTGCAAAGTGGGCACGCGACTCAAAGCATCAGCGTGCCCAATGTCTTTTCCCGGTCTGTGGATGAGTTTTATGGTTTTTATAATGTTTGAACTTATAATTTAATTTAATCGTTTTTAAAGTATTTATTGTTCCTGTTTTAGTTGTAAGCCACGAGTCTTCGGAGATGGGGCGGCATATAAGTTCAAATAATAAATAAATAAATAAATATGAATAAGCAGCAAGAAATTCAGTCCATCTCAGCATTCTTGGTGACAGGATGGTGGGCGTTGGTCTGTCCCCTGCCACAATGCCTAAAAGAGGTTTGTGATCTGTAACAATGGTGAACCTTCTCCCATATACGTACTCATGGAACTTCTTGACTGCTGCCACGATAGCCAACACTTCCTTGTCCAGTTGACTGTAGTTTCTCTCTGCTTTGGTCAAAGTGCGAGTAAAAAAATGTAATAAGGGCTTCCCTTCCACTGGGAAGCATGTGGCAACCCACCCACCCCACTCCAAAAGGGGATGCATCACAAGTCAATACTACAGGTAAATTCTCAGAAAACAGTATCAGGACACAATCAGAAGTGATTTGTCTCTTAATGGTTGTGCATACCAGCATCTCGGCCCAGTCAGGAATATCCATCTTTGGCCATAGGGGGAGAGGTTTTCCCGCACTTTTACAACCAATGAATTCAAACACTTTACAACACAACTAGTCATTTTAAACTCTGCATACATAACAGAAGCGACTTCTCCTTTTAACTATTTCACAACATTCAACTCAAATTTGTCTCTCCAAATCACTAAGAAAATGCTAAATGTAACCAACTCCCCAAATTCAACTGTGTTATCATTAGTGAAATTGAAAAGTGAGTGACAGGGGCAAATTAAACCTCACCATGGGTAGATCTTATCTACTTTATTTTATCTACAACATGCACTACCTAAGATAAAGAAACAGTGCATTCACATCAAAAAGCCATATTTCTAGCACTATTTATTCACTATGCATAGCATAAATTTACTATTTATACCCAAGTAATACATAGGATGCAAATTTGTTTGCTGTATCGGTCTTCAGGTATTGTAGGGGCAATGGCTATGGTTGCTTGAGGGGCACAATTGCTTAATGAGGGGGTTTGTTTTGTTGTTTCTTTCCTTTTAGGGGAATTGTTATCACTGAACATCCAGTGCTAAAAGGTAGTTCCTCCTTTTATGATATTCATAATGTGTATATCATTATAATATAATATGACAATGTGCTGAGTGATTTATGTACCTGATTGAACCAACCAAGGATTGTGTAAGTAATGCTGCTCCATCCTTAGCTATAATTCCTGATGAGGTATACATACATATATGCATGCACACACACACACACACACACACATATCCCAATTTTGCAAGTTCTGCAAACAAGGCTACAGCAGAGATAGAGATGGCACGTATGGCTATTCCATCAATAATCCTGAGAGACCAGCTCCATCAAACTCATCTTCTATGAACTATTAGCTACTGATCTTATAAAACTGATTGCTTACCTCTAAAGAACTTGTCAGGTCTTGGTAATGTCAAGCAGACCTGAAAATAAACAACTGAGGAAGCAAGTCCTTCTATGGCCTGAGATTCATTAAGACTTGAGATGACAACACAGCAATTTCAACTACTGCCTTTGTTTCCAGTCATTACATTATTTTATAATAGTCTCTGCTATATATTGTGCAAGCTGTGCCAATAATATATTAGCATTTGCAGCTCATCCATAAAAATCAAGTAACCAATATGATCTACATCAATACAACCAACATCCAAACCAATACAGATGGAACCTCTCAATTTCTTAAATTTATCCCTGAGCTTAACATCAACAAGGCACAAGTGCAGCTATAGATTGCCTGTATACTAAAACATCCATACATCAATCAAACCAGCACAGAGACTTGTTTGTAAGCAGCCAGATATAATGTGTATCCACCAGCTCTATCAATAATAGCAAAAGCAATCCAATCATAGGGCCCTCACTGCAGACTCCTCTCTCTTTTGGGATTAGATCCAGAATGAATTAACTCCTTTTATTCTCCAGCTTTCCATCCCCCAATAACTGTAAATCCACTCATCCGCTTCCAATAGGAACTGCTGCATTGGTCAAGAAAGGAAACAAGTAAACCAACAATAAATGTAAGGCGTGACTCCAGCTAGAACATCCACAGCAGGGAGCAGCACAGAGCAAATAGTACTACTTAATATGGCCATATTTTATTTTACACATGAAACAAAGTAGTGTGCTTTGTTTTACTTACGTACTGATTGACTTACTTAAAATATTTATGTGGCTATCCATATTACACAGTGTAATTCTGGGGGCTCAAAAGAACATGCAAAAATAACAAGATTCATCAAAATTAAAATCATTGCACATGATCAAGCCACCATGGGTTTTTGTTCTGACTTGTGTCTCTTGTACTGAGAATGGAATGGTAGAAACAGTATATTTGAGGGAGCGTCTTCTTCCGATATCTAGTACCGGCCGCCCTGTGCGAGTTCATAGGCAAGGACTCCTCGGGGTCCTGTCGGCGGGTCAGTGCCAGCTGGTGACTCCCTGATGACGAGCCTTTTCTGTCATGGCCCCTGACCTCTGGAATCAACTGCCTTTGGAGCTCCGCCTGGCCCCGATCTCGCACCTTCGCCCGTGAACTAAAGACCTTGTTATTTGACCAACCTGGGCTGTGACCCCTCCTTAGGGGAGGGAGGGTTTTAATGTTTATTGTTTTTATGTCTTATATTTGGGCTTGTCTTTGTTTAATTATTTTTTAAATATTTATTGTACATGTTTTTAGCTGTGAGAGCCCGAGTCTTCGGAGATGGGGCAGCATACAAGTTCAAGTATAAATATATAAATAAATAAATAAATGTCCCTGTTTTTCCCACTCCATTGGTCTATGTTGGGAATTATAATTTCTTTTTAGAATTTACCCCTAATTTCTACTTTCCCAGAAAATAAAGTTATATTTCTCTCCAAACTATTCAGTGGCTTTCTTTAAATTGTAATCTCTGCTACGTGTTATTCAGGACATGATGACTTGTAAGCAATTAATAGCAATAGCTTTTACAATGTTGTCCTTGTTTGCAATCTTAAGATACTTCAAAACTTGTGTTTAACAATTAAGTGTTTATGGTCTCCAGGTTGACAAATACATATTCCAATTCTCTTTCAAGATATTGTATGTAACCATTTTCTTTCTATTTAGAAATTCTAATCTTCTGGTGCAGTTTATAGCTGCAATAAATGTTTTGAGATTAAGCTCACTCTTGACTTATCCAGAGTTCCCAAACAGTTTTGCCCTATGTGAATTTAGGGATGTTTAAGTGTTGCTCTACTTTTTCTTACTGTGTTGTTATTTTATTCCATCTTGAATAACAATTCTGTCATTGTAAAGATTATTTTATGTGATATGGTAAGGCAAAAAAAATGGGTTTAATACAGTCAACAACTTTTATGCATATGACAGGCAAGCATTTTCTATAAAGTTCATTATTCCCTATAGCTTTTGGTCAGAAGCAGTAATGTGGCATATAATATGACAGGGAAACCAGTCAGAAATAAGACTTCAAGGTTTACAGTGTAATTGAATAAGTTTCCAACTCTCAAAAAGCTGAACTGAGTCTGGATCAGACAATTTTAGTGATTGCCAGGTTAACTATAAGCTACATACGTGTTTTTTTTACTCATCTACATATAATTGGGAGAAAAATCTCTGTCCAATCTAAATTTTAAATTTTTTTCACAATTTGTAAAATCTGAGAGATTCCAGTCTACACAGATTCTTTGCAAAACAGTTGCATAACCCAACTACTGCAGCAAATTGTTTCTCAATTTGGACTACATTTCTGGATCTGTCAGAGTTTGGAACAATGTTGACTTGAATAGATAGGCTACAGTTACAAAATCATAAAGGACAATACTTTGTCTATTCTACAGCTGCTAGTATTGGCATCCAAACAATATTCTGGTTGACATCACAGAATTCCAACATTGGGGCCTCAGTTTCTAATCTTCCTGAGACCTTTATCTTGTTATGCTTCTATTGGAAACAGGTTTCAAAGAGCTGCTTTGAAGGGTTCAGAATTTTTATGAATTGATATTGGGGAAAGATACAAAGCATTGTACCATATTCCCCAAATCAACTAAAAATGGAGGAGGGGATCTTTGGACCCAAGTTAGCTTCCCTGTTCATTAATGCCATGTCCAAGGTATGTGTACTCCTTAAGGTGTAAAAGGCATTTGGTTTCAGTTCTTCTTAGATCTGTCATCTTGATGGTTGCTATTACTCCGACAAACTATGATCATGTTAATCCTTTGTAAAACTATAAATGCTACCTTGTGCACCAAAATGTCTTCCAGGTTTTGAAGAAGTGCAAGCATTTCTTTTGGAACAGCAAGGAAGCTATAGAAAGGCAGAAAATTAATCATTTCAAGAAACAAATATCTAAAGTTCTATAAGTGTAGATAATTAGGTACAATCTAAACATTAAAAGTCCTGCCAGATCAGGCCAAAATCCATCCTAGTCTAACTTCACATAGTGGCCATTAAGATACCCCTGGGGTCTCATAATCATGAAAAGAGGGTAAATCCCTCTTCCACTAGCATTACTTCTAACTGGTATTTGAAGGCATAAATTTGCAGTTTAGTAGCCTTGATAAACATGTCCTCTGTTATGTATGCAGGTTTGAATGTCATTGGTTTAGTTTGAACTGTTCTTGTAAAATGTCAGAAATGATTGGTTTAAAAGCGCGGAAAACCCTGCACTCTGATTGGCTGGCAACTGCAGCTGCTGGCTATAAGTAGCAGCCACAGCCCAGCCAAATCGGGTCTGTTATGAGCTGTAGTCACTAATAAACTCTTCACTGAAGCACTCCGCGTCTGACTCTTCATGCAAACTTAACACTGGCGACGAAGGTGGGATCATTCCCAAAGAGAAGACGACGCGGAAAACAAGCTGAGAGAGATGGCTGCACTGAACACCCCCCCAGCCCCGTTAGATCTGACGGCAGAAGACTGGGAGTCATATGCGGATCGCTTCCAAATGTATTTGGAGGGAAACGATCTCGCCGACATTTCCGAGAAGCGGAAGAGGGTGGTCTTTCTTACGCACTGCGGTCCGGCAGTCTTCAAGATGGTGAAGGCATTGGCGGGAGCTGCAGACGTGAAGGTAATGGAATGGCCTGATTTAGAAAAGCTTTTAAGAGCCCATTACACAGGTATCGTGCCTCATTAAGAACACGAGTTTTACCGTTGGGATCAAGGGAAAGCAAAAGCGTTAATGACCTCGTGGCAAGTTTAAGAGACATTGGGGGTGCATGCGAGTTTAACAACTTGGAAGAGGCCATGCGATCGATTTGTTCTAGGCCTCAAAGACAAGGTGCTTCAGAGCAAATTATTATTAAAACCTAAGATCACGTTGAAGGAAGCCATAGAAGAGGCCTCCTCAGAAGAAGCCACCAAGTCCTCAGCAGCAGCCATGAAGAAAATTAACAAGGCCTCAAGCCATCCTGATGTGGAAAAGTCCACAACAACTCATTGCGAGCAAATAGATTCTGAGTCAGACTGTAGTGAGGTGGAGGAAGGAATTTATAGACTCAGAATGGAGAGGAAAAAGAAAGACCTGGGAAGAAAGAGGGAAGATTTTTACTGCAGAGGTTGTGGGGAAGCCACCCCGCACTGAATGCAAGTTTCTTGATACCATCTGCCTCCGTTGTGAAAAAAGAGGTCATCTAGCAAGAGTCTGCAAATCATCCAGAAATCCACCCCACAAAAGAAAGTTTCCTGACAAAGAATTCAAGCCTAACAACTTCAGTGAGAAAATGGGGTGCAACACAGAAGCAAATGGGAAGAATGAAACTCATCAAACAGTCACCAATGGTCATTCTTCACCCTTAAGAAGCAGAAAAGTATATGTGAAGGTACTAATTGAAGGAAGGCCTTGCCAAATGGAAGTGGACTCAGGCTCCTATTTACCTATGGTGTCATGGAACACTATTCACAGACTACTCCCAAACATTCAGAAGAAGCATTTCCAGAAGCAAGCACTGACTCTTAAAGACTACCAAGGGAACAAGATTCCAGTAGTTGGAACAAGAGAATTCAACGTGAAGTTTAAAGGCCACACCAAACGTTTGCCCCTGACCATCGTGGACAAGGATCGCCCAAGCTTGCTGGGACTTGAGTGGTTCAATCCACTAGGCATCGAGGTGACTGGCATCAATCACGTGAGCAACACTGAATGGGAGGAGGCCTTGAAGTCTGAGTTTCCAGAGGTCTTCAGTGACAGATTGGCCAAATATATGGGGACCCCTATCACTTTCAACCTAGATCCCAAGGTGCCCCCAATTCATTTAAAGCCAAGAAGGGTCCCATTTGCATTAAAGGAAAAAATTGATGCACAATTAGATAAACTAATAGCTCAAGGAGTTTTAGAGCCCACTGACCACTCCAAGTGGGAGACACCCATAGTCACACCAGTCAAGACTGATGGGTCAGTAAGAATCTGTGGAGACTATAAGGGGACATTGAACCATGCTTCAACAGAGCATATCCAGTTCCAGTGGTGCATCATTTACTACATTCACTTGGCAGGGGTACAGTCTTTGCCAAATTGGATCTGGCCCAGGCATATCAACAATTAACAGTTGATGATGCCACTGCAGAGGCCCAAATGATTGTGACTCATAGAGGTGCCTTCAAATGTAAAGTTACAGTTTGGAGTAAGCGTGGCACCAGGCATCTTCTAAAGCCTTATGGAAAGGATGCTCCAAGGACTGCCAGGGGTAGTACCTTACTTTGATGATGTGTTAATCTCTGCTGAAAATGACACTCAATTACAAGAGAGACTCAGAGAAGTCCTTACCAGATTCAAGAAAGCGGGGTTAAAAGTCAAGGAAGAAAAATGCACTCTTAGAACTGACAAGGTTGAGTTCTTGGGCTACATGATTGACAAGCATGGCATCCACCCTACAGATGCCAAGGTTCAAGCAATCAAAGAAGCCCCTAGACCAAAATGCAAACAGATTTGCAAGCCTTCCTTGGACTTATTAACTTTTATCACATGTTCCTACCTCAGAAGGCAACCATTGCAGAACCATTACACAGATTGTTGGACAAAAATCTGTTTGGGTCTGGGGCAGGAAGGAACAATCAGCATTTAACAATATTAAAAGACTAATCATGTCTGATGCTGTACTGATACAGTTCTCTGAGAATTTGCCTGTTGTACTTACTTGTGATGCATCCCCTTTGGAGTGGGGGGTTTGAGCCACAGGCTTCCCAGCGGGAGGAAGCTCCATTTTACTCTCACTTTGACCAAAGCAGAGGAATTACAGCCAATTGGACAAGGAAGCATTGGCAATTGTTGCAGCTGTCAAGAAATTCCATGAGTATTTATATGGGAGAACATTTACCATTGTCACAGATCACAAAACTTTGTTAGGCATTGTGGCAGGAGACAAACCTACACCCACTATCCTGTCACCAAGAATGCTGAGATGGACTGAATTTCTTGCTGCTTATTCATACAAGCTCATCCACAAGCCTGGCAAAGACATTGGCCATGCTGATGCTTTGAGTCGCTGCCCACTTCTGTTTCACACTGAGGACTGTGAACCTGAGGCGCACACCTTTTTCCTAGAAACTGTTGCCAAGCTTCCAGTACACGCTGCTGAAATTGCCACAGAGACTGCCAAAGACACTTTATTGGCTCCTGTTATAGGCTGGATTAAGAAAGGTTGGCCTTTTCAAGATCTACCTCACCTTGCCCAACCTTTTAAATCCAGGCAAACTGAATTATCTGAATTAAGAGGATGTATTTTGTGGGGTAACAGGGTAGTTATTCCTGCAAAACTGCAAAAAGAGGTTTTGGAAATGTTACATGAGGGTTATCCAGGTATTGTAAGGATGAAGGGATTGGCCAGGAGTTATGTATGGTGGCCAGGTATTGACAAAATGGTTGAAAACTGGGTTGCATCTTGTCCCAACTGTCAGGTAGTCAGGCCTGCCCCACCTCGCCCCACACAGGAATGGGAATGTCCTAGGGGCCCATGGTCCAGGATCCCCATTGATTTCGCTGGCCCTACCAGAGGGCACACCTTCCTTATTATAGTAGATGCATATTCCAAATGGCTAGAGGTCATCCCTATGTCATCCACCACAACTGATGCTGTCATCAAGCAGCTTAAAAAGCTTTTTGTAACTCACAGGTTACCTGATGTGCTTGTCTCTGACAATGGCCCTCAATTTACATCCAACCTCTTTGAATCCTATTTAGCACAACAGGGTATCAGACATGCCCTGACTGCCCCTGGGCACCCTTAGGCTAACGGCCAGGCTAAACGTATGGTACGTTTTACCAAGGAAAAACTTCAGCAGTTGGGTCCTGGGGACATCACTGAGAAAGTTGAAAAACTTCTTAGTGTTCAGCACATCACTCCTAACCCATCAACTAACTTATCCCCAGCAGAGTTGTTGATGGGTAGGAAACTTAGTCTCCCTTGACCACCTTCACTTATGCACCCAGCACCACTAGATTCCACTAGCAAAGTTTGCACATTCAGTGTGGGTGATTCATGTATGCTAAGAACTTTATGGGTGAACCTTCATGGATTCCTGCTGAAATAACTCAAATCACAGGCCCTTGTTCTTACAGGGTACAAACAGATGATGGAGTCCTCTGGAGCAGGCACATTGATCAGCTTAGATCCAGGTTACCTCAGGAACATCGCAATTGTTCCTCTCTAGTTCCCATACCTAATGCCTTTTCTAGGGGGGAAGGGGAGGAGCATGAGGATAATCAGCAAGCAAGAATCATCCCCATGTGTAATGAGCCATTACAACAGGAACCACCCCAAAACCTGTCACAATGCCAAAATCCATCCTTAGAAGTGGAAGAGTGCACATCACTACCTGACTTGGGTGCTGACATTGGGTTGGAGATGGGTTGGGAGGAGACACCAGATTGTAACAATCAAACAGGGTCTTCTTTCACTGGAAGCCCTAGTAGGGAAATGTCAACAGACACATTTCCTCTCTCACTGGGTGAGAATATTAAAACTTCTGAACCACGAAGGTCTCAACGCGTAAGAGCCCCACCTATTTAAAAGAATACATTAGATAGGTTGGGGTTTGAGTATGGACTGAACCTAGTGGGGAGGGGTGTTATGTATGCAGGTTTGAATGTCATTGGTTTAGTTTGAACTGTTCTTGTAAAATGTCAGAAATGATTGGTTTAAAAGTGGAAAACCCTGCACTCTGATTGGCTGGCAACTGCAGCTGCTGGCTATAAGTAGTAGCCGCAGCCCAGCCAAATCGGGTCTGTTATGAGCTGTAGTCACTAATAAACTCTTCACTGAAGCACTCCGCGTCTGACTCTTCATGCAAACTTAACATCCTCCATAAATGTATCCAATCCATTTTATTAGTCACATAAGTGCCTTTACCTCTTTTTCAGATGCTGAGTAAAGAAGTACTTTGCCTATCTTTGTTTCCCTGGTAAAAGTGAGGGGGGAAAGAAGGTGGAGAATAAGTGCAGTCCAGGTCACCACTCTGGTCAAAAGGAAGACTGGAAATCTGAAAGGGGTTGTCTTTAGCCAGCTTCATGTCTAGCCAGTTTACACAAAGAAGCCAAGCAGCTTCAGGCTGCTGTACAGAAAAGCTCTGTGTATCAAATATGCATTAAGATTGTATTCTCTGCTTCTGCATTGAATATAGAGTTTAGTTATCTAGACAATATCAATTCTTACTTCCAGAACTGCAAGGAATGTGATAGTCTTATGGAGATGAAGCAGGCTCTGGAAATCTTTATCAATAGACTCTGATGTCACAGTTATCAATGTAGCTCCTATAGCAATTGAAAGCAAATGCCATCGTTGTTTAATTTCAGTCACTTCTCCCATGAACTCCTCCAAATTATCAGGCCATGTACCTGGCCACCTGAAAAAGGTTCATTGGCATAGCCATATTTTGTAACTTCTCTCATATCACAAGTTTGACAGGCAAATAGACCTTTGTTCTTCCATTTATGGTATTCTGCAGTCCAAGGGTTTTTTAGCACAGAAGGACTAAAAGTTTTATATTCCAAGTAGTAGCTAAGAGACAGTTTAAAGAACTGTCAACAGCACTTCCAACCCTCACTTTGCCTTGGTGACAAAGCAACATGTAGGATCAAAGGACTAGCACAGAAAAGTTGTTCTCTGTTCTTTCTCTTCATTCCCGCCTGCTACATACACATACTTCTTCTGCCAGCCATAGCAGGAAAGACAGAACAGAAAAAAGACCCAGTTCTTCCATTCTCTCCCCACTTTTCTTGCCATGGGCTAAGAAAGGAAGGAGCATGTCACTTGCTGTAGGTTCACACTCCTATGTAGTGATCATTACATGGGATCAAACACTGACAGCAAATAACCCTCTTCTGTTTTTCTTCACCACCCAAGAGGAGAAAATAAGAAGTAAGATTCTTTGGTGCCTATTCGTTCAGCACCAAATCTCCTTGTTTCTCCTCTATCAAGTTGTGGCTTTCTCCTGTTCTTGTAGCAGAAAGGCAGTAAATAGGATGCTACTCTGTAGCTGGCAGCCCTTCTCTTAGCTATCCGACAGAGAAGCTGACTCCCCCTACCCACATAGCTTAAGCTTAAGTTTCTCCACAAGGCTACCAGAATTCTCCCCAAAGAAAATTCTCTCTATAAATGTAGAATGTGGGCAGCTATACTATGAAGGTGTCACTTCCCACTGTATAGTTTTGAATCCATGGAGGAAGGAGTAAAGACATGGGCACTGACCTAAGAGAAGTCCATTTACCACTACTATATATTAAAATGATATGTCTAGCAGTCTTCTGGAAGAATGGTCAAGACACGTTTACAACATCTGATGAATGCATTTCTTAGAGATTTCTAGTGGTCTTCTAAAAGAGCATTGGGCACCTTCTAATATTACTGTCCTATATGAACCTGGGCTGAAATCCAATCCTTGGCATGCATCCAAAGAATAGTTTGTTGTTAATTTCACCATACTGTCCTATAATGCTAAATTAACATACTTGTAGATCCTATCCCATTGATATGTTACCAATAACTCAATCCATTATTCTTAATTAGTCACATCTGGGCAACCACTGCAAGAAGTATGTGTAAGTACAATTTAGTACAGCTTAGTACTCTAAATTAAAATTATCTGTAGATTTGGGAATTAAAAAAAACTTTTTCTAATGATATTAGTAACTTAAGAATTTCAATATTTTGAAAAACCAATTAGTTAGTTAACTTTAATTATTAATGCCTTTTTGCCCATTAACTCCAGAAAAATGGCTTGCTAGCTAATCTTAAGGGTTTGATTGTCCTACAATGTCAACATGCATGCATGCATGCATACATACATACATACATACATACACACACACACACACACACACATACATCTCAGGAGAGTTTATATCAAATCTATTTTTCCTTCCCAATATATTCCAAATGTGTCTTGCAGTTTTTAAACAATTGCATGTGGGAGTGACTGATGGCTACTTTTCTCACCATGATGCTATGGGAGAATGGAATGGAATGGAATGGAATGGAATAGAATAGAATTCTTTATTGGGTGAGTGTGTTTGGACACACAAGGAATTTGTCTTCTATGCATATGCTCTCATTGTACATAAAAGCTATAAGTGATAAATCATGATCATAGTCATCACAAAAATACATTCATCATAAATCATAAGATACAACATTTAGTGATAGAATCAACATAAATCATACTAGGAAATTAAATAAAACAATATAATTTGTAAAGATACAAGCAACAAAGTTATAATCATAAGTAGAAAAGGATATAGGTACTAGAAAAGATGAGAAGAATATTAATACAGTCGTACTATATAGTTTGACAGTGTTGTGGGAATTAGTTTTTTCATGTTGTGGTTCACTGGCAGTTGGTGCAGACAGCAGCAGAGTCAGACAGTGAGGAAGAAAGGGGACCAGGCAAGGAGTCTGAAGAGGGCTTGGATGAGGGTCCTGCATCCAATGCAGCGATCGGGCCAGAACCATCTGGGAGTGGGGTGCTGCCTTCAGAGCCTTCGGAGTGACAGCAGTGAAGCAGAGGACCCAGGGGACCCTGTTCCCAGTGTGCATGTGCACAGAGCTGCTAGAAGGCGAGAGCAGCTGAAACAGAAGGGGTGACTCAGGAGTAAGGCTGGGAGGTGATTGCACCTCCCATAAGGGATAAAAGTCAGATCTCAATGACGAACTTTTTGCAGGAAGCAAAGTAGTTCAATAAATTCCGAGCCTTCCTTGAAGCTGTGTGTACTCTGGTCAGTTTTTTCTGGTACTTCAGTTGGGTTCTGTTATAATTAATTTGGATACTTCTGTTTTTGGCAGCATTCCACAGCACTGTAAGGTGTGGGCTTATCTTGGGGAACTGTTTAAGATTAGTTCTGGCTGAGAATGAAAATAATTCCCAGTGTTGCATTAAAATAGGTTTTGCTTTTAAAACAAGTGTTTCATTATGTTTGATGAATCCTGGGTGAGAACAGTTTAGCAGAGTGATAACATGGGGGGAAAACTGTCCTTGTGTCTAGTTGTTCTGGTGTGCAGTGCCCTATAGCATTGTTTTGAGGGTAGAAGTTGAAACAATTTATGTCCAAGATGTGAGGGCTCTGTAGCCCTCTTTTTGACTCGTGCAGTATACAGGTCCTCAATGGAAGGCAAGTTGGTAGCAATTGTTTTTTCTGCAGTTCTAATTATCTGTTGAAGTCTGTGTCTGTCTTGGTTGGTTACAGGGTCAACCCAGACAGTTATAGAGGTGCAGAACAAACACATTTAAGAGAAATCTAGAAATTACTGCTCTAAACTGACCTGCATTAAAGCTATAAAGGGAGCACCAGTTGCAAGCCCCTTTGCTGAGGGCTGATAGAGGTTGAACACCAGGGCAATGCAAATTATACACTGAAAGGTATATTTTTGCTGACTTCTGCTATACAGAAGTATGCACCTTAACACAGCCATGAAGAAGTACATCTTCTCATGTAAGCTTGGAACTTCTAGCTTCTATTTATTGATTAGGTTCACATTTCATTACAAACATCCTGTTTCATCCAAATGGCCTTCTCATTTGCAATACTGAAAGCAAATTCTTTTTAAACCAAGGAAGGAAGGAGAAATATATATATATTTCCACTGTAACTAGTTTTACAACCAAGGAAAGACATTCCCTTGCTTTTATTTTGAACACATGCAGTCATTTTCAATTGAAGAGTAGGTTAAAAAACTGTAAATCAAATCTTTTAAATAAATAATAATGCTAGTCTCACAACAAGGGAGAGGAGAAGTTTGCAAATGTAACAGGCCTAAAAGAAAAGAATCAGTCTGGAATGTGTACAAATTGAGCTGAAGTTAAGCTGAACAAATACAGTCTGAAAAAGCAATGAGGGGCTTGGAGCAAAAGGAATTCAGACTTGGGGTTCACAATAGATGGAAGAAGGGAGAAAAGACATGGATAAAAAAAAATATAGGGCCAAGCAAACTGGAAAGGGGAACTGGAACTTAAACTTTCTTGCTCCCTGCTCAATTACTGAGACTGAACTTTGCAGTTAGAGGTTTAAAATAAGCTGAAAATAAGATTGTTTCTTGGGCTCTGGTGAGTGATAGCTTCTGATGGTTCAGTGCACCAAGAATTTGTCTAATCTGTTGGCCTTGTTCTTTTTTCTCCCTTTCATTCTGCTGTTCTCCTCAAGGAACAGGAGAAATATGTGCATTCTTTCATTTCTGCTGAAACAGTAAATGTGAAAAATGTTCTTATTTTCGTTACCTAGCATTGCATTTATTCTCCAGAGACAATTCTCAGAAATATCTTGCATGTTACTTTTCCCCCTTATCTTGTTAAACCAAGCTGCCTTCTGTTAAATCTAAGCAGCCCACTGTGATGATAGCAAATAACAGGAAGATTTAAAAGTGATTTGGACACATGTATAGATTGCATTTGGGGGCTTATCGGTGCTTCTTGGAAGAAAAAACTACCCTGGAGAAAGCATGAAAGCAGATTTTTCTGGGTAGGTAGCCTTGATGTCTTTCAGTTGAACATCAACTCCCATAATTCACAGCCACCAATGGCCACCATCCAGTTTTTCTTTGCTCACTGAAATAAGCAAATTCTTTTGCAAAACCATATCCATGCTCATTTTCACATGTTTTGCTTGGGAATGTTTCCATTTATGCCAAATTGCATAGAATTCTATTTTCCTTCCAGCAAATATCTGTGATGTATATCAGTGGAACATCTAAAAGATGAAGAACTTGATAATGAGTCAACAAAATCCAGTAGTTCCTCAAGTATCATTTGTGGTGCAACAATGCAACAAAGCACAGGCAAGATTGTGAACAGAACCTGGAAACAGGAGCAGAATAATGTGAGAAAAGGGACAAAGACTATCAAAACATGAAATCAAAAAACTACACGGACAGTTGCATGGAATTCTGGGTGGTTGTCACTTAAATTAAGGACTTTAACTGAAGCCAGCCTGTACTTTTGTTCATTTCCAAGAAATATCTATTGGGAAATCTAGGGAAAATTTTTAGAAGTCATTCTGTTTAGAAAAGTGATGCCAACTTTCAATAATTTGTGGTGAGAAAATGACATTTTAAATGCAATGACCTTGATAGTTAGGCCATAATTTAGCACAAAAATATTAGCAATAGGATGCAGGCAACTATAAAGCTGAAAGGATGCAAACATTATTTCATTCAATCTTCACTCCAAAGGCAGACTCCATCTCCCAGCTTGGTTTATGCAATCCAAACTGCACTGTGCCACAAAAAGAAAAAAGACATATTGCAAAACTCTCTGCAGACAAAATAGGCACAGATGAATCAAGCAAATAAATTAAGCCTTATGTTATAGGGCAACATAACTCTTTCCTTCCATATCCAGCCATTAGCCAAATTAGCCAGGAAAGAAATCTGTTCTTGCACACAGATGTAATGGGGGTGGATTATAAGCAAGAACAAATTTAACTATTGCTTTTTGGAAAAGCACATTTGAGAAGAAGGGAAGAGATGTGAAAAATGTTCCTGAAGATCAAATAAAATACTACAATATAAAAAGACTGCACATTTCTATTAGATACTCTTCCTAAGGGTAATGAACTAGTCATTCCTACATCTTTAGAATTACTACTTCTGTAATTACATTGATTGGGTTCATAAGACATACTGGAATATGGGTTTTAGTTGTTTTAGTTGTTTGCAGTTCTGTATCCTGTGAGAATCCAGCCATTATCTTTCTATATGATTTGAAACAGGCCTTTACATTAAAACATAATATGGTTTAATTCAGGGGTGCACAATCCCCTGGCTACAACCCAGTACCTGAATGTGGTCTGTTTAGAATCAGGATGTGGTCCATTCAGACCTGGGATGCAGCTCCACTTGCATGAGCAGCGAGTGAGCATATGTGCACAAAGTTCCATATGTGCAAGTGGTGTGCGTGCACACCTGCTGGACACACATGCACAATCCCTCTCTCATCCTGCTGCCAGCACCAGTTCACGAAGCCAGAAAGGTTGGGGACCACTGGTTTAATTATTTAGGCATAATGAGTTATCTGAAAACAGCATGGGTATTTTGTTAACCCAGGTATAGTGTGTTACTGTATGTCAATCCATGCAAAGGGTTGACATGCTGTCTGAGGCTAATGAAGTTTGTAATCCGAAATATCTGGAGGGTATGAAATACCTTTTCCCTATTCTGTTTGTTTCCCCATGACAAGAGTGGTCCATGATTCAAGCCATATGAAATTCAAACTGTTTTTGGAGCACTCCAGAACCATCACCAAATACAGTAACAAATACTTTTAATTCTACTCCCCAATATTTTTACTATGGAATTATGTTAGAATTTAGTGGCTAAAATAATAAAATAATCACATCCAAAGAAGATAGGAAAAAAGCAGGGCCTTGACCAACAGATTCTGACCAAGCACTAAAGCACAAATTCTTACTTCAAAGCAACCAATTGAATCAAGTGTCTTTGTAAAGCTTGAAACTTTGAAGAGCTTTTCAGATTTAATGGGTGGGTTTTTTTGTAGTTCTGCTTTTATCAGACGAAGTTGCAATTTAGCCTTCATAAGTGGAGATTCCTGAGAGAGGCTGTGCAGATGAGCTCTCCAAGTTTACTATGAGTAAGCACACTGCTTTTGAGGTGGCAATGTTAACATTATTTTAGATTCAATTCAATTTCTCAGCTCTCAACTTCTTAAATGTGTCCAGCCCCAATATTCAGCTTTGCTCTCTGATATTCTACTGGAATATTATTATACTTCTATGCTAGACCTGCCATCTCTAAGGAGTTTAATTCAGTTAGATCTACAAGATCTGGGCTGCAACAATCTAGTGGTTGGTTTACTAACAGATGTCACAAAGAGATAAGACTGGTCCATTGCTATATAGTTGTCTGGATTGTTACAGTCCAGATTTAGAAGCCCTAAACTCAGCTTTCTCAAAGCTAACCATTCCTGTATAAATTCATGGACAAAATTCTGCACAAGAGAGGCAGTTTTAAGTCTCTCATAAATGGTCTAACATAAATGCTTGCTAAAATATTTAATGTGTTTAAAAAAAAGGGAACAAAGTTACAATGCCAATACTCAGCGATCTACTATTTAATGACTTGTCCCTCACACATATCTTAATCTGCAACCAGCTTTTGGTTCCTCTGTTATATATCTCAGGCAATTTTTTTTCAACAAGTCATAAAACTGACTCTACCAAGCTTGGTTCTAAAGAAGCTGTTGGTGGCATATACATATGAAAAATAAATAAGTAGACAAACAAACAAATAAATGCTGGATTTTGCTGTTATACTTTACCCAAACTGGGACTCTATTGAAACCCAAGATGAAGGAATTCTTCCCAGAAAGGAACCATCTTGTTAACCAGCTATGCCAATTTGCTTGACATTCCATAAACCCAGTGTTTAGAAATAGGAAAGTTATATTTCTATGTAAGTGAAAGTAAAGTAGGAATATATCATGACAATTAGTGCTTTGGAAATAAAAAGTGGAAATGGGTATTTCTGGTGGTTTTGGGGAAAAAATACTTAGAGTACAATTTATGTATCTACTGAATCCCTAATATTTTTTTCTGGACAGTTTAGAGACTTCCATGTTGTCTTTTCCACATCTCTAATCTCTCTCTCTTGAAAAAAACTTATGTGGGAATTTTTCAAACATTTTGTTGTGCTGGAGCTATTCAGCAAAAATTTGGCAACATTAATGACCTCTAAAAGGTCAACTATCTCTTCTCTTTATTAAATGACTGAATAAACAAAACAATGTTTTTACCCTCTTATGGAAAAAAATGCCAGGGCTTCCCTATTACATTACATTACTTTTTTCAAAAAAAAAATATTTAATTCATCTGCTCTTTAGTTTCTAAGTACAACTCTAAAGTCAGCATAACTTACCATAAAATCGGTCAACAAATATTTACTTTGGATTTTTTTAAAAAAAGATCTCTAACATGAGAAAATCAAATCATTTGATTCTTTTCATTGGAATGTCATAAATATATTGGTTGTCAAGGGAACAATGTCTTTCCTTGCTAGTAACATTACATGGTAATGTTGAAACCAATGTTGAAAATAATAAACCATGGTGTGGCCATTATTAGGATAAATGGCAAACGGGGATGTGGGAAGCAGGTAGACTGGTAACAGAAGGATTTAGAGTGATGCAATGCAGTTTTCCTTAGATTTATCAGATCCTCCCAATTGGAGTACACATCTTCATTTGAGGGTGGTTTTTAGTAATCTAAGAGGGTGCAGTGGCCTAGCAGTTAAAACAAAGGGCTTGTCAACCAGAAGGCTGGCATTTTGAGACCCAAGCACTGCATGCTGGGGTGAATTCTAGTTCTTGCCCCAGCTCTTGCCAACCTGGCAGTTTGAAAACATTCAAATGCAAGTTGATAAATAGGTACTACTTTGGTGGAAAGGTAACAGTATTCTGTGTGCTTCAGCATATAGTCATGCTGTCAACATGACCACAGAAGTGTCTTTGAACAATATTGGCTTCCTCAGCTGTGAAGATGAGCACACCCCATAGAGTCAGACATGACTGGTAGATAAATAGCAATAGCAATAGCAATAGCAATAGCACTTAGACTTATATACCACTTTACAGTGCTTTACAGACCTCTCTAAGAAATTTACAGTCAGCATATTGCTCCCAACAATTTGGGTCCTCATTTTACCCACCTTGGAAGGATGGAAGGCTGAATCAACCTCAATTCTGGTATTTGAATTGCCAAATTGCAAGCAGCCAGCAGTCAGCAGAAGTAGCCTGCAGTACTGCACTCTATTTTTGGAGTAATATGCAGGTGATATGTAATTCTATTCCCCTTTTAGTTTAGTACTAAAATCAAGTTGAAGGTGTTAATAGTTGGATGATCCCAATACATTCAGACTTAATCCACACAAGACAGAGATAGTCAGAAACAAGTTGGTTTTGGAAGCAGATATTCAACCTGCTGTTATTAGCTAAGAGCTCTGTTTTAAGAATCAAAACTGTAGTTTCTACTTCTCATCATTCCTGTTGTCAAAATTTCATTGGCCAAGGAGTTTTAAAAATAATTATTTCTAAGTGTTTTAAAATACCGTGTTTCCCCGAAAATAAGACCTACCCTGAAAATAAGACCTACCCCAAAAATAAGACCTGGTGTGTTTTTGGGAGCCAAAAAAAATATAAGACAGTGTCTTATTTTCGGGGAAACACGGTAATACAATACAATACAATATAAAAATATCACATTTGAAAAAAATAATTGTGTATCTGTATGTGTATGTGTGAATAAGAGAGATAAACTCTGAAAACAATACAATAGGATCTCTCCACTTTTCTACAATAAAAGGTATCAATGTCCTAGTTATATGAATAGCTATAGTCATCTAAGATCTGCAGAGCCTTAATCAAAATTGCCTATACATCACTGTTTTTATTTTCATTATTAATTTCAGTTAGTTTTGAAGCAGCGTTTTTATTGTGAATGTCCAATGCACTGTGATTGTCACAGAAAGGCCACTCCTTGAAATTGGCTTCATCAAGACAATGGGGACAGGAGATTGCATTCCTGCAGCAACTACATTTCCTTCCACAGACCTGCAGATTACTTAGGATTTTCTGCTCTGTAGCTGTACAAGTAGCACTTTCTACAGATAGACAGATGGAAGTCAAGGTAGTAAGAAGTTGTGGGGTGAAAGATAAGAGCTTCAACAAGGCTTGTGGGGAGCAGGGACCAAGTACAACAATGGCCTGTAGCAAACATTTCTCTTTACTGTAGCAAACATCTCTCTTTACTTCATCTCTCTCCTTACTTTGAATTGCTCTTTGAAGATAAAGCTGACAGAAGTTTCAAGATGTGCTCTAACTGTAGACTAATATAGAATACTGCAGGGGAAGCTGTACTCAACACATCAGAAGCCGTTTAGTAATCATGATGGGTCTTATTTAAAAAAACATTGTGAAAAACAAACAGTGCTTAAACAGTCTTCAGCTAAGATAATAGATAACAACAGGAACAAGCAGAAAAATTTGAGATGGCTTAATTGAGCAAATGTCATCAGGTTTCATGGGAGCAAAACTACAAGGTTCCCTGCTATCTCCTTGTGCGGGGCAGAACTATTCCCTCTTATCCATTGACTGATGCTTTGTTCAACTTAATTAGAACTGATCCAGGCAACAGAGATTCCCTTGGAAATCTGTTTGCTGACTAGTATATCTGATTATATACAATGGATGGAGCCATTTGCTGCTATCAGAACAGCATTCTTGGTTTCACAATTGCACCCCATATTTGCTAAACTAATTCACCAGAAACCATTAATCATCTGGATCTGGTAGTCAGAAAACAAATATTACACTTTTAAAGGTCTTTTCATTTTTTAATTTTTACATGTTGGGGTAATCTTCTCTCCATCTTCTTTTTTTCCTCTTCTGTTCTTCATTTTCTAGCCATCTTCATAGTTATCTTTTATGTTATGCTCTTCTGCAGTTTTCTCAGGACAATTCTAGGTTCAGAAACCATACATTAAAAAGCCTACCTTAGGTGAAATGGCAGTCAAAGAGTTTAAGGAAAACTGTATACAAAAAATATGCATGTTAGGGGGAAAAGGCATATTGTTGTCATGGAATGTTGTATATGGAAATAAATGTAGCATTTCTTGCCCATTTACAGAATGACATGAACTTTAATCAAGCTGACATATGACTGACACACAAAGGATGAAGTGGACAAGATGTGGGCATTCACACCCCACCCATCTAAACTCTGATCTACTTTCGCTGAGAGGATTTAACCTTTTCCCTGCAAAGACTGAATTTTGATCTCTGATGGGTATGATAGGTAAAAACCATGAACAACAAAAGTGACAAATCAAAACTGATCCTGGAGTCACTTATGCAGAGCTATGATAGGAGGCAAATAAACCTGTAATCATAGTCCCCTTTCAAGCGTGAACAAGGTTTATGTTAGAAAGTGTTCTGGAAGGGTACCCAATTTGTCAATAGCAATCATCAAATACAATACATGGAATCACTGGAAGAGATCAATAGTGTATCATACAAGCAAATTGGAAACAGTGACAGCAGTGGCTCTTTAGCCCACCTTAGAAAAGGAACAGAATAGTGGGTTTCAAAACAACAGTTCATGCATCGTTTTACCTATGAATTTGTAACACAAGCAGAGGGAAATGGCATTTTTTAAAAAGGTAATCCAAACCTCCTTGATGCAGATTACATGGTGTCCTTACTTTTGGACTTGGAAAAAACCACCTATTGGTCCAATTAGGTTCAAGTTTCAAGGCATTGGCATCATTTCCATGTGTTTGCTACCTTGAATTAGCAATATCCCTTAGACTTATTTCCCACTTCACAGTGTTTTACAGCGGTCTCTAAGTGGTTTACAGAGTCAGGATATTGCCCCCCCAGCAATCTGAGTCCTCATTTTAGCAAGCTCGGAAGGATGGAAGGCTGAGTCAACCTTGAGCCAGTGAGACTCAAACTGCCGAACTGCTGGCAGTCGGCAGTCAGCAGAATTGGCCTGCAGTACTGCATTCTACAGTACTACGCCACCATGGCTCTCATATTAATTATATGTTAAAATGTAGAATAAAAATATAACATAACAACATAGCATTAATAATTATGAACAGTTCAGTTAGGACATCAGGCTAGAAACCAGAAGACAGTAAGTTCTATTCCCATTTTAAGCACAAAACCAAGAGCAAGGTTTTGTGGGCAAGTGACTGTCTCTCAGCTTCGGGAAGGAAGCAATGCCAAAACACTTAGAGAAAAACCTTGCCAATGAAACTGCAGGGATTCATCTAGGAATTTTATCTGGACATATTGAATTTATTGGAACCAAACACATTAATTTTTTTAATGCTTCCTGTGTGGAACTGCTTTTATTCTTAGATGCTACCTTAATCACTCTTAGGTTATTGGTTAGGATTTGAATTATTAATTTTCCACCAGTTTAAGACTATGAATCTAATTATAGATTACCCATATATAATATTAACATAACCCATTCGGTTATTGTTTCAGAGATATGTCTTTACCTAAACAGAAAAACAGAATGACCATGGACAGGTGAAAAAATCAGTGGAAGTGGAAATGATTCCGATTTCTTTTTTTTTTAATAAAAAGTTTTATTGTTTTCCAAAAAACAAACAAGACAAACAAACATACAATACATAAACCAATATCAATTTCAAGTGTGTCGGTTGGTCACAAATCTCAGTGCCATCTCCTCATCATCCATACTCTCTATTACAAAGAAAGAAAGCTATAGTCGCTATTATTAATTCTCTATCATGTTATAATCTCTATATTGTATTTCCTTTCAACAATTCTATTTATCTCGATTGTTCCATATATCACCAAACTTTTTTATCTAACCATTGATAAAAAATATTCCATATCTTATAAAACTGCTTTTCTTCTTGATCCCTAATTTCAAGTGTTAATCTACTCATTTCGACACAGTCCAAAATCTTCTTAATCACTTCCTCCTGTGCAGGTATCTTATCATTTCTCCAATTTTGGGCAAATATAATTCTAGCAGCTGTCAGTACATTAACAATCAAATATTTCAGTTCTTTACTAAGTGTCTCTGGTACAATTCCCAACAGGAATATCTCAGGTTTCAAGTCTATATTTTGTTGTGTCATTTTTTCCAACCACATGTGGATTTTAGTCCAGTATCTTTTAGCATCAGCACAAGTCCACCACATGTGGTAATAGGAGCGGGTATCTGATGACATTTCCAACACTTATCCGATTTGTCCTTAAACATTCTTGCGATCCTTCTCGGGGATAGATTCCAATTTCCTATCAGATTAGTCCCTCCCTCCCTTTCTTTTTTCCTTCCTTCCTCCCTCCCTCCTCCTCCTGCTATTTCTTCTACACAAACATGTTGTCAAAGCCCATGCCCCATTCTTGCAACTGACCTTTTTCAGCTTTGATTACACAATTACAGAAATACTCTGTTAAGAATCTACCACTCATCCCTGCCCAACTCACACCCTTTTGAACCCTTTGTTTGGGTGGTGGGATTCAAAATATTTTATTACCGGTTCTGTGGGCATGTCTTGGTGGGCATGGCAGGGGAAGGATACTGCAAAATCCCCATTCCCTTCCCACCCCACTAACCTGCTTTCCAGCTCGTTCTCCTGTGCAGGGCAACAAAGAAGACCCAACTGATCAGCTGGGACTTGGAAGCAGAGAATAGATGGGGGCGGGCCAGTCAGAGGTTGTATTTGCGGTTCTCGAACTACTCAAAATATCCTCTACGGTTCTCCAGAACTGGTCAGAACCTGCTGAATACCTCCTCTGACATAGATGTTGTAGTAATCAAGGTTCCTGGGAGGCAGACCTGAATCCTAGTCAACACAAAACTTTCTTCTCCCTTCTATAGAGTTTCAGAAAACC
>CM019148.1:274620431-274630755 GCA_009733165.1 Naja naja
AAAGTGGGTTCGTTCTGAGCTGTAGTCACTAATAAACAAAGAGCTTGAAGCACTCCGCGTCTGTCTCTTCATGCAAACTTAACAATGAGTTCTAATCCCATATGAGGCATGAAACCAACTTGGTTACCTTGGGCCAGTCCTGCTCTCTCAGCCCTGAGAAGAAGGCAATCACATGGCAAATCTTGTCAAGAAAACTACAAGGATTTATTCAGGTAGTTTCCAGCATGGTGGGGGAGGGGGAAGGAGGAGGAGGAGACATATAACAGAAAGTTGCATATGAAAAATGTATACAGGGTGAAAAATATACTCAATCAAAAAATAGTGAATTTGGGGCTTTTTTTTTAGAAATATCATTTTCTTTGTAATTTGGTGAAATTGAATAATATGCTGTTCATGCAGCACTCAAGACCAGAACTGGATTGATTTGCTTTCCTTTGTTTCTCAAAGCCACTGTTTTGAAACTCTTATCTATTGATTAGTGATACTATCTCTACATATAAATGTCTGCCTAACTACTGCCTGCCCTTTGAAATATATGTGGAATTAAAATTTACTCAAGTGGCAGCATAGAATAGTTCATGAAGAGAATAGTCTTCTCTTAGTAAAATCTTCAAAAGACTGGCTCAGAGCCTTTAGCATTTTCTCCTCCAGAATTTCCACCCTTTTTGCTCCTTCTCTCGGGGGGGAGCAAATGCTAAAGGTTCAGAGCCTCAGAATTTCAGAATGCCGAGACTCAGACCCTTTAGCATTTTCTCCTCTGGAGAGGAGAAGGATGCTAGCAAAAGAGTTTGATTCTGGAGGAGAAAATGCTAAAGACTTAGAGTCTGAAGATTCTAAAGTCCTGAGGTTCAGAGCCTTTCAAAATGCTGGCCACTCTAGGATTTTCCACTCTGGAGGAGAAAATACTAGCAAATGTCATCATTCTTATGATAGTTTAGAAAGCCCCTTTTCCAAATTTTCTGAATCATCATGAGAATATGGCTTGCAGGCAGGATGGAGAGAGGCAAAGGAAAGGTAACTGGACCTTTTATGGGGTGGGGAGAAAATCCATATGCCAGTGGGCCTAATCAGCAGGTGCCTCCTAGCCCATGGCAAGTTTCTGTGTCCTGATGGATCCAGGTTTCCCGGGGCCTCCCCACTCCCTGAGTCACTTCTGTGTGGGCACTTAACAACCCACCTGGTCACTTAATGACTTCAGTGAGGAGACCTCAGATTGTGGTCATTGAGTGAGGTGGTCATTTGGGTATCTCAATTAATGATTGCATTAATGACCAAAATTCTGGGCTTCATTGTGATTGTAAGGACTACCTGAAAAGACTCACATTTCCTAAACTACAACAAGCTGCAGCAATGTGGACAATGATACAAGCTTTACTGTCATTTTAAGGGACAGGCTCACTTTCCTTTATTATTTCAAAATAAGCAGAATATGATATTTTAAGAGGATCAAGACTCCTCCAAGTATTTGGAGCACATGTTTTATGGTATGGTTTTTATGCAAAAGAAATACAATTCTGAATTTGAAAGGATCTGACAAAAGTAAGTTTACACATAAGAAAAATCTGCCTTCTTCCATTATCATAATATCAATCAACCAGAGACAACACTCTGAGTTTAAAAATAAATTGTATGTGGATGTGGGTTGGAGGGTAAACAACTAGCTATCTGTTCCCATAAATATAATAAATTCCCTATAGTCAGATTTGATTGAAATGTGTCCGAAGCAGAGAAATATTTTCTTGGAATTATAGTCCATTTAAGGCCAAACAGTAACCAACTGTTCATAATTGCGTTAAATATGCTACATGCGTTGTTATCAGCATTATAATGGAAAATAACAGGATTATATTAAGCAGTTAATCTGAATAATACTCATTGATACCCATTATTCACACACTGGTACCATAAATGGATTACATCAAATTACAGGAATTAGAATTTAAGGTATAAAAGAATAGAATAATATCACTATTGTAGGGGCTACCCATACAATGTATAATACTTTAAGAATTGTACTTGTTTCTAAAATTTTCAATAAAAAGTGTATGACATGGCTATCCTATTAACTACTAATAAGAAGAGCACAAAAGAACAAATGAAAGCTAAAAAACCTCCATGTAATCAACAGAACTAACTATAGGCATAATGCACTAAGAATCATACATGTGAGATGGCCAGCTTTATAAATTTACTAAATAAATGGATTTACATTACTAGCATTAAACTGCAGCAGATTCATTTTATTTAATTCAATCAAACATCCAAGATGTGGAAAGAAAAAGAATTAAACAAGCACAAATAAGAATGAAAAAAAATCAAGGTTGGAATATAGATAACCATGGCAAAATTAAATCTTAGAATACAGGTCCACCTTCATAGCACTGGAGATACAATTTATTTCCTAATACTGATAGCTCTAGAGACAAGTTTTTCTGCTTTGATTGGGATGAGTAAATATTGGAAGACCCTGTAAAAAGAACAATGCAATAAATAACATATCTGCCACTGACTTAGCAAATCCAAAAAGGATGGATGTAGGTGTTTGTCACATGGGATACCAGCAAATTTATCATGAGTAATACCAGAGGGCAAGACTTTTAACCAGGCCAAAGAAAAAATTCACACAGAAGATGGAGCAAAAAAATTAGTTGGATTTCTGACTAAACAGCAATGGATGGTTGTATTAAGGTTGTTATGTTTACTGATATTCCATAGGCATATTCCTTTGGCTATTGCATCTACAATAAACAGCCTATAAAATAAAGGCTGCAGTCCCTTATTTTGGATTCCAGTGGAATTATCCACCTGGTGTAGCATTGATCATACCAGGTGGGTCTATGACAGTTGACTCTGGCGAGTTGGCTATGTATAGTGGACTGTGGCAAGTTGGCCACAGTCCACTACACACAGCCAACTAGCCAAGTCAACTTGCCATGACCAACTTGCCATGGGACAATATATTGCAAAAAAAATTGAACAATTGTTTTCCCCTGAAAAATCTAAGTGGTTTAGGGTTTAAATTGGCTGCCTATTTCATAAATAAAACTTTAACAGAGCAAAAACTGATTTCTGGACATTTTCGTGGCCTGAAAGGCTTGAGCATTCCATGTACCTGAATTACAGATATCTGTATTTTCTCATTTGTTTGCTAACATAGCCTCTAGTGCACCATGGTGTTTTTGGAAAAGATTGTAATTTTGGTTTTAGAGTAAGTAATAAGTCATTTTTCTTGACAATATTTTATAAAGAACTATAATACACTTCTTAGTCTCACCACAAAGAAGAAAATGATATTATCAGTGTAAAATAAAGTGGGGATTTTTCTAATGGCCCAAAGTGGGGAAAGATTTTTGATTTCTAAGCATCTGACATACAGAGTTTAAATAAAACTGAACAGGAAAGGAACCAAAAGACAGCCCCATTTCACCCCCTAATTTTGAGAGGTGTTTTTCATCAAGTATCCTTGGCCATTACAAAAGGCCATAAAAATAATTCTGAGACAGCTTTTGTATATATATAAAAATAAAGCCTTCAATTTATTGTCAAGGCCACCAGCTTTTTCCTGTCACAAAGGACAGGATCAAGAGTGGATTTATGAGCTTTGGTGCTGTATTTTTCCTCCAGATGTTCAAGTACCAGGTAGTGGTCATGTATGCACCTGCCAATTCTGAAACTGCCCATTCTTCTGCAAGGATTTGTTTTGACTCCAGGCCTATTGCAAAGGGTTTTTTTTTAAATGTCTCCAAGTTTGTACATAGCAGACAAAGAGGATGATAACTATCCCTACAATGTGTCCTTGCAGAAGTCTTCTTTAGTAAATGGGAATAATAATGGCAAAGCACAGTCATAGGGGATTACCAGGGAAGAATCAAAGGTGGGAAATGGCTATTAAAATTGTTGCCTACTAATCAAAATTTGTTTTGAAAAGTTAATGGGAATATAATCTCAACCTGCTGCTTTGCTTTTGTTAACCTATGACATTAATTTTTAAACTCCTGCAATTGTGACTGGAGACCAGATTGAGAGACTGGGCACACATGTCATAAGATAAATTAGAATCTATATCTGCCTCTTAAGCAAAAAGGATTTGCAAATGCAGCTCCCAGTTCACTGTGGCAATATAAAAGATTAACCTTAAATATCTGTCTTTGGGCTATAATCTGTTAAAAGAATGTCTGGTCGTTTGCTCTGGTTGCCTATATAAGCTTAGTCGATAATTCCTTTTAAGCATTTTTTTCTTTTAAAGCAGAGCTTTTTGTAAGGTTTTCTGAAACTCTATAGAAGGGAGAAGAAAGTTTTGTGTTGACTAGGATTCAGGTCTGCCTCCCAGGGAACCTTGATTACTACAACATCTATGTCAGAGGAGGTATTCAGCAGGTTCTGACCATTTCTGGAGAACCAGTAGAGGATATTTTGAGTAGTTCGGAGAACCGGCAAATACAACCTCTGACTGGCCCGGCCCCCATCTATTCTCTGCTTCCCAAGTCCCAGCTGATCAGTTGGGTCTTCTTTTGTTGCCCTGCACAGGAGAACGAGCTGGAAAGCAGGTTAGTGGGGTGGGGAGGGAATGGGGATTTTGCAGTATCCTTCCCCTGCCATGCCCACCAAGACATGCCTACAGAACCGGTAATAAAATATTTTGAATCCCACCACCAAACAAAGGGTTCAAAAGGGTGTGAGTTGGGCAGGGATGAGTAGGTGGTAGATTCTTAACAGAGTATTTCTGTAATTGTGTAATCAAAGCTGAAAAAGGTCAGTTGCAAGAATGGGGCATGGGCTTTTGACAACATGTTTGTGTAGAAGAAATAGCAGAGGAGGGAGGGAGGGAGGAAGGAAGGAAAAAAGAAAGGGAGGGAGGGACTAATCTGATAGGAAATTGGAATCTATCCCTGAGAAGGATCGCAAGAATGTTTAAGGACAAATCGGATAAGTGTTGGAAATGTCATCAGATACCCGGCTCCTATTACCACATGTGGTGGACTTGTGCTGATGCTAAAAGATACTGGACTAAAATCCACATGTGGTTGGAAAAAATGACACAACAAAATATAGACTTGAAACCTGAGTTATTCCTGTTGGGAATTGTACCAGAGACACTTAGTAAAGAACTGAAATATTTGATTGTTAATGTACTGACAGCTGCTAGAATTATATTTGCCAAAAATTGGAGAAATGATAAGATACCCAGAGGAGGAAGTGATTAAGAAGATTTTGGACTGTGTCAAAATGAGTAGATTAACACTTGAAATTAGGGATCAAGAAGAAAAGCAGTTTTATAAGATATGGAATATGTTTTATCAATGGTTAGATAAAAAAGTTTGGTGATATATGGAACAATCGAGATAAATAGAATTGTTGAAAGGAAATACAATATAGAGATTATAACATGATAGAGAATTAATAATAGTGACTATAGCTTTCTTTCTTTGTAATAGAGAGTATGGATGATGAGGAGATGGCACTGAGATTTGTGACCGACCGACACACTTGAAATTGATATTGGTTTATGTATTGTATGTTTGTTTGTCTTGTTTGTTTTTTGGAAAACAATAAAACTTTTTATAAAAAAAAAAGGAAATTGGCATCATTTCCACTTCCACTGATTTTTTCACCTGTCCATGGTCATTCTGTTTTTCTGTTTAGGTAAAGACATATCTCTGAAACTGTTATGTATGTAGGTTTAAATGTTATTGGTTTATTTGAACTGGTCTTGTAAAATGTCAAATGGTATTGGTTTAAATAGCGGAAGAAACCCTGCACTCCCTATTTTATTAGTGCGCGGCTGTAGCTACAGGCTAGAAGTGCAGCCGTGAGCCTCACCGGACGGGTCCATTCGAGCTGTTGTCACTAATAAAGCCTTTGCTGGAACTCCTGCGCCTGACTCTTCATGCAAACATAACACTGGCGACGAGGATGGGATTTCTGAAGAGAAGACGACGCCGACGCAACAAGCAACAGAGTGAGATGGCGCGCTGAACACCCCCAGCACCGCTCGACCGGGCGACGGAAGACTGGGAATCGATGCAGACCGGTTCCACATGTTCCTGGAAGGAACGATCTACCGGCCGCATCCCGAGAGACGAAGAGGGCGGTTTTTCACAACACCGCGGTCCGCACAAATGGCATAAGGCTGGCGGAGCAGCGGAATTGAAGGTAATGGAATGGCCCTAATTAGAAAGACTTTTAAGAGCCCATTATGCCTCAAGTATCGCGTTTCATTAAGAGACAACTTAATTTTACCGCCGGATCAAGGGGATAGCGAGAGTGTTAATGACTTCGTGGCAAGTTTAGGGACATTGGGGGTGCTTGTGACTTTTACCAACGAGAAGAGGCCATGGATCGGGTTTGTTTTGGGCCTTAAAGATAAGATCTTACAAAGCAAACTGTTAATGAAACCAAAAATCACGCTTTAAAGAGGCTATTGAAGAGGCTATTTCAGCAGAAGCCACCAAGTCCTCAGCTGCGCCATGAAAAGATTAACAAGGCCTCGAGCCAGGCCTCAAGCCATTCTGATGGGGAAAATCTCAACAACTCATTGCAAACAAATAGACTCTGATTCGATAGCAGTGAGGAAGAAGAGGGATTTTTAAGCTCAGAATGGAGAAGAAAAGAAAAGACTCTGAGAAAAACAGGCAAGGATTCTATTGCAGAGGATGTGGGGGCCACCCCCGACTGAATGCAGTTTTTTGACTCCATTTGCCTCCGCTAGAGAAACGGGTCATATAGCCCAGAGTCTGCAAATCATCCAGAACTCCACCATTTAGGAAGAAATTTGAGGAAGATTTTAAGCCCAACAATTTAATTGGAAAATGGGCTAAATTTAAAAGCAAATGGCAAGAGTGAACTCACCAAACAATAACCATTGGTCATTCTTCACATTTAAATAGCAGAAAAGTACATGTGAAGGTGTTTATTGAAGGGAGACCGTACATGCCATGGAAGTGGACTCAGGCTCTTATTTATCTATGGTGTCATGGGACACTATCCACAGACTCTTTCCAAAAATTCAGAAAAACATTTTGAAGCAAGCACTGACCCCTCAAAGACTACCAAGGGAACAAGATTCCAGTAGTTGGAGCAAGGGAATTCAACGCGCAGTTTAAAGGCCACACCAAACGCTTGCCACTGACCATCGTGGACAAGGATCGCCCAAGTTTGCTGGGACTTGAGTGGTTCAAGCCACTTGGCATCGAGGTGACTGGCATCCATCACGGAGCAGTTCTGACTGGGAAGAGTCCTTGAAGTCTGAGTTTCCAGAGGTCTTCAGCCAAGGACTGGGCAAGTATATGGGGACCCCTATTGCTTTCAGTTTAGACCCTGTGCTCCCCCGCTTAAAGCCCAGGAGGGTTCCATTTGTTTAAAGGAAAAATTGATGCACAATTAGATAAGCTCATCGCCAGGGGTTTTGGAACCTACTGACCACTCCAGATGGGAAACACCCATAGTCACACCAGTCAAGGCTGATGGGTCAGTGAGAATCTGTGGTGACTACAAGGGGACACTTAACCATGCGCTGCAGCAGAGCTTATACCCTGTACCTGTTGTGCATCATCTGCTCCATTCCTTGGCAGGTACAGTATTTGCTAAACTGATTCTTAGCTTAGGTCATATCAACAAATAACAGTTGATGATGCCACTGCAGAGGCACAAAATGTGTGACTCAGAGAGGGCCTTCAAATGTAAAAAGACTACACGGTGGCACACCTGGCATTTTTCAAAGTCTTATGGAAAGAATGTTGAAAGGACTGCTGGGGTAGTGCCTTATTTTGATGATGTGTTAATCTCAAGAGAATGACACTCAGCTTCAAGAGAGACTCAGAGAAGTCCTTACAGATTCAGAAAAGCAGGTTTGAAAGTCAAGGAAGACAAATGCACTCTCAAACAGACAGAGTTGAGTTCCTGGGGTACATGATTGATAAACAGGGCATCCACCCCACTGATGCCAAGGTTAAAGCGATCAAGGAAGCCCCCAAACCTGCAAGTCAGATCTGCAAGCCTTCCTTGGCCTTATTAACTTTACCACATGTTTCTACCTCACAAAGCATCTATTGCTGAACCCTTACATCGCTTACTTGATAAGAAGGCTGCTTGGATCTGGGGCGGAAGGAACAGTCAAGCATTTAACAGTATTAAGAGACTAATCACGTCCTGATGCTGTGTTGATTCACCTCTGAGAATTTGCCTGTTGTTCTGACTTGTGATGCATCCCCTTTGGAGTGGGAGGGTTTTTGGCCACAGGCTTCCCTGGCCGGAAGCCCCACTGCATTTACTTCTCGCAGACGCAGTCCAAAGCAGAGAGGAACTACAGCCAATTGGACAAGGAGGGCTTAGCAGTTGCTGCAGCTGTTAAGAAATTTCATGAATATCTGTATGGCAGGTCATTCACCATTGTTACAGATCACAAACCTTGTTGGCATCAGTGGGCAGGAGACAAACCTACACCTATTATCCTGTCACCATGCTGAGGTGGACTGAATTTCTTGCAGCCTACTCACAAACTGATTCACAGGCCTGGCAAGGACATTGGACATGCTGATGCACTGAGTCGCTGCCCACTACCTTGCCACAAGGAGGACTGTGAACTTGAGACTCACACCTTTTCCTGGAGACTGCAAGCTTCCAGTCCATGCTGAGATTGCCAGAGAATCTGCCAAAGATGCTGTGTTGGCAACCTGTTATGGGCTGGATTAAGAAAGGTTGGCCTTTCAAGATCTACCTACTACTTTGCCCAACTTTTCAAATCCAGGCAAACTGAATTATCTGTATTAAGAGGATGTATTTTGTGGGGTAACAGGGTGGTTATTCCTGCAAACTGCAAAGGAGGTTTTGGAATGTTACATGAGGGTCATCCTGGATTGTAAGGATGAAAGGTTTGGCCAGGAGTTATGTATGGTGGCCAGGTATTGACAAAATGGTTGAAAACTGGGTTGCCTCTTGTCCCAATTGCCAGGTAGTCAGCTCTGCCCCACCTCACGCCCCCACACAGGAATGGGAATGTCCTAGGGGCCCATGGTCTAGAATCCACATTGATTTTTGCAGGCCCCAAGAGGAGGGCACCGTTTCTAGTAATTGTAGATGCATACCCAAATGGCTAGAGGTTATTCTCATGACTTCTACTACTACTGAGGCTGTTATCAAGCAGCTCAGAAAGCTCTTTTGTAACCCATGGTTACCAGATGTCCTTGTTCTGACAATGGCCCCTCAATTCACGCCTTCAACATTTTTGAATCCTTTTCTAGCTCAACAGGGCATCAGACATGCCCTCACAGCCCCTGGCACCCTTTCGCCAACGGTCGGGTTGAACGTATGGTACGCTTTTACCAAAGAAAGCTTCAGCAGCTGGGTCCTGGGACATCACTGAGAAGCTTGAAAGCTTCTAGTGTTCAGCACATCACTTAGCCCATCAACTAACTTGTCCCCAGCAGAGAGTTGTTAATGGGCAGGAAACTTAGGTCTTCCTTGACCGACCATCCACTTATGCACCCAATACACCACTGATTCCACTCTCCAAAGTCTGCCTTTTAGTGTGGAGATTCTGTTCATGCTAGAACCCACAGGTGAACCTTTGTGGATTCCTGCTGAAATAACTCACATCACTGGCCCTCTTTCTGGCAGGGTTCAAACAGAGAGAGAGATGCCTCCTCTGGAGCAGGCACATTGACCAACTTAGATCCCCCGGTTCCCTCAGGAACATCGCCTCTGTCTCTCTCTAGGTCCTCATCTGATGTCTCTTCTAGGGGAAGGGGAGGAACAGGAGGAATATCAGCAAACAGGAATCAACCCTATGGGGACTCCAGCCATTATTAGCAGAACCATATCCCAACCCTGTCACAATGCCAAGATCCATCCTAGAAGTAAGTGAGAGTCATTACGACAGGAACCATCCCAGAACCCTGTCACAATGCCTGCCTAGATCCATCCTTAGTGGAAGATTGTACATCACTACCTGACTTGGGTGTTGACATTGGAATGGAGATGGGTTGGGAGGAGAGACTGGTGATTCTAACAGTCTAACAGGTCTTCTTTCACAGGAACTCCTAACAGGGAAATGTCAGCAGACACATTTCCTCTCACTGGGTGTGAGAACAATAAAGATTCTGGAACCACAAAGGTCTCAACGCACTGCAAGGTTTTTCTCCCACCTATTTAAAGGAATACGATAGGTTGGGGTTTGCATGGACTGAACTAGTGGGGAAGGTGTTAAATGTAAGTTTAAAATGTTTATTATTGGTTTATTTGGAACTGGTCTTGTAAAATGTCAAATGGTATTGGTTCTAAATAGTGCGAAGAAATCTCGCACTTCATTGGCTAGCAGCCACGGCTG
>CM019148.1:274639620-274831661 GCA_009733165.1 Naja naja
CCCTGTATACATTTTTCATATGCAACTTTCTGTTATATGTCTCCTCCTCCTCCTTCCCCTCCCCACCATGCTGGAAACTACCTGAATAAATCCTTGTAGTTTTCTTTGACAAGATTTGCCATGTGATTGCCTTCTTCTCAGGGCTGAGAGAGCAGGACTGGCCCAAGGTAACCAAGTTGGTTTCATGCCTCATATGGGATTAGAACTCATTGTTAAGTTTGCATGAAGAGACAGACGCGGAGTGCTCAAGCTCTTTGTTTATTAGTGACTACAGCTCAGAACGAACCCACTTTGGCTGGGCTGCGGCTGCTACTTATAGCCGGCAGCCGCAGTTGCCAGCCAATCAGAGTACAGGGTTTTCCCGCACTTTTTAAACCAATCATTTCTTACATTTTACAAGAACAGTTCAAACTAAACCAATGACTTTAAACCTGCATACATAACACCCCTTTCCACTAGGTTCAGTCCATACTCAAACCCCAGCCTATCTAATGTATTCTTTTAAATAGGTGGGGCTCTTATGTGTAGCTTGAGACTACGTGGTTCAGATGTTTTAAGGTTCTCACCTTGTGAGGGAGGAAATGTGTCTGCTGACATTTCCTTACTAGGACTTGTAGTAATGGTGAACCTGTTTGGTTACTACAACCTGGTCTCTCCTCCCAATCCATCTCCAACCCAATGTCAGCACCTAAATCAGGTAATGATGTGCAATCTTCCATTTGTGAAAATGGTTGTTGGTATTGTGACAGGTTTTGGGATGGTTCTTCGTGTTAGCTCATTACACATGGGGTTGATTCTTGCTTGTTCATTACACTCATGATCCTCCCTTCCCCTAGAAGAGGCAGTAGGTATGGGAACCAGAGAGGAGCAAAAGCGATGCTCCTGAGGCAATCTGGATCTTAACTGATCAATGTGCCTGCCCAGAGGACACCATCCTGTTTGTACCCTGTAAGACCTGGGGCCTGTGATTTGGGTTATCTAAGCAGGAATCCATAATGGTTCACCCATAAGGTTCTTAGCATAAACAGAATCACCCACAGTGAATTTGTGAATTTTGCTAGTGGAATCTAGTGGTGCATTGGGTGCGTAAGTGGGATGAAGGCAATCAAGGGGAGACCTGAGTTTCCTACCCATCAACAATTCAGCTGGGGACAAATTAGTTGAGGGGTTGGGAGTGATATGCTGAACACTGAGAAGTTTTTCAACTCATTCAGTGATATCCCCTGGACCCAATTGCTGAAGTTTTCCTTGGTAAATGTACCATCACGTTCAGCCTGGCTGTTAGCCGAAGGATGCCCAGGGGCTGTCAGGGCATGTCTGATACCCTGTTGTGCTAGATAGGATTCAAAAAGGTTGGATGTAAATTGAGGGCGATTGTCAGAAACAAGCACATCAGGTAACCTGTGAGTTACAAAAAGCTTTTTAAGCTGTTTGATGACAGCTTCAGTTGTGGTGGATGCCATAGGGATGACCTCTAGCCATTTGGAATATGCATCAACTATAATGAGGAAAGTGTGCCTCTGGTAGGGCCAGCGAAATCAATGTGAATCCTGGACCATGGGCCCCTAGGACATTCCCATTCCTGTGTGGGGGTGAGAGGTGGGGCAGGCCTGACTTCCTGACAGTTGGGACAGGATGCAACCCAGTGTTCAACCATTTTGTCAATACCTGGCCACCATACATAACTCCTGGCCAATCCCGTCATTCTGACAATTCCCAGATGACCCTCATGTAACATTTCCAAAACCTCTTTTTGCAGTTTTGTAGGAATAACCACCCTGTTACCCCACAAAATACATCCGCTTAATACAGATAATTCAGTTTGCCTGGATTTAAAAGGTTGGGCAAGTTGAGGTAGATCTTGAAGAGGCCAACTTTTCTTAATCCAGCCTATAACAGGAGCCAATACAGTGTCTTTGGCAGTCTCCCTGGCAATTTCAGCAGCGTGTACTGGAAGCTTGGCAACAGTTTCTAGGAAAATGTGTAAGTCTCAGGAGCAAAGTCCTCAGTGTGAGAAGGAAGTGGGCAGTGACTCAAAGCATCTGCATGCCCAATGTCTTTGCCAGGGCTGTGGATGAGTTTGTATGAATAAGCAGCAAGAAATTCAGTCCACCTCAGCATTCTTGGTGACAGGATAGTGGGCGTAGGTTTGTCTCCTGCCACAATGCCTAACAGAGGTTTGTGATCTGTGACAATGGTAAATGTTCTCCCATATAAATACTCATGGAATTTCTTGACAGCTGCAACAATTGCCAAGGCTTCCTTGTCCAGTTGGCTGTAGTTCCTCTGCTTTGGTCAAGGTGCGAGAGTAAAATGCAATAGGAGCTTCCCTCCCGCTGGGAAGCCTGTGGCTCAAACCCCCACACTCCAAAAGGGAGGCATCACAAGTCAGTACAACAGGCAAATTCTCAGAGAACCGTATCAGTACAGCATCAGACGTGATTAGTCTTTTAATATTGTTAAATGCAGATTGTTCTTTTCTGCCCCAGACCCACGCAGACTTTTGTCTAATAATCTGTGCAGTGGTTCTGCAATGGTTGCCTTCTGAGGTAGGAACATGTGATAAAAGTTAATGAGTCCAAGGAAGGCTTGCAAATCTGTTTTACATTTTGGTCTAGGGCTTCTTTGATTGCTTGAACCTTGACATCTGTGGGGTGGATACCATGCTTGTCAATCATATAGCCCAAGAACTCAACCTTGTCAGTTCTAAGAGTGCATTTTTCTTCCTTGACTTTTAACCCGCTTTTTAAATCTGGTAAGGACTTTATATTTATTTATTTAAATATTTATTACTATTTTGCAAAGCATATGAGATTTTTACAGGTAATCAATTTAGGACCAATTAGTTAATTAACAGTTTAAAATTACAATAGAATTTAAAAATGCTACTTATACCCACGTTTGAAGTTATAACTGTCTCACTCCCACTTCCCCTGTGGTCACGTGATTGCATTTTAACATTTGGCAACTGGCTCATATTTATAACTGGGTACAGTATTCTGCAGTCACGTAATCATGATTTGCAATATTTTTTGCAATTTCCAATGGAAAATGAAAAAAGACACCTATTAGATATGCTGGACTTGTTTAACATGGACATTTCACTTTATAATTGTGGTGACTTGTAAAAGTGGTCATACTCATGAAGTTAAAATTTCATTTTCTTTTTCTGTCTCAAGCACAAAGTCTAGAAGCAGTTTTCAGATAAAAAGAAAACTAGATGTATGTCTCTGGAGATATATGTCTATGGAGACAACCAGGTCATGGTTGTCCAAAGTGTGTTTTCAAGAGGCAACTGGACTTTCTGGTTTTTCTTTGAAGACATTTCACTTCTCATCCAAGAAGAATTCTTCAGATGAAAAGATATATTCTTTTCTCCAGAAATATATCTTCTGGGGGACCAAAAACCAATGTAGCTGGTATAAAATTGCTAAAATATAATGCAACTCCTTGGCCATAACAGAGGTAATATCCAGCAGGTTCTGGAGAACTGGTAGTGGAAATTCTGGAGAACTGGTAGTGGAAATTTTGAGTAGTTCGGAGAACCAGCAAATACCACCTCTGACTTGAGATTTTACAGTATCCTTCCCTGTCATGCCCACCAAGCCACGCCCACAGAACTGGTAGTAAAAAATTGAATCCCACCACTGGGCCATAAATATTTATATTATATTCTAAACAAAGTCCTATACACTACAGTAGCTTAATTTGGATGTCATTCACACAAACTAAGAGTAATTTTGTTTCATCTAGATAATGCTAATGTATTGACTGAGGTTGGTAAATATTTTCCTGGCTGCTGCTATCATCTGTCACTCCAAAGGCAGAACTTTTATTCAGAATCACGTTCATTTACTCTCCAGTGTCACGTAGAGTGGAACTGCAGCCAACATTAGTTAAATCAAGAGAGTTCTACCATCCAATGTTTTGCCTGTAATAAGATTCAACTTGTTTGTCTTCATCCATTCCAAAGCCACTCTCTAGTCTAGGACCAAATCAGAAGTGCCATAGCCTTCCAAGGATCAATACGAAAATTTCAGGGATTAAGTACACAGGAAACAAAATGGAAAACTTGTTTAATCTCATAAGCCAATGATTATGTACTGTAATGGATGTCTCTCACACTATTTCTGTCTGAAAATTTATCTACAAATCAAAGTCAAAGCCCCATACCATTATGTTCCAAAACAAACCAATCAGGATGTACTACAGTCAATGGGGAAAAAAACCTTAAGTTTGCTCACTTTATTAACCAAATACACAGTGATCAAACATGAAGTCTAAGAAATATGTAAATCAAAATGTAGTAATTGTCTAAGGAACTAAAAAAGAAAATCTATACACAGGAAAGTGAGAAAGCAGTAAAAATAAGTAACCAGAATTCACAAACATAATTAAGGACTACTACAAGAGCCGGCATGGATTCAACTATGTGTGATACAACTGTCACCAGCAGCTTGGAAAGATCTAAAGTGTATGCTATTAAAACACAGAAATGCATGTTTGTTTCATAGCAATGATGTTTATTGCACAAATCATTTCCTAAAGAAAACAAAATGTTCTTTTGCTTCTATTTCAGTGTATTTAATTGCTAAATAAAGTCACCTACTATTTTTATTCTGATAAGACATCCCATTTTCTAAAATAGTAGCAGAAAAAAGACCATCTTTGCAATAATATAATTCAAGAACAGCTTTAATGTTAGTTACTAAATACAGAGATTTAAATCCAAAGTTATTTCATAAAATAAACTAAAAACTTTCCTTTCTAAAAGACCTTGGAAACACTCCTAATGATTGGGACCCCATTTTTATTAATTCTCCTCCATACCACTATACTAACACACTCTCCAAACTTCTAAAGCAGATTATGAGAAGAAGGGACAATTCACAAAAATAAACTCATTCTATGTGATAAGAAAGATCTCCACTCATAGAATATCTGGAGACAATACCAGAAAGTCTTGGCATATGGTCTTGGCATAAATATGAGAAAATATGACAAAACAAAACTTAAAACTTGAACCTGAAACCTTTCTTTTAAGCATGATAGATTCAAAGATGGAAAAAAATCAATATTTAATTCTGCATATTATAACTGCGGCAAGGATAACTTATGCACATAATTGGAAATTGACGTCTATCCCTTCAGATGATATGGTAATTTTAAAAATTCATGAATGTGCCGAAATGGATAGCTTAACTAAGTTGTTAAAAAATAAACAAGATAGTGATTATTATGAAATATGGAATATTTGGTATGAGTGGATAAAGAAAACATAACATTTGACACTTTGATAAGTCACAGAATAGTTAGAAGATGTGTAGTTAATATTAAATGATATAGAAAAACTAAAATGTTAAAAGAACGAAGGAGTTATTTTAATAAGGTAGATCACATTAATGAAAAGGATAAAGATGTTAACCATTGCTCAATATATGTTGTAAAATGTATATATGTATATGTATGTATATATATATATATATATATATATATATATATATATATATATAGGTCTTGGTATTGGGTCTTGTCCGTGTAAGATTGAGAATACCTTGGCAGCGTTTAGAAATCTCATCCGTCATCTTCAGGCTGGTGTCTTCAGCTTCGTTCTCCTGGGAGAAGCTTCTCCCAGGAGAACGGCTGAAGACACCAGCCTGAAGATGACGGATGAGATTTCTCAAACATTGCCAAGGTATTCTCAATCTTACACGGACAAGACCTACACCAAGACCTACATACCTTTACCCGTGAAAATCTACGAAAACATATATATATATATATATATATATATATATATATATATATATATATATATATCTGTGTTAGTTTGTTGGTTTGTTTTAAATTTATGTTAAATAAATAAAATTTTATAATAAAAAAAAGATTGAATAAATGAGGAAAAACATTTTTAGCAAACATTTTATTTTCACTTCATATTAATTTCTTGTGCTGAATCATTATGCGTGGGTTGTGTCCTTGATATAGAATGTGGGGGAAACTTTTCTCATGTCTTGAAAAGGAATCAATTAAATAAATAAGTCCAACAACAGAACATGAGAAATGAGACCAGTAAAGCAGTTGGTTGTCTGTAGGAGACCAAGCATAAGGGGGAAGAAAAATAGAATAGGATACAGCAGAAAAGGAAACAAAAGCAAGAGTTGCTAACAGATTTTTTCTGAAATAAACACATGGTATTTACTTTTTTTCCAAATAAGTACGTGTTATACTTACTAAATTTAATTTAATTCCATTTAAATATAAAACATAATCAGCTTTAATGTCAGGGGACTCAAGTAATTTTAAAAACTGAGTCTTCTACATTGTGTGCTTATATCCTGGGTGCCAGATAGCCCTAAAACGATAGGAAGTCCTTCCCTCACCCATGTGGTATGGAGTATTAGACAGAGAACTGACCTTTTAGAGTCCAGAATATTTTGCTGGGTGTTTGTTTGTTTGATTTTGTCACAAGGAAACAAGATAATAAAAGCCCCTGGTTTTTTTTGGGGGGGGGCAAAACAATACAACTGATGGAGAAAAACGGTTATTGTTACCAGACTGGTGCCCAGCACAGAACGAATACTTTTAAAAGCATCCAGAATAGTTAAAATAGACTTTGTAAAATCAATACCCCTTTTGTAACTAGCATTACACTGTAGCACCACTTGAAATCCAATAAAGGCTCTAATGTACATGTAACATCAAGTGCCAGAAAGACCTTTATACCAAAATGTCACTTTTATGTTTGAAAAATGACCAATGGGGTGGTTTTAAAGGGCAGAACAGCACTACATGTAATTTTTTTATCTTTCCTCTGCCCCCTCCTGGCTTAGTTGTCTCAAATTAAAGAGCAAGGCATAGTTTTGAGGTGGTCTTGTAGAAGGCAAGAAGGATGTTTAACATTATTTATCTTCCCACCATAGTCATATAATATCCCACACTTTATCTTTCTAAGAGAGAAAAAAGGCAGAGGGAGATGAAAAAGGCAGAGGGAGATGAAAACAGTGACTGAGAAAGAATATAGTTATGAAATTTAGGGGTCTTTGCAACAATCTGGTAGCCTGGGCAAATGCTAATTTACATAAGTTATCTATCTCATTATCATCCCACATTAAAGCAAATTTCCATTTCTATTTCTGCTTCAAGGCTCCAACAAATGAAAGATTTCAAGTTAAGTGTCATAACACATATCCTGTAAAGAATTTGCTGAGGCTTCTATGCTAGCTTAGATTTGGAAATTATCATCCCTGCTTGATCTGTATGGACACAATTCCCATGATTCCAATCAGCTGCTACTGAGTCTATAACATTTGCACAAATAGAAACTGTACCAAACAGATAAACAGTGGTACATTCAGAAACAAATGACAGGTACACTCACACTGGTAACCTAGTCTATGCCTTCACTATCTTATTAAAAAGGACACATGGAAGCCTCAACTGTTCAAAGCTATGATGTAAAATGTAGGTAACATTAGTCTCAAGCTTTTTGGAAGATTGTGACTTAGAACATGAGAGAAATAAATGATAAGTACAAATTAACAAATGAATGAAAGAAGAATAGTCTGAATGCCTGTGAAAACAGGACAAAAAAGAGGATGCAATACAGCTGAATAAGGAAAATATTGTCTTGTGGAGTGCAATTGATGAATACACACAGGAAAGTGAAAGTATGAGTTGCCTTCTGGATTAAAGGACTAAATGTATTTCATAAAGAATCAGGAATCAGATTTAGTGGAAATTGTGTAACATCCTGAAAGAATGTAATCCAGGAGGAGAAAATTTACTCTAGTAACTGATATTGAAAGTTAATAAAAATGAGACTAGAGAGGACAGAAAAGTGATTAGTCCATTCAGCAATGAATGAAAATAGAGTTCTGCTTGGGGAAAAAGCACTATTAGTTTTAAATATACAGTCCTAAGTCAAGTGTGTGTCTATCATAAATACTGTATGTGTGACAAAGAAATTCTAAATGTGTGGCTGTATTGATGGTTTAGTTGAAAAATTAATGCAAGATACAAAATGATGAAAGGTGCTAAATGTGGGGCAGACCATTATTTGGCAGTGGCCCCTGACATAAAATACAGTATATGTGGAAGAAAAGAAAGAAGCAAAACAAATGAGAATGCAAAAAGAAAGACTATGGGAAGAGTCTTGTATGGAAAAAAAATCCCGATAGAATGATCAAAAAATGAATGTTAGACGATCTGGAAGCTGTTTGAGACTTGCAAGCTACTTGAAAAGAACAATTTCATAGAGTGCCAGAAAAATGTGTGGAGCTTCCCTGAAGGGAAATGTTAGAAAGGATGTATGATGGGAATGTTGAAGCTGAAGTGGCTGCAGATTTTTATAAAAAATGTGCATATAAGAAAATGATTGCTGCAAAAAATGAGAACTAGAGAAAAATATGGTATAATTGGTGCATAGAAAAAAGATAGCTGTAAGGAACATAATTCAAAAAGAAAGGAACAGTTGAGATTGGAAGAGACAAAGAAAATGCAGAATGATTTTAATGAATATTAAAAACTGCTTTCAAAGTGAGTGAAGAGAGCCTCCTAAACAAGGAGCCTCCAGCTGAGTGAATGGAATGAAAAGAAAAAATGATTGGAAAGACTTGGGATGAAGCTGAAATGAGGGAAGAGTAGTTTAGAGATTTGTTTGGGAGTGATACTGATACTCTGAAGAGTCGAATTGAAAAGGAAGTTAAAAACGTTAGTGCCCAATGGGGGGCAAAGATGGAAAGGAAGTCAAAACATTATGAAAATGGTAAGGTTGCGTGTGTACACGGTATAACCAATGAGATGGAAAATATGGATGTTTATAGTTTCTGCAGTAGCTGTGCAATTTTGTTTATGTGGGTATGAAGATTCTACCTGATCATTGGAAGAATATGGAAATGAATAAGCGTCTCTTGTGCTTCCTCCTGCTAGAATCCCTCATGTTTAGCTATAGTAATGTGATTGACTGTTCTGTCCTAGGCTTCCCCAAAAAGCCCTAAGCAAAATCTGAGTCCCAGCAAAACCTCTTTTATTACATCAATGTGAATTTATTTCATTCACAGTCAGCCAAGGGCTTGGCAAATAGTCTTGCAAAGGTATACTAATTAGCTCAGACCTTTATCAATCCTGGAACGTTGCCCAGTAAAATTCCACACTCAGTGCTGACAGGGAAGGGCTGGGTTATACAGACAAATCTTCATGAGGCTGGAACGAACGAATGAACAAGAGGGTTGTTTCCTGCAAAAGCCCCCTCCCTTTTGTTTCTCTTTTAATCCTGATGGGAGGGGCCATTCATTGTCTGCCTTACTCCCACATCAACCCTGAGCTCTTAATTGTGCCTTCCTTTTGGCAGCTCCCCTGCCTCACTGCTGTCCGAGCCCGAAGGCAGCTGATGACTACAAGCCTGCCCTGGCCCCATCTCTGCCTCTGATCCAAAGCCCTCTTCCTAGCCTTCCTCAGCCTCCAGGACTGCCCTGGGTTCCTCCCCAACCTCCACACTATTGTCCAACTCTGCTGCCAGCTCCACCAGCCGCCGGCAGGCCACAACATTGACTTTGAATGCCCAGATAAGTTAAGGGGCAAACTGGGAGAGAGGTAGTTAAGGCCCCAGGCTAGAAAGTGCTAGGCTGTAAGTTCTAGTCCTCCTTGGATATGGAGCTTACTGGACATTGGACCAGTCACACCCCCTCAATCCTAGAAAGATGACAGTGGCAAACTGCTTCTGAAATCTTGCCAAGAAAATTGCAGGGCAAAATACAGGCAGTCTCCAGGAATTAAAAATTAACTCAAAGCTCACTCACTCAAAGACAAAAAAAATTGGAAGAAGGCTCTTTCGGAAATAACCCTGTCCCCAGGATAACCTTCTGCAGTGCTAAGTTATTTTCTCTGACATTTTAGTCTGTGTTACTTTTATTAGTATTAAACAATGTCTTTGATAGTTTAATGATTTTACTCTTTGAAACATGTTATGATATAGTATGCAGCTATTGGCTCTTTAAAATTTTCTTTTTTATAAATGCTATAAAGTCACAGTTAAATGGAGTCTAAACACCGCACAGTCAGTGCTTCTCAACCTTGGCAACTTTACGGCATATGAATGTCAACTCCCAATTCTGGTTGAAAGTCCACATACTGTATCTTAAAGTTGTCAAGGTTGGGAAACACTACTGTAGGAGATAAAGAATTAGCAGTCCTAACTTTAGGTCTACCTGTGGAGCAAAGGGAGGTCCTGCTAATCAGCTGGTGCTCTCACTGAGCAGCTACTATTGATTTACAGATATGAGGAGTTGGAAGGGACCTTGTAGGTCATCTAGTCCAACCCTCCACCTAAGCAGGAGACCCTACACCATTTCTGACAAATGGCAGTCCAATCTCTTCTTGAAAGTCTCAAGTGATGATGCTCCCACAACTTCCAAGGGCAAGCTGTTCTGTTGGTTGATTGTTCTCACTGTCAGAAAGTTTCTCCTTATTTCCAGGTTAAATCTCTCCTTGTTCAGTTTCCATCCATTATTCCTTGTCTGACCTATAGGTGCTTTAGAAAATAGATTGTCCCCCTCATCTCTGTGGCAGCCCTTAAAATATTGGAAAACTGCTATCATGTCTCCCCTGGTCCTTTTCTTCACTAGACTAACCATGCCCAGTTCCTGTAACCGTTCTTCATATGTTTTAGTCTCCAGTCCCCTAATCATCCTGGTTGCTCTTCTCTGCACTTTTTCTAGAGCCTCAACATCTTTTTTATAGTGTGGTGACCAAAACTGGATGCAGTACTCTAGGTGTGGTCTTATTAAGGAATTATAGAGCGGCATTAGTACCTCACTTGATCTTGATTGTATCCCTCTGTTAGGATTGCATTAGCTTTTTTGGCTGCTGCTGCACACTGCTGGCTCATATTTAGCTGATTGTCCACTAAGACTCCAAGATCCCTCCCATAGTTACTGCTATTAAGCCTGGTTTTACCCAGTCTATGTGTGTACTTTTGGTATTTCTTGCCTAAGTGTAGAACTTTACTTTTCTCTACATTGAATTTCATTTTGTTAGATATGGTCCAATGTTCTAGTCTGTCAAGATCCATCTGGATCTTAAGCCTATCTTCTTGGGTGTTAGCTATTCCTGCCAGCTTAGTATCATCTGCAAATTTGGTAAGTTTCCCTTCTATTCCCTCATCTAAGTCATTAATGAAGATATTGAAGAGTACTGGGCCTAAGAAGGAACCATGTGGCACCCTACTGTTTACTTCCCTCCATGTAGACTTAGACCCATTAAGGACTACTCGTAGAGTATGGTTTGTCAGCCAGTTGTGAATCCATCTGGTAGTGATGCTATCTATTCCACTTTTTTCTAGCTTACCAAGAAGTAGGTTGTGGTCTACTTTGTTGAATGCCTTGCTGAAATCTAAGTATATTATGTCCACATAATATTGCTTAGACCTCAGCCTCTTCCTCCTACAGTCACAAAGTTTGTGGCAAATGGGAGACTGCAAATTGGCTGCATTTCATTCTGTATTGGATAGGATTGTCTAGGCAGTTTTCCGAGGATACGCTGTTTCCAGGTGCTAATCTCTCAGCATGGTATCTCAGTCAAAGAGCCAAAATACAGAATCATGTAGTAAGATATATGGCATTCTGGCGGACAAATGAAAAATTTCAAATTTAGTTTCTTTCTTTCTTTAGGAAAGACTTTGATTATCCGCAAAATAAACTGAAAAGAGAGGACAATATATTTAGTTTTGGGCTGAAGTCAGTCTATCATTCAGTGCTATCTGTTAGCTAGGAAAGGCTTGGAAACCTTCTCATGATTCTGTAACATGTTGCATAATCACATGGAAATTAACTTGCCCAGCTCTAAACATCAGAATTGTCTACTTGAGCCCTGTTTCCCATTCTGAAATCAGAAGACTGAGAGCAGCAGGTTGTCTGGAAATATTAATTGATGACTTCATCAGGTAAACTTTCTAGATGTCTTTTCCTTGGAATCTTTTCATTGAGTATTTTGGTTTGCAGTGGTGTTTTATTAACTTGCCTTCCTTGAACACATATGCATATATTCTAGTGACCTATATTTGTTTTCCTTCTTAGTGGTTAATGAAAGTCATAATGCAAAGCATTCATCTGATGAGTATTATGGAGATCCCTGCTGTAAAATGTGATAAACGTAATTATCATATGTCTTTAAAAGCTGGGAGCCTAAGGGGAAAGAAATGTTCTCTTCAATCAAGGATACAGTTGAATTGCTATGTGGTAAACCTTGGATTTATCCTGAAGGAGGGATGAGCTGTTCTGATTAATGATGCAAAATGTTGATCAATGGCTATATTTAAAAGTCATCCACACCCCCAACAGTTCTTGTCCTAAGAAGCAACACACCATGCCACCTATTCTCCATGTGGTACAAATCAAGACAACCAAACCTGAATTATATTTGATATTTTATATATAATGGAAATCCACAGCTCTTGTTGTTTATTCTGGGAGAAAATGAAAAGGAAAAAAAAAGATAACAAATGGTTTAGGTTAAATCTGAACAAAAGTTGTAAATTGCCATTAGCTATTGTTTGCAAAATTGAAACAAGGGCCAGTAAAAATGAAATGAAATACATGACACAGGTTTCAGCATATAATCATAAATCCAAATTCATGAAATTGAATCAGCTAATGAACATTAATGAAATTTGTGTTCGCCATTTAGTTCTACCCCTGCCCTTTAAAAATGAAGAACAGGACATGGAGTACTGGCAACACAATGTACATCTTGTCCTCAAGCCAAATCAGTATTGGCTGTCTTTCAGGTAGTATTAAGTTTTAAGTTTTTCTAATAAAAAAAGCGGGATCAGGGTTATAATTCAGAATTAAGCTTAACTGACTCTTCAATGTTAATTAGCAACAATCAAAGATGGAATCAAAACTATTCCCAAGCAGATTGACCACCAAAATAATTACTGTTTTAAATGGCTTTTAGGTTTTTCCTCTTAATTCAACTCACTAAATACTTCATTGTTTATGATGCATTGAAATTATTTTACAGAAAAGATTTCTTAAAGTCCAGGCAATTTTAGGTTTGAAGTAGTGGTAAGCCAGCAAATCAGGAGATGCCTAAGGCACAAATTTCACTAATTAGTAAAAGGCAAAATTCACTAAAAGTTTCCTTATATAAACCTTATTAAAAGTCAAATCTCATTTTCCCCTGTTCATTGTACTAAAGCATCAACGAGTAAACTTTGAAGTAAATTGCGATAAGTGAGTCAAATTAAACTAACACTCTCATTTAAAAAATGCTTGGACTGGCCCTCTTCAGTTTTGAAGAAAGAACAGATACTTTGGCTTGTTTCTTTCTCTTGGAAGAAAGAGGTAAAAAATAACCTCCTGACTGCCAAATACATTCTTAACTACAAACAGTATCTTCAAAGGTAGATGGGATGTGTCTAGAGAACAAAGAAATGGTACAATCCTGGTTTTAAAAATATGTATATTTTTATCTGAGACTCCATACAGTTGTTTTTTCTTCAAAGAAGAGCCTTAAGTATCTTTCTCAGAAGTGTGTTTTGTATAATATGTAGTCTGATTCTGTATGTTTTGTATAATATGTAGTCTGGCTTAAAAAGTGATCATTCTTAATAGCTCAAACCTCAAATCCAATCAAATTTTATTGTGATCATAGACCAGTGATCATAGACACACACACACACACACACACAAAAGGAAAAGACTTTACAATGAAGCCCCTTTTAGATTTTAAGTCTTAGAATGGGCCACATACATATACATGCAAATTTTCTTATGAAATCCTCAAGGTTGAAACTATTTCCCAACATGTTCTGAAGTTATCTTTATCAGAGAAATCTCTACTGTGCCAGGTTTACTCTATATTTATCTTTCATATGTCAACTGGCAAAAATCTCCAAGTGACCTTAGACCAGCCGTGGGCAAACTACAGCCCGGGGGCGGATCCAGCCCGTTCGGCTGTTCTATCCGCCCGAGCCAAAGAGCAGACGGTTCTCTTGCTCTCCCAGAAGGCTACGTGAAGTAATCTAACTTTGAATTTATATTAGTTCACACAAACACTCCATCCATGCTTTTGTTCCAGCCCTCCGGTCCAGTTTAAGAACCCATTGTGGCCCTTGAGTCAAAAAGTTTGCCCACCCTGCCTTAGAACTATATTTTTGTTATTTTTCTCACCCTCCCACATCCCCCCCGCCAATGGTATAGAATTATTGTTATCTGACTTTTAAAATACAACATTCAAAGAAAATTCCCACTTCACTAAAAATGCAACTTTTACCCTAAAGTGAAAGTAGTCACCATTTGACAAGGTACTATTTAGCATTTTATTGATTTGCAAATTCAGTCATCACACTTCATTCTTACCACTGAGATGACCTAGACAGTATCTGGCACGGTTTTTGCCTATTTCTCATGCCAAATGTATGTAAGTTAATGAAATGTTACAGGAACACAGCCTGAGAGATTTAGAGGTTTGATAGAACCACTAGTCTTTCTTTCCAAGTGCTTGCGACCAGATTTTGGCTCAAATGGGACAAAGAAAGTGTCACTAGTTTAGTTCAACTGATTTCATGAATTGAAGCTTTCTGTTTGTAGCTAAAAGGCCAAACCATCTAAATTATATTGCCAAGTTAGACACTGAATTATAAATGTTGCAATTCATATTTCAACTGATCATTGCTTTTCCCCAGAATACTGGAATTGTGTACCATTGTAACCAATAATGCTGATTGCTTGATTTTAGCTTGCCACATTGAGTAAATCAACCAAACCCTAATTTATGGTTCACCTTGATGTATAAACTCAATCACTGTGGCTAATTCAACCATGAATTACATGATGAAAATGTGGCCATTGCATTGTATATTCTTGAGAATTAATATCCTCAAAGAAAAGTGTCATACTAGTTATAATCCATATTATCATATTATGAAAGTGTTGAAACTAAGGAAAATGACATCAATGGGAATATTCAAGAATACATAGACATAAGAGACTGAAACATTTTTAAGTCCAGAGGTGGTTTAGGACTCAGGATATAAAGGGATAATTCAAATCAATCCATAAAACAACTCAGGAAAAGACTGTCCAACTTTACCATTTCTTTATCAGGCTCCAAAAACCAAAAAAGGCACAATGAAGTTCTTCTAAGCAGTTTCCTTTTTTGTTCCTCACTTACAAACAGAAATTTTGCCAAACTGAAGCAGACTACTCACACCATTAAACATATATTCTCAGAACTTCTAGAGAGGAACTGCCCTAACTCTTTTTCTCCCACACAAACTATCTAAATTTCAGTGTCTTTTGTTTCTCTGGAATGCATTTCATCCAGAATGTGGTGGTTATTTTCTTCTGGTTTGCCAACCAATTTTTAGATTTGAAGTAGTTCCTTATCTGGTTAAAGCCTAACTTTCCTTGGTACCATAGCTACCTTCTGCTCCTATGATGAAAGGCAAATAAGCAAGGTCAGACTGGAACTTTCTCCTTCCTCTTTTCCTGAGGGATTTTTTTTGCTCCTGACTGGTTGTTCAGAGGTTGAGCGTCCCATTCCAATCTTTTCAGGTCTCTGCACATTCTCAGACTGGCAGGTCCAGATTAAACATCCTTCATTTCTTTTGTCTTTGAACCCTTTGCAGTAGGATTTTACCCCTTCATAATAGGTGTGCTTTCCAATGGATTTATAAACCCTTAGATTTTGCTGACAGTTCCCACAAAGAGGCAAATGAAAGTATGTTGCAGTAAAATGAAGATGCATAATCAGAAGTAGTGAGATCTTAGGGCAAAGGTGGTATTCAGCAGGTTCTGACCAGTTCTGGAGAACCAGTAGCGGAAATTTTGAGTAGTTCAGAGAACTGGCAAATACCACCTCTGACTGGAAAATTTACAGTATCCTTCCCCTGCCACACCCACCCAGCCACGCCCACAAAACTGGTAGTAAAATAATTTGAATCCCACTACTGTCTTAGGGACAATATATGGAGTGATGGGATGGGATTCTAATTAATGTACAAGAGAATGAGTTGGCAATACGTTATAGTAAAGAACAAGCAGAAAAAAGATGAGCAAAGGTTACCTGCAGAATGTGGCCTTTTACTTTGATAGACAATTTAAGGCCTGCAAGCAGTGTATGTATTTCTGTTATTCTGAATAAACTAAATCATTGCTGTTTACTGAATGCCTGAGGTGATTTATAAAGAACAAACCCGTGAAAGCCAATATCCTGCTGTAAGGCTACACATCTCTGCCAGAATTTTACAGTCAGGAGGCAGAACCAGACTTTGGTAGTCAGTAAAAAAGGTACAGGTCAAAGCCAGCAGATTTCAGTAACAGACCAAGGGAAAAAGCTGAAACATAAATCAGCAATGCAAGCCATAAACCAGACTAAAACTTCAAGTGCCAAGGAAAGGAGATAACAGGAACTTCAGAAGAAGAATTTATGACTTTTGATTCCAGAAATGAGCCTTCTTTGACCCAAAGTCTGCATGCAATATTCTGGGTATTCTAAGATTGTAATAGATGAATACTTTAGCATTTTTTGCAACTTCTCCACTCCAGCTCATTCCACATAAGCTTAGTATTTGACCAGCAATGGCTTATCATTTGTCTGCAGATGGCATTCATCTTTCTATGTGCAGCCTTCTGATGAGACCAGAATCTTTTCTTAGCTCAAACTTGGGAACTTCCTCCCACCATCATCTGAAACTGGGAAGCTTCTGGAGTTTGTGCTTCTTCATTCAATTCTTCTGAATCAGACAGTTTCCTGATAAGCCTCTGAATATATGTGAATGCATGAATAAAGTAGGCTCTCCTCCTGGAGCTCCAAAAGCTGCTGAGTGACAACTTTCAGCATCCCTCATAATTGGCCATGTCAGCTATGGCTGCTGAGAGTTGTCATTCAGCAACCTCTAGGAGGACACTACTTGCTTACTCCAAGAAGAACTGATACTGGAGATCTTGATGCTGTGCAACAATACATGAGGGACTGAGGGCATTACCAATGTGTGGACCATTACTGAATTTAGTGCTATCCTTCTTGTTTCCATATGTGCAGAATTAGAATCTGATTAGCTACAAAGACCTGAGTTCATTCAAATACTGTGTATGTGTTGGGTGGAGCACTTTACAGGCCCAGAGAAAAGATGTTTAAGAGAGATTGTAAGAAAGAAGGGAAAGTTTATTCATACTGGGTATGTTTTCCAACTTCTTGTGGTCAGCCCCTACCCTGAATATTCATTTTATCTTTCCCTTAACTCTCTCTCTTTCTCACTGTATCTCTTCTCATTTAATCAAAACAGATAAGAAATTGTTTCACAATGTCAGGGTTTGGAACTTGATGGAAAAGGCCATTTAAATAATGAGTTGAAGTCCTGTGGAATTGCAGGGGGAGAAGGGCTGAGTTGCTAAATACATATTTAAAAAAAGCTTGACTATTGATCAATGGCTGTTTTTGAAATGATGGTAAGGCAGAGCAGAGAAATAGAAAGATATAATGTCCCTTAAACCTTTGGTCAGTGGTCTCCAACCTTTCTGGCTTGGCTGATTGGCAGAGTGGGGAGAGGAGATGTTTGTATGTGAGCTGCAGGCACATGCACAGCTCCATTTATGCGACATTTGCATATAAAAACCTGCTGCTCATGCACGTGGAACTCATCTGACATTTGCACAGCCTGTTCCAAACAGACTGCAGCCCAGTAGTGGGCCATGGGCCAGGGGTTGGGTATCGCTGCCTTAGGTGAAGATAAAACATAAACATGTATAGAGGGTAAAAAAGAGCAAGAGAATCAGAAAAGAAGAAAATCAAGTTGTTTTCAGTTTTTGTCTCATATAGTACTCACATAGAGCAGGAATAAACTGCAAAATGGAGCTCCCTTCAATGGTATAAATGAGAATATTATAAGTAATTAATCACTGTCCCTAGTATTCTGTTTTGAAATTTTCTATTGTGAGTTTTATATGCTAATCAAATCCCTTGTGGCTTTCACTAGAAAGGGTAACTTGTCATGTGTTCTGAGTATTATTATTTTAGGTGGTGGTGTTAAATACATAAATATAATTATTGGTAGTAAAATGGTAATGTGAATTGTCATTTGCACATTGAAGCCCGTCATAGAATCTGTTATGTATGTAGGTTTAAATGTTATTGGTTTATTTGAATTGGTCTTGTAAAATGTCAAATGGTATTGGTTTAAATAGTGCGGGAAGAAACCCTGCACTCCCATTGGCTAGCAGCTACGGCTGCCGGCTATAAGAAGCAGCCGTAGCCTTACCCGGACGGGTCCATTCGAGCTGTTGTCATTAATAAAGTCTTTTGCTGGAATTCCTCGCGTCTGACTCTTCATGCAAACTTAACACTGGCGACGAAGGTGGGATTTCCCTGAAGAGAAGGCGACGCGACGAACAAGCAACTGGCGAGATGGCTGCGCTGAACACCCCAGCACCGTTCGATCCGGCGACGGAAGACTGGGAATCGTATGCAGACCGGTTCCACATGTTCCTGGAAGGGAACGATCTCGCCCGGCATCCCGAGAGACGGAAGAGGGCGGTCTTTCTCACACACTGCGGTCCGGCAGTTTTCAAAATGGCGAAGGCGTTGGCGGGAGCAGCAGAATTGAAGGTAATAGAATGGCCGAATTAGAAAGACTTTTAAGAGCCCATTACGCCCCACAAGTATCGTGCCTCATTAAGAGACACGAATTTTACCGTCGGGATCAAGGGGATAGCGAGAGTGTTAATGACTTCGTGGCAAGTTTAAGGGACATTGGGGTGCTTGTGACTTTACCAACGTAGAAGAGGCCATGCGTGATCGGTTTGTTTTGGGCCTTAAAGATAAGATCTTACAAAGCAAACTGTTAATGAAACCAAAAATCACGCTTAAAGAGGCTATTGAAGAGGCTGTTTCAGCAGAAGCCACCAAGTCCTCAGCTGCGGCCATGAAAAAGATTAACAAGGCCTCGAGCCAGGCCTCAAGCCATTCTGATGGGGAAAAATCCTCAACAACTCATTGCAAACAAATAGACTCTGATTCGGATAGCAGTGAGGAAGAAGAGGGATTTTTAAGCTCAGAATGGAGAAGAAAAGAAAAGACTCTGAAAAAAACAGGCAAGGATTCGTTTGCAGAGGATGTGGGGGCCACCCCACACTGAATGCAAGTTTTTGACTCCATTTGCCTACGTTGTGAGAACGGGGTCATATAGCCAGAGTCTGCAAATCATCCAGAACTCCACCATTCAGGAAGAAACTTCCTGAGGAAGATTTTAAGCCCAACAATTTAAGTGGAAAAATGGGGCGAAATTCAAAAGCAAATGGCAAGAGTGAAACTCACCAAACAATATCCATTGGTCATTCTTCACATTTAAATAGCAGAAAAGTACATGTGAAGGTGTTTATTGAAGGGAGACCGTGCCACATGGAAGTGGACTCAGGCTCTTATTTATCTATGGTGTCATGGGACACTATACACAGACTCTTTCAAGAATTCAGAAAAACATTTCCAGAAGCAAGCACTGACCCTCAAAGACTACCAAGGGAACAAGATTCCAGTAGTTGGAGCGAGGGAATTCAACGTGCAGTTTAAAGGCCACACCAAACGTTTGCCACTGACCATCGTGGACAAGGATCGCCCAAGTTTGCTGGGACTTGAGTGGTTCAAGCCACTTGGCATCGAGGTGACTGGCATCCATCACGTGAGCAGTTCTGACTGGGAAGAGTCCTTGAAGTCTGAGTTTCCAGAGGTCTTCAGCGAAGGACTGGGCAAGTATATGGGGACCCCTATTGCTTTCAGTTTAGACCCCAAGGTGCCCCAATTCGTTTAAAGCCCAGGAGGGTTCCATTTGCTTTAAAGGAAAAATTGATGCACAATTAGATAAACTCATCGCCCAAGGGGTTTTGGAACCTACTGACCACTCCAGATGGGAAACACCCATAGTCACACCAGTCAAGGCTGATGGGTCAGTGAGAATCTGTGGTGACTACAAGGGGACACTTAACCATGCTGCAGCAGAGCGCATACCCTGTACCTGTTGTGCATCATCTGCTCCATTCCCTTGGCAGGGGTACAGTATTTGCTAAACTGGACTTAGCTCAGGCATATCAACAATTAACAGTTGATGATGCCACTGCAGAGGCACAAACAATTGTGACTCATAGAGGTGCCTTCAAATGTAAAGACTACAATTTGGAGTAAGCGTGGCACCTGGCATTTTTCAAAGTCTTATGGAAAGAATGTTGCAAGGACTGCCAGGGGTAGTGCCTTATTTTGATGATGTGTTAATCTCTGCTGAGAATGACACTCAGCTTCAAGAGAGACTCAGAGAAGTCCTTACCAGATTCAGAAAAGCAGGTTTGAAAGTCAAGGAAGATAAATGCACTCTCAAAACAGACAGAGTTGAATTCCTGGGGTACATGATTGATAAACAGGGCATCCACCCCACTGATGCCAAGGTTAAAGCGATCAAGGAAGCCCCTAAACCTCGTTGCAAGTCAGATCTGCAAGCCTTCCTTGCCTTATTAACTTTTATCACATGTTTCTACCTCACAAAGCATCTATTGCTGAACCCTTACATCGTTTACTTGATAAGAAGGCTGCTTGGATCTGGGGGCGGAAGGAACAGTCAGCATTTAACAGTATTAAGAGACTAATCACGTCTGATGCTGTGTTGATTCAATTCTCTGAGAATTTACCTGTTGTTCTAACTTGTGATGCATCCCCTTTTGGAGTGGGAGGGGTTTTGAGCCACAGGCTTCCCAATGGCCGGGAAGCCCCAATTGCATTCTACTCTGCACGCTGTCCAAAGCAGAGAGGAACTACAGCCAATTGGACAAGGAGGCTTTAGCAGTTGTTGCAGCTGTTAAGAAATTTCATGAATATCTGTATGGCAGGTCATTCACCATTGTTACAGATCACAACCTTTGCTTGGCATCGTGGCAGGAGACAAACCTACACCTATTATCCTGTCACCAAGAATGCTGAGGTGGACTGAATTTCTTGCAGCCTACTCCTACAAACTGATTCACAGGCCTGGCAAGGATATTGGACATGCTGATGCACTGAGTCGTTGCCCACTACCTTGCCACAAGGAGGACTGTGAACTTGAGACTCACACCTTTTTCCTGGAGACCGTTGCTAAGCTTCCAGTCCATGCTGCTGAGATTGCCAGGTAGTCAGGCCTGCCCCACCTCACGCCCCCACACAGGAATGGGAATGTCCTAGGGGCCCATGGTCTAGAATCCACATTGATTTTGCAGGCCCTACAAGAGGGCACACGTTTCTAGTAATTGTAGATGCATACTCCAAATGGCTAGAGGTTATTCTCATGACTTCGACTACTACTGAGGCTGTTATCAAGCAGCTCAAAAAGCTCTTTGTAACCCATGGGTTACCAGATGTCCTTGTCTCTGACAATGGCCCTCAATTCACGTCTAACATTTTTGAATCCTTTCTAGCTCAACAGGGCATCAGACATGCCCTTACAGCCCCTGGGCACCCTTCGAACGGCGGGCTGAACGTATGGTGCGCTTTACCAAAGAAAAGCTTCAGCAGCTGGGTCCTGGGGACATCACTGAGAAGCTTGAAAAGCTTCTTAGTGTTCAGCACATCACTCCTAGCCCATCAACTAACTTGTCCCCAGCAGAGTTGTTAATGGGCAGGAAACTTAGGTCTTCCCTTGACCGACTTCATCCCACTTATGCACCCAATACACCACTGGATTCCACTTCCAAAGTTCGTTCTTTTAGTGTGGGAGATTCTGTCTATGCTAGGAACCTTACAGGTGAACCTTTGTGGATTCCTGCTGAAATAACTCACATCACTGGCCCTCTTTCTTACAGGGTTCAAACAGAGGATGGCCTCCTCTGGAGCAGGCACATTGACCAACTTAGATCCCGGTTCACTCAGGAACATCGCCCTGTCTCTCTCTAGGTCCCTCACCTGATGTCTCTTCTAGGGGAAGGGGAGGAACAGGAGGAATATCAGCAAACAGGAATCAACCCTTTGTGTAACGAGCCATTGACAGGAACCATCCCGAACCCTGTCACAATGCCTAGATCCATCCTTAGAAGTGGAAGATTGTACATCACTACCAGACTTGGGTGTTGACATTGGAATGGAGATGGGTTGGGAGGAGAGACCAGATTCTAACAGTCTAACAGGGTCTTCTTTCACAGGAAGTCCTAACAGGGAAATGTCAGCAGACACATTTCCCTCTCACTGGGTGAGAACAATAAAGATTCTGAACCACGAAGGTCTCAATACCGTAAGAGCCCCACCTATTTAAAGGAATACATTAGATAGGTTGGGGTTTGGTATGGACTGAACCTAGTGGGGAGGGGTGTTATGTATGTAGGTTTAAATGTTATTGGTTTATTTGAATTGGTCTTGTAAAATGTCAAATGGTATTGGTTTAAATAGTGCGGGAAGAAACCCTGCACTCCCATTGGCTAGCAGCTACGGCTGCCGGCTATAAGAAGCAGCCGTAGCCTTACCCGGACGGGTCCATTCGAGCTGTTGTCATTAATAAAGTCTTTTGCTGGAATTCCTCGCGTCTGACTCTTCATGCAAACTTAACAGAATCCCTTATGTTGATTTTAATCTCTTGGATGATCAAGACATTGCTGGAGACACTGGAGACGCTGCTAGAAAAATGAAGCATTATATCAAGCACAAATAGATAATGATGTTTTGTTTTGTTATTTCTTGACTTTCATGTACACTGCAGTAAAAGTGTCACCATAACCTATAATAATTATGTTAAAAGTGTTCTGAAAAAAGTGATCGAGTTAATACATAGGATGAAGTCAGATGGTTGCTGCAAAGTTCTGGTACAATTGCATCTAAAATGTTTTTATCATGATCAGAATATGTATCAGGTAGTTATAGCTATGAAATTGTGTATACCGCATGAAACGAATAACTGGTCTACAAAAGCAAGTTTGATGGACTGAGTCTGTGAGTCTTCCAAATACCATGGAAATATAATTTCTATGGTATAAAGCACCTATATTCATTTTATGATGTATAGCAAAATTATTATTCAGACATAATCTCCTTCATGTTCATTGAGACATAGAACCGGGCTATTGTGCCACATGTCAATCTACCTCTGCAATATCAGAGGCTGCCATATCAGCTTTTGTTTACTGCCCTAAGAAGAAATGTCAAAAAAGAATCCCTCCAATTAATTTACTTCACCTCAGAATCTAAATTTAAATTGCAAGATAGTGACATTCAACTCAAAATCTCACTGCCTTTAACAGGATTTTGGGTCAGTTTTCTTAACGCCACTGTTGATATAAACTATATTTGCCACAGCCAAATTAATCAAGTATGTCTCCACAGGAAACATATCATAATTATCAGTGTTAATAATTTCCATGGAAAATAAAATGAGCTTAAACAGTGCATTTCCTAGCTAAAGTTTTCTTCATCCTCTAGGGAACAGACAAAAGCTGTTATATCTTGTCAATTCTGATATTTGGACAAATCTTCCTGAAAATTCTACCTTAAATCTGAGACTGAGGGCAGATTGAAGCATTCACTGATTTCCAACCTCTCATCCATCAACTTTGTTATTTTTACAAGAGATGAACTTTTTTTTCCCTCTAGCAGAATGGGAAGTGTTTGGATAAGCTGACTTTGCACATAATTCAGAGCATGCAGCTGTCTAGAGAAGTTATTGACTACATCTGAACCAACAACTTGGTATCTAATATGAAGAGCTGGCAAGCAATGAATGTGGAGTCTGGGTCTTGCCTACCCATTCACTACCTCCATTATTTTGCTTTCATTAATATTATGCTTGTTTTAGACTTCAATTTAAGATGGTTTTAGATCTAGATCATACTTGTAGCAGAGCCATTGAAATTTAAAGGACTTTAAAGTAATTATGCTTAAGTCCTACTGTGCATAATGTAATGTATAATATTCTTTGAACTCTTCAACATAACAACAGCCATAAGCTCCTAACCGGCACACATGAAATGAAGTGCTTCAAAAATTAGAAATCTGGAAACCACTGTAACCAGAAGAGATATTTCCATCTAGCATTTGACAAGGGCTTCTTTGTTTGTTTAATTACCTGTCAGAATGATAAGTTCTTGCTAGGACAATTGTCCCTTCTTACTTCCTTGCATGCAACCTTTTGCCTTAACTGCCTACCCATCTAGCAAATCCATTCAAGGGAGCCTGTCTGCTACAATTGTTTCTATAACAGACAAAGACCTGCTACTAAGTTTTATAGAACAAAAACACATTGTGGGCTTAAACAACACAAGATGGAAAACTATCTTTATTTTTCTTCCTGTAAAATCCAACTGGTAGAGGTAGAGAAATGAATTAAAATTCCTCTGCAACATGAATACTAGATGAATACTAGATGATGTGTACATACAAATGAAGGTAAGATGTGGGCCTTGCTGAGGGCTATTTGGTTTCAACTCTTTAGCTCAAAGCCTGTTGGCCCAGGATCTTATACATGTCCCTGAATCCTTAGATATATGTCCCCTAGATTCTCTCCACAAATGGTCACTGAACCTAATGTGACAGAATGCAGAAATTATTAAATACAGAACTGTTGATTATAAACACTTTCATTTAATTAATTTGCACTGAAATGAAATTTGCAGGGTAGACTACTGTCTGGCATTGTTGAATGGATTTATTACAGTTTTTTTCCCCTTGAGGTTATCAAAATTTGACATTAAAATGAAATACTTATGTAAACAAATATCTATGTTAGAAGTTCAAAATTAACTATTTAACTGATTACAAAAAAGCATTCCAAAATATATAAAGTCATACATTTTAGTTAGAGATATTTGGAAAACATTTATTTTCCTGGAGAATGGATATTTAGCAATTAGGTATTTAACTTTTTAAAATGCAGCTTGATTTATTAGACTGAATCTGGATTGTTTTACCAAAGGATGAATCCTTATCTATCATTGGAGTATCTGTAGCTTTAGGCATCTTGTTTGGTGCTGCTAAATGCTTATAACATTCTTTTATCTGATTGATTTGGCTTACGATGAAGGGGAGTTAATTCATTATCTAGGCTGCTGCAGGGAGGAATGCACAGAAGCTTATTAGATCAGTGGAGATATTTGATCCAACAAAAAAAAATGTAAACAAATTCTATGTGGTCAGTGTTTAAATGTGCAGATCAGCATTGCAAACAGAAAGAGATCATAAACCCTTTTCTGAACTGACTGGTTGCTCAGAGAGAGAGAAAAACTTATTTTTGACATATGCAAGGAATGTCACAAGAAAATGTTTTATTTGTTATTCTTATCCAGGTTCCTGAGTAAAGATTTGGAAAAACTTTGCTTTGTTTAATAGTTAAATCTCTGTATATTTTATCTAATCTAGTCATACAGGGTAGACCTCACCCTGGTGCTTTTATTTATTTATTTATTGATTGATTGATTGATTGATTGATTGATTGATTTATATGCCGCCCTATCTCCCGAAGGACTCAGGGCAGCTCACAGTAATAAGAAAGAAACAATACAAAGTTTAAAATTTAAAAAATTATTAAATCAAAATCCCAATAATACTAATTAAAATGCCAAATATAAACAATAACCCCCCCCCTCAGTCCAGGTCGGCCTGTTGAAAGAGCCATGTCTTCAGGTCGCGACGGAAGGATGGAAGGTCAGGGGCCATCCGCAGCTCCAAGGGCAGATGATTCCACAGGGTGGGTGCACCCACAAAGAAGGCTCTCCCTCTGGGGGTCGCCAGACAACATTGTCTGGCCGATGGCACCCCGAGGAGGCCCTGTCTGTGGGTGTTGCTGGCAGTAGATGGTCCAGCAAATACCGCAGCCCTAAGCCATATAGGGCTTTATAGGTGATTACCAGCACCTTGAATCTCACCCAGAGGGCAACTGGCAACCAATGCAGCTCACGCAGGAGGGATGTAATATGGGAGTATCGGGGTACTCCCATCCACAACCCGCGCAGCTGCATTCTGCACCAGTTGAAGCCTCTGAGTGGTCCTCAAGGGCAGCCCCATGTAGAGAGCATTGCAATAGTCCACACAGGAGGTAACGAGCACATGAGTAACCATATGTAAGGCATCTCGGTCAAGATAGGGGTGCAACTGGCGCACAAGACAAACCTGAGCAAATGCCCCCCTGGCCACGGCTCCCACATGGTCTTCCAAACTAAGCCATAAATCTGGGAGGACACCCAAGTTATGCACCCTATCAATGGGGGGTAACACCTCCCCCCCATAACCAAAGAAGTAATATGATGATCCGAGATGCCAGTACATACAGCCACTCAGTCTTGGCCAGGTTGAGATGAAGCCTGTTCCTCCCCATCCAGATCCGTACCACTTCCAGGCACCGGGACATCACATCGAGGGCATCACTGGATTGGTTTGGGGTGGAGATAAAAAATGGGTATCATCAGCATATTGATGGTACCTCACCCCCAAACCCCAGATAATCTCCCCCAGCGGTTTCATATAGATGTTGAACAGAAGGGGGGAGAGGACCGACCCCTGGGGCACCCCACAAGAGACAGGCCTCAGGGTCGACCTCCGCCCTCCTGCCAACACCGACTGCATACGACCTGAGAGGTAGGAGAAGAACAACCGCAAAACAGTGCCTCCCACTCCCAACCCCCCAAGGCGTTGTAGCAAGATACCATGGTCGATGGTATCGAAAGCCATTGAGAGATCTAATAGGACCAGGACAGGACTATTAAGGTACAACAGTTCATATTACCTTTACTCTGTTTAGCTGGCTATGATTTTGCTGCCCTATGGAAAGCTTTTAAAATGTTGGTATCCTGAGTATGGCGGCCAGGGTGAATTTGTCATCAGGAAAGGGTATGAATGTGATCCAGGTCCCCTGATGTTGTTTATTGTTTGTTTTGTTTCGTTTCATTTTTGCAAGCCGTCCAGATTTACTTTGAGTTGGATGGTCTAGTGGTTAAGGCACAGGCTAGAGAGCAGGAGAACATGAGTTCAAGTCCCACTTTAGCTTGCTGATCTTGGGCCAGTCCCTCTGTCTCTCAGCCCATCTCAACTGACAGGGTTGCTGTTGTGGGAAAAATAGGAAGAAGATGTGTTACATATGTTCAGTATTTGTAAAAATTATTACAAAGGCAGAATACAAATTAAATAAATAAATTGACCAAGTTTGAAGAATCCTTGTTGCGCTCTGAGCTTGCTTATTTTGTTGCAGATGTTCCATTATCAAAACTAGATAAAATCATCAGTACTAATGCAACTTAAGTTTGATTAGATTGTTTACTCAGCTATTACTGAATAGTAATCAAACACCATACTACTACAGGTTTGAGTAATATAATGCTACCACTTTATAGATGGCATTTATTACACTGATTTCCCACTTCCAGAACTTCAAAAAGGCTACATAATCCTCTCCTGACCATGTTATCTTCATAACAATCTTCAGAGGTAGGTTAAAGTAAGATGTAGCGATTGGTCCAACATGAACCTACTCAATACCATATTAAAGTAAGTATTTGATCCTGAGTCTCCTGTTAAAATAGTTTATGCAATACACTATACTGGCACTCCCAATCCCCATCTTTTCCTTCCTTTCTTCTATCAGGAAATCCAAGATCACATCACTTCTAAACAGATCTCCTTGGAGGCAATAATCAGAACTGATATGAGTGAAAAATATTTTTGAAAGGTCTTGTTTTTCCTTTGAAAATGAAAAGTAATCTGTGAATTATATAAAAAAACTGTGATGAACCATTGGGAATTAAGTTGAGGATATATTTGGTCTGCCACTTGCATAATGGGGTTCAGTAAAAAGGCACCTTATTGTGGCTTCAATCCATTGATAGGAACTATGAAATTGATATTTCTTTTTGTATTTTCATTACTGTTGCTTTAGTCATTGGTCACCTGTGATTTTTGTTTTGCTGTATTTTTTTTTGTGATTTTGCACTTTGACAATACAAAATAGTTGGATTGTATAAACCACTCAGTGAGCAAAGCACATCTTTAGATCCACTCCTTGAAACTACAAAATGACTGCAGCTGCTTTGAAGACTGAATGTGGCTGCTTTGAGGTTCTCCTGGGATTTTCTGGTCATGTGTATGCATGCCTTTGTGGTCCTCCTGGGATCTTCTGGGCTTGAGTATGCATGCCTTTGAGGTCCTCCTGGGAACTTCTGGCATGTGTATGCATGCCTAGAAAATAACACCACTGATGTACTAGCATAGCGAAGCAGATCATGAAATGGTTTTACAGAATTATTTTTAAAAAGCAGGAGTAGCAGGAGTAGACTTCTCTAATATATATTCACATTCTGACAATCACACAGAACGAAAAATAACACTAAAGGTGTTAAGTTTGCATGAAGAGGCAGACACGGAGCGCTTCAGCTCTTAAGTTTTATTGTGACTTCAGCTCAGAATGGACCCAATTTGGCTTAGCCGAGAAAGCTATATATAGCTGGCTGCCTCAGCTGACAGCCAATCAGAGTGCAGGGTTTTCCTGCACTTTTTAACCCCTCCCCACTAGGTTTAGTCCATACTCAAACCCCATCTATCTAATGTATTCTTTAAATAGGTGGGGCTCTTACGTGTACGTTGAGACCTACGTGGTTCAGGTGTTTTAGGGTTCTCACATTGTGAGAGAGGAAATGTGCCTGTTAACATCTCCTTACTTGGACTTCTAGTAATGGTAGAACCTGTTTGGTTACTACAACCTGGTCTCTCCTCCCAATCCATCTCCAATCCAATGTCAGCACCTAAGTCTGGTAGTGATGTGCAATCTTCCATTTGTAAGAATGGTTGTTGGCACTGTGACAGGTTTTGGGATGGTTCCTGTCGTGTTAGCTCATTACACATGGGGTTGATTCTTGCTTGCTGATTATCCTCATAATCCTCCCCTTCCCCCCTAGAAGAGGCAGTAGGTATGGGAACCAGAGAGGAGCAATGGCGATGCTCCTGAGATAGTCTGGATCTTAACTGATCAATGTGCCTGCTCCAGAGGACACCATCCTCAGTTTGAACCCTGTAAGACCTGGGGCCAGTAATTTGGGTTATCTCTGCAGGAATCCATAATGGTTCACACACAAGGTTTTTTGCATAGACAGAATCATCCACAGTGAATGTGCGAGTTTTGCTAGTGGAATCTAGTGGTGCGTTGGGTGCGTAAGTGGGATAAAGGCGGTCAAGGGGAGATCTGAGTTTCCTACCCATCAACAACACTGCTGGGGATAAGTTAGTTGATGGGTTAGGAGTGATATGTTGAGCACTGAGTAGTTTTTCAACTTTCTCAGTGATGTTCCATGGACCCAATTGCTGAAGTTTTTCCTTGGTAAATTGTACCATGCGTTCAGCCAGCCGTTAGCCGAAGGGTGCCCAGGGGCTGTCAGGGCATGTCTGATACCCTGCTGTGCTAAATATGATTCAAAAAGGTTGGACGTAAATTGAGGACCATTGTCAGAAACAAGCACATCAGGTAACCCATGAGTTACAAAAAGTTTCTTAAGCTGTTTGATGACAGCTTCAGCTGTGGTGGATGCCATAGGGCTAACCTCTAGCCATTTGGAGTATGCATCTACTACAATTTTCCTGTCAATACCTGGCCACCATACATAACTCCTGGCCAATCCCTTCATTCTGACAATTCCCGGATGACCCTCATGTAACATTTCCAAAACCTCTTTCTGTAGTTTTGCAGGAATAACCACCCTGTTACCCCACAAAATACATCCTCTTAATACAGATAACTCAGTTTGTCTGGATTTAAAAGGTTGGGCAAGTTGAGGTAGATCTTGTAGTGGCCAACCTTTTTTGATCCAGCCTACAATAGGAGCCAATAAAGTGTCTTTGGCAGTTTCTCTGGCAATCTCAGCAGCATGGACTGGAAGCTTGGCAACAGTTTCTAGAAAAAGTGTAAGTCTCAGGAGCAGGGTCCTCAGTGTGTGAAGGAAGTGGGCAGCAACTCAAAGCATCTGTGTGCCCAATGTCTTTTCCAGGTCTGTGGATCAGTTTGTATGAATAAGCAGCAAGAAATTCAGTCCATCTCAGCATTCTTGGTGACAGGATCGTGGGCGTTGGTTTGTCCCCTGCCACAATGCCTAACATAGGTTTGTGATCTGTGACAATGGTGAATCTTCTGCCATATACATACTCATGAAATTTCTTGACAGCTGCCACAACTGCCAAAGCTTCCTTGTCCAGTTGGCTGTAGTTTCTCTCTGCTTTAGTCAAAGTGCGAGAGTAAAATGCAATAGGGGCTTCCCTTCCACTGGGAAGCAGGTGGCTCAACACCCACCCCACTCCAAAAGGGGATGCATCACAAGTCAGAACAACAGGCAAATTCTCAGAGAACAGTATCAGTACAGAATTGGAAGTGATTTGTCTCTTAATATTGTTAAATGCAGCTTGTTCTTTTCTGCCCCAGACCCATGCAGATTTTTTGTCCAGTAATCTATGTAGGGGTTCTGCAGTGGTTGCTTTCTGAGGTAGAAACATATGATAGAAGTTAATGAGGCCCAGAAATGCTTGCAAGTCAGTTTTGCATTTTGGCCTGAGGGCTTCTTTGATTGCCTGAACTTTGGCTTCTGTGGGGTGGATGCCATGTTTATCAATCATGTAACCCAAGAATTCCACTTTGTCAGTTCTAAGTGTGCATTTTTCTTCTTTGACTTTTAACCCTGCTTTTTTGAATCTGGTTAAAACTTCTCTGAGTTTCTTGTGTAACTGAGTGTCATTTTCAGCAGAGATTAAAACGTCATCAAAATAGGGCACCACCCCTAGCAACCCTTGTAGCATCCTTTCCATAAGGCTTTGGAAGATGCCTGGTGCCACGCTTACTCCAAATTGCAACCTTTTGCATTTGAAAGCACCTCTATGGGTTACAATGGTTTGGGCTTCTGCAGTTGCATCATCAACTGTTAACTGTTGATATGCCTGGGCCAGGTCCAATTTGGCGAAAACTGTGCCCCCGCCAAGAGAATGTGATAAATGATGCACTACTGGAACTGGATATGTGCTCTGTTGTAGCGCATGGTTCAATGTCCCCTTGTAATCTCTGCAGATTCTTACAGACCCATCAGCCTTGACTGGTGTGACTATGGGTGTCTCCCACCTGGAGTGGTCAGTGGGCTTTAAAACCCCTTGGGCTATTAGTTTATCTAATTGTGCATCATTTTTTTCCTTTAAGGCAAATGGAACCCTTCTGGGTTTTAAACAGATTGGTTGTACCTTGGGATCTAGATTGAAAGTGATAGGGGTCCCCAAGTACTTGCCTAATCCGTCACTGAAGACCTCTGGAAACTCAGACTTCAAGGATTCTTCCCACTCAGTGTTGCTCACGTGATTGATGCCAGTCACTTCAATGCCCAGAAGGTTGAACCATTCAAGTCCCAGCAAACTTGGGCGATCCTTGTCAACGATGGTCAGGGGTAGACGTTTGGTGTGGCCTTTGAATTTCACGTTGAATTCTCTTGTTCCAACTACTGGAATCTTGTTTCCTTGGTAGTCTTTAAGAGTCAATGCCTGCTTCTTGAACTGAGTCTTCTTAATATCTGGTAACAGTCTTTGAATAGTGTCCCATGACACCATACATAGGCATGAGCCTGAGTCCACTTCCATTTGGCAAGGCCTTCCTTCAATAAGTACCTTGACATGCACTTTTCTGTTTTTTTAAAGGAGAAGAATGACCAATAGTTACTGTCTGATGAGTTTCATTCTTCCCATTTGCTTCTGTGCTGTGCCCCATTTTCTCACTGAGGTTGTTTGGCTTGAATTCTTTGTCTTTGGTTGCAGCAAACTTCCTTCTGTTTGGTGGAGTTCTGGATGATTTGCAGACTTTTGCTAGGTGCCCTCTTTTTTCACAATGGAGGCAAATGGTGTCCAGGAACTTGCATTCAGTGCAGGGGTGGCTTCCCCCACAACCTCTGCAATAGAAATCTTGCCTCTTTCTTCCCAGGTCTTTTCTTTTCCACTCCATTCTGAGTCTGTAAATTCCTTCCTCCACCTCACTGCAATCTGACTCAGAATCTAGTTCCTCACAATGATTTGTGGTGGACTTTTCCCCATCAGAATGGCTCGTGGCCCTGTTCATCTTCCTCATGGCTGCTGCTGAGGACTTGGTAGCTTCTGCTGAAGATGCTTCTTCTATGGCTTCTTTCAGCATGATCTTAGGTTTCATTATTAACTTGCTCTGTAACACCTTGTCTTTAAGGCCCAATACAAAACGGTCATGCATGGCCTCCTCTAAACTGCTGAATTCGCACGCACCCCCAATGTCTCTTAAACTTGCTACAAAGTCATTTACGCTTTCGTTTTCCCCTTGATCACGACGATAAAACTTGTGTTTCTTAATGAGGCACGATACCTGTGGCACCTAATGGGCTCTTAACAGCCTTTCCAGATCAGGCCAAGCCATTACCTTCACGTCTGCTGCTCCTGCGAGTGCCTTCGCCATCTTGAAAACCGCTGGACCGCAGTACATAAGAAAGACCGCCCTCTTCCACTGCTTAGAAATGGCGGCCAGATTGTTTCCCTCCAGATACATTTGGAAACGATCTGCATACGACTCCCAGTCTTCTGCCGTCAGATCGAATGGGGCTGGGGGGGTGTTCAGCGTAGCAATCTCGCTCTTCTTCTGTTCCACGTCACCTTCTCTTCAGGAGAATCCCACTTTCGTCACCAGTGTTAAGTTTGCATGAAGAGGCAGACACGGAGTGCTGTGACTTCAGCTCAGAACGGACCCAATTTGGCTTAGCCGAGGCAGCTATATATAGCTGGCTGCCTCGGCTGACAGCCAATCAGAGTGCAGGGTTTTCCCGCACTTTTTAACCAATGATTTCAAACACTTTACAAGAACAACCAATCAATTCAAACTCTGCATACATAACAAAAGGAAACTGCAGGGAAGTTTAAAACAACATGCTGCCAACAAGATGACCTTGAGTTCAAGATTCACTCAGGATGAAGCTCTGGACACATTCTTGAATCTTACTGAATTGTAGCAGGACCAATTGCTAAACACAAGGCAAGACTGCCTGAACTATGTGAGCACAGCTGTGGCTGCCACTGATTCCCAGATGTTTTCAGTAGCTGCAAGTCATCTGATAATTAAATCAATTTCAGTGGTGCACTGACCTGTAGTATAGTCAGATCTCATTGCAGACAAAATCCTCTTTGCCTCCTGTGACACAAATAACATTGTTCCCAGATACTTAAAATAAAAACCACACACATGCTTTTCTGACATTAAGTTAACTGTAGCGATGGCTAGAAAGGTTTTCTGCTGTGTACAGCAGTTCCCATATATTAGAGAATTAGCTTAAGAATGAACGTGGAGAAAGACTCCATTATTTATAGCCTTCATGGATAACTGTGTTTATTATGACAGAAGCCTCAGTTTCCTATCGATTTCATGTATATATTTCATGTCCCTGAAGACAGATGCTGATTCAAAATGTAGTTACATATGTATGAGTTACAAAGTGGTTCTTGTTTTCATGAAAACCACTAGAGGAATTAATAGCTCTTGGGGTTTGCAGACAATGAACTCTGCCTCCTTTTACCCAACATCAGAATGTGCATATCAATTGCACAAGAGACAGAGGGCTCGCAATGCTTATATTATTCACTTCAAATATTCCTGAAAATGAAGCTTAATCCATGTTTCTTACTTTGATAACCACAGCCATGAATCTTGCCACTTTGGACAAGCAAGAATTTCCTGCGGGCAAAACAACATTTTGTTTGCAAAGCTTCTCTTTTGGAACTGCTAAAAAGGCAGCCATACTTCAGACTTTACAGTAGTCTAAAAACAATACAGGTAATCCTTAATTTATAGGTGCTCCTTATCTTATGACCAGAACAATTGGGATCAGAATTTTCATTGCTAAGCAAGGCAGTTGTTAAATGAGTCACACTCAATGGCAGACGGTACAGAATAATAAAAACAAGGACAAATAGGCTGAAAAACAGGGCAGTAGCTCTTTTGAATTCTGCTGTATAGTGCAGTGTTGGTGCGGTGTTGGGAGTTTTCAGTTCAATGCGTGGAGGGTGAAGGATGTGTGTTTGTGTTTTATTTTCAATGTGCACTGAAGATGGTGTTTGATTTTTCTGTATGAGGTTCAGTGGCAATAAAGTAAACTAGACTAAACTAAAGTCAATTTTGCAACCTTTTTTTGCAAGAGTTCTTTAAGTGAATCCCCATAGTTGTTTTGTGAATTGCCAGCTTCCCTGATTGACTTTGCTTGTCAGAAGCTGGCTGGGAAGCATGTCACTTTTGTATCTCCATTTAAGGGATGGGGAGATGTTTTGTTCTGTAAAAACAAACGCATACAAGTGATATGTGAGTTCTTCCTCTTTTCTATTCTATTACTACTACTACTACTACTACTACTACTACTACTACTACTACATTTATACTACACTTTATACTATTTCTATTCATTTATTTAATATTATTCTGTTATCTATTACTCTCTGTACAAGTAGACCTCGAGTTACAACCACAATCGAGCCCCAAATTTGCAAAGTGAGATAGTTTTTAGGTGATTTTTGCCCCATTTTATGACATTTTTTGCCACGATTGTTAGATGAATCAGTGCAGTTATTAAGTTAAGAACACGGTTGTTAAGTGGATCTGACTTCCACATTGACTTTGCTCATCAGAAGATCCCAAAAAGTGATCACATGACCCCGGGACACTGCAACCGTCAGTTGCCAGGAATTTTGATCACATGACCATGGAGATGATGCAATAGTGTGAAAAGTGTGAAAAAGGTCATAAGCCACTTTTTTCAGTGTTGTTGTAATTTCAAATGGGCACTACATGAACTGTTGTAAGCTGAGGACTACCTGTATTGTGTGCTATACTACTAGTAGTATGCATCAATGTATACATCAATTAATCCTATTCTATGTTACGTTTTCTCTCTCTCTCTCTCTCTCTCTCTCTGATTTTTTACTTCTTTTTCTATTAATGGCCAGCATGTAGAGTTCTTGCATCTTTTTTTACATTGTATTTTGTCTTGCTAGCTGCTATATTTCTTGGCAAAGATACCTGTAATTTTGTTGCAGCAGCAAGTATATGTATAAGTATGTTTCATTCCTTGTCAAGGAAGGAATGGCAACAGGCACTTCAAAACCAAAATAGATAGAGATGATCTCAGTTTGCCTACCAGAGAGTATTCTTCAGAGGATCTATTTCTGTCTTAGCATTTGAAGAAAGCCAATTTCAGAGGCACTTTTCTCTTCTAGAATGCTGCTATAGTGGGTCAGGTCTATAGAACTGACTTAGTCATTAAATCTTGCGAGGTATTCAATTAACCACATGAAATACAAAAGCTTTAAGAAACTCATCCTGACCCTAAAGTATATTTACCTATTCAAAAATACTGTGGGAAGAAATTGTGTATCCTTGGCAGTTCTGATTTCTTGTTTACTTCTGTTTGCACTCAGTAACATGAGGGCTACTAGGGTGAAGGATGTGCATGAAAGCTTTATATGCAGTTATAAGGAACTGGTTGTGCTTCCACAGTGTCTAAGGACTAGCACAGAGATAGTTCTACTTCTTGTTATATGAAATGCGTGGAGCAGAATTCCCTGCAAAAGGAATGTTTGAAGAATTATATGATGAACTTTAAATTTTCAACTCAGTGGACAAATGGCCACGTATAGTGTTTGGACACAATGAGTGAAAAGCAGGCCACAACATATCTAGACAATTGGTTCTTTTCTTGAACTGCTTTTGTAGCGATAAGTTAATTTTTGTTCTGACATTCAGATGGGATCTGTCTTTCCCATAACTTAAATTCATTATTCTATCTCGTCTAGTCCCAAATGATGGTGAATAAGTCTTGACCTTCTTTTGAATGTACTTTTTCTTCAGTATTCTCAAAGCTATAAATTTTCAATTTCTTAAATCTCACTTTAGAAGACTTATTTCCAAACTCATGCACATTCTTGTTGCTCTTCTCTGAATTTCTGGTAGTTTTTAAAATCCTTTTTGAAATGCAGTATCCAGTATTTAACATAGTACTTAACAACATATTCAACACAGAAGCATGCTTAATGATTTAGAAGCTTTCATTGTGTTGATGCAGCTTAAACTGCACTCACATTTTGTACCATCATATCACATAGCTGATTTACATTCTGTTTTCAATCAAGTGCCATTCCAAGACCTTTTCACAAATAGTAAGTTACATAACTGCCATTCTATTCCATGTACATTTGATTTTGATTTCCTTAATGAAAATCTTTGGATTTATCTCTGATAAATTTAATTCATTTGTCATTGAATTTTTAATTTATATAGCTTTTTCTAAGTTTTAGGTATCCAACCAAATTATTTCACTTTCTTGTCACAGTTCTTAAAGAATCATTCAATCCGAATGATTCTTTCATCTCCAAAACCCCAACACTTGAGAGTTGAAGCAGCTACAGCCAAGCAAGGTGATGCCATTATGAAATTATGTAACCTCTGTAGCCTCAAATTCATGTGCTATAAGCATAATGCTATAATGAAAGAACTAGAGTAGTGAGGGAAAATTAAAGTTTAAATCTACTTTAAATCTACACATAAGAAGGACAATTTTCCTTCAGCTTCTTGTTGAGGTCTGCCAGAAAAGTGATTTTTTTTTCAGAAAGTGGGGTTTTCAGTCCCATTCGGTACCACAAGAAATTGGTGGTTTCTGAAATTTTCTTGATTCCCTTATGTTCATGTGATCAATGCAGAGCAATTCTAAGGAGGCCTACTCAGAAATCTGACTTCCTAGACTCAATGGGAAATATATAATTAAAGGGCAGAAGCTATGATTACAATGAAATGGTAATTTCTGCAGAAGAGTAGAGAAGAGAAGAGAAGAGAAGAGAAGAGAAGAGAAGAGAAGAGAAGAGAAGAGAAGAGTCGGAAGGGACCTTGGAGGTCTTCTAGTCCAACTGTCTGCTTAGGCAGTAAACCTTATACCATTTCAGACAAAGGGTTATCCAATCCCAATCTCTTCTTAAAAACGTCTGGTATTGGAGGATTCTGCATCTGTATCTATCTTCTGGAGCATTGGCTATTCTTGCCAGCTTGGTTTAGTCTGTAAATTTGATGAGTTATCCCCTGGTGATTGAGAAAATAATGTTGATGACAGATACTGGTACTCTCAGAATCAGAAGTAATGTTCTTCTAAATCAGGTGATTTAGAGACACTACTGGGCCTTGAACTGTTATGAACCAGGCTGCAGAAGTGGCGGGCAAGCACATATATTCACCCCCACTTGCGTGAGCAGCAGGTAAAAATGTGGGTGCTGCTTCATTTGCGTGAGCAGCAGGAGTACGTACACACTGCTTGCCCACTGCTCATAGGGAACCATCCCCTCTCCCCTCCCTGCCTGTTCCATAAAGCTGGAAAGGTTGGGGAACTCTAAATGCCAGTTATTGGAAATGGAAGTGCTGCTTAGGCTCACATCTTCTTCAACTAAATTAGCCTTTTGATTTAATATAATCCTTCTAAATATTATTTTGACTAAATTGTTCTGCAACATTGGAAAAATGCAAGTGATTAGCAGTAGCCATCCCATTCTCCTTTTCCTCCTTCATGTGAATTGAAAATATTATAATTAAAGTCGTATTAGTAGCTTAATTGTCCATTGTTTCACAGAGCATCGAAAATGTTGGTAAATTCTGCTCAAGTCTGTTTGAAAAGATAAATAGCTATAGCTGATTTTCTATTTTCTATAGTGAAGTTGTTTCAGAATCTTACTTCAGTTTTCCAGAACACTGATTTTATGAGACTATATGATAATGAAACCACAATCTAGCTCAAACGAGCAACCTTCATTATTGTAGCAATTCATTATGCCTGGAATGACTATGTAAATGCTTATTACCTTGACATTACAATCCAAAATGCATGGCTTTTTACTGGCAAAGTATTTATAAGGGTTATCACATACTTCCAGCACCTTAACTAATCACATCCTTACAAAATGAAACAACTTTTTGTCTATAAACTAGCAACTTTTTTTTTCACTTTCCAGACAGGAATTGAATCATGATTTGTTCCCCACTGGTACCAGTTATAAATTATCTTTCCATTTTCTTAGAAGAAAGAAGCAGTAATTTTCAGAAGGAAAAGAACTCCGTCAAACAATAACTCCACATTTAAATGCTATGTAGAAATTTCTGTAATTAATTAACTAGACCCCATCAGATCAATTTGAATTGTTTTTGCAGATAATTTTATGCCATGTGATCTATGAGCCACATGGGGCTTTTTCTGCTGCTGAGCTGAAGAACAATCCTTGCATGCATGAGTTGTCAGAGAACTATGCTAGCATAATATTTGCTCTCACCATTACTGATCTCTATCATGTTTCTACTGCATTTCGTCCCAGGTTAATTGCTTGACTTCCCTTCAAAATAATGGGTGACAAGGCTTAGCAGATGCCCTTGGATGCTGTCAGTGTAAGGGTGAAGTATTAGTTTAGTGGAGGATCACTTTAGCCTGTTTCACTCTTGGGCTGGGAATGAAATTATGACAATATCATGGAGACATGGCAGGAAAAATAGAGCATGTTTGTTCCATGTTAAGATGTAAATAGGAAAAGTAGATGGTGAGAAGCTGGTTTAGACTGCAGTCCTATAAATTAGCCTTCTGCAATCTTGGCATCCTCCAGCTATATGGACTTCAACCTCTAGAATTCTCAACAGTAGTCATGCAAGTAAGAGGAAGCCCACATACTTCTAGAGGAAGCTGATGTTTTTGAAAACCAGTAAATGTAGACTAGGGATGTCCAACCTTGGCAACTTTAAAATTTGTGGACTTCAATTTTAGCATAGGTGGTTGGAGAATTCTGGGAACTGAAGTCCACAAATCTTAAAGTTGTCAGGATTGGACACCTCTGCTGTAGACTGTGTTCCTAAATTCAGTGGGATTTGCTTCTGCAGAAGACAGAATGATAGGATTACACTCTACATGTAAAATAACATCTTCACAGCACTTGGACACCAGTTTATCACAACAGGTCATTCTATATGTTCCTTGCCTTCTTCAGTCCAGCATTCTATGTCAAACAATGACCAGGATGTTCATAAGCAGGACACTGCCTTGATTTAAGAAACAGTATGCAATCATTATTATTCATAGCTCTCATAATCTTATCGGACATGGATTTGTCCAGTCACTTTCTAAATATTATCATAGTTTGCATCATAGAAATGAAGTTCAGATTTTAATTATGCCCTGCCACTGGGTAAAGGTTGTTACCTACCCTTACAGTCCATCATCTTAGGCCAAAATAAAATACAACTTTAAACTTTTATTTATTTTTTCATTTGCTTCTTTTTTTTTAAGTGCTAGCAGTGGGATAGGGTAAGATTCTGATTTCTCTTGGAGAGGGAAATGCCTCTCTTATGGCAAATTATTTCCAATGTTTAGAAGAAAAATGCATTGATATGTCTATGTATTTAGTAAGAGATAGGTTTATATTAGACAAGGATTTCACCTTGATCTCATCAACTCAATCCAGATAGAGGCAGACACCTGCTAGTTATTTAACAACAACCATCTCAGATGGGAGAGAAGGGAATGGTTGGTTCCAAATCACAGTGCTTTTGTTTCATACAATTCCAAGTAGAAATATGTAAGAGATCTGGAAGCTGTAATTATGTATGTGCCCTTTTTTTTAGATGCATACTGGATGTACAGTTTATTTCCCAATTAAGTGACTTCAGTATCCTTCATGGACTATAAATGCTTCCATTTTATTTCTTTGCTCTCAGCATATCTAATAGACAATACAATAATATTTACTGTATTACAATAATAATAGTTTGGAAGACAAATATATAAACAAGGCAACATTCCTAATCTGCAATATTAATAAACTGGCTGAATCTTACTGAAAAATGATAATGAGCAGTTGCTAAGACTTCAATTTTCACTGAGTAAGTCTAGTTTAAAAACTGCAATTTTCTAACAAATATATCAAGAGCTGACCAACATGAAAAATATTTCAAAAATAAATATTAATCCTTAGACTGTGTTTTAAAACTTTGAAAACCTACATGTTGTCCATCGTAAATATTAATGCTCAGATTAGATAGACTTTTGATAAACACTTTTATGATGCATATATATGTGTGTTTTGCAAAATAACATGTCATTTTTAAGAAAACACTATATATTCATAGGACTTCATCTCTGCTACAGATAATGCAATTGGAACAGACAACACTTGAAGAAAAAAAAACCACAGATCTAAATATTTATTTCCTATCATGAGTTCCTGAATTCAGATTTTCACTCTTGAAGAGTTCCTCCAGGTTGCATAATCTTCTTCAAAAACTCCAGCCAACTATTTACTGCCTCTTATGGGATCTGTCAGGTTACAATAAAACAGGCATAAATTATTGAATTCTGTCTTTGTGATTGCCAAGTACTGATTCATCAGTGCAAAAGCACTCAAATGCCAATGGATTTTGAATGAGAAATATGTGCACAGAATGAAATTTTCACATTTTTGGTGCCTAAGTATTTGTAACTTAAGGAACCAGATCACATTAGACAGTCAACATTCAATGCATATTAGATAATAGTATATTCTCTACTAACAAAGAAAATTTCTCTGAATAATTATTGCTGGAGAGTTTTGCTTTTCTTTGAAAAGAAAGTAATAAGCTGTTGGAAGCATTGGGATTACACTTTTCTGACTGCCAGAGATTCGATCCTCACTGGCTCAAGAATAACTCAGTCTTCCACCTTCCAAGGTCAGTAAAATGAGGACCCAGATTGTTGGGGGCAACATGCTAATTCTGCAAATCATTTAGAGAAGTCTGTAAAGCACTGTGAAGTGGTATATAAGTCTAAGTGCTATTGCTGTTCATTACTAACATTTTTTTTCATTAGTTATTTTACAACTTCATTCTTCATTTCAAAGACTTGGAGTAAGTACTATACTGTGCATATCTCATCTACTCCTCTTCTCCCACTATATCAAAATAATAGCCACAGTAGCACAAACAGTGGCAAGTGATAGCCACAGTGCTTCAAACCTGACTTTGGATCATCCGGATAACATGCAAAAAAGAAAAAAGAAGGGTCTTGGGATCTCTTGCAGTGGCTGTCATATAGTATTGTTCCCATTGATCCATGTCCAATTCAAAAAAGATATCTGGGATCAGATTGCAAACAAATGGATAGAAAAAGGAGGGTGATATCACTGTCTTGATTTCTGTTGATTTATCCATAACTAATCTAAGTGCTCATGTATGCATTCTTAGTATTGGTTGGGACTCTGCATCTATAAAGGATATGTAATCTCTGCATCTGTTTCCTACTGCAAGCAAGGCTACTGTTGCGGATCTTTTTCTGAACATTCGGTTGCCTGTAATTAAAAACTTGTCTAAGCAAAATGGTACTAGGATCAACTATTATGTTCAACTAAAATCCTTTTCTATCAACCAAGACCAAATCTTAAGCAACTTTCTGCGCATTAATTTATACTTAGTTGCAGGGGTGGGATTCTACTTGTTTGGACTGATTCTATAGAACTGGTTGTTATGATTCTGAGCAGTTCAGAGAACTGGCAAATCGTGCCCCTGGGTGGCCCCGCCCTTCTCTGCCTGCCCCTCCCTGCCCAGTCAGTCCTTATCACGCATGTGCGACATCACTGACTGTGTTCTTCCTGCCCAGTCATTCCTTAAATTATTTCTTTTTTTCCCCTCCCGACGATCAGCTGTTCCTATGATCACCTGTCCCAGGATCCTCCTTGCTGCCTTACTGCAGGAGGCTTCCCTGAGGCCCAGGAGGCAAAAGGGGGTGCAAGAGGCATGGGGGGCTCAGGGGGGAGCTGAGCTCCTCTGCTCTATTTTTTTTCCTTCCTGGGCCCCAGGGAAGCTTCCTAGGAGCAAAAATGCCACCCCAGGAGGCTTCCCTGAGGCCAGAAGGTCCAAAAATGGAGCGTGGGGGGGTTAGAAGGAACCTTGTAGGTCATCTAGTCTAACCCCCCACCCAAGTAGACTCTACACCATTTTTTAACTTCCTTCTCCAGTGAGCAGAAAATCTGTCAAGTTAGCTTCTAATAGTAGTAGTCACACTTCGTGGTCCAAGACAATATTGCTTCAAAATAATTAAGAGGTATGTCATGGCTGGAATATTAGGTTACAACCAGGGAGATTCAAGTTCAAATCCCTCCATAGCCCTAAACTCAAAGGGTGACTTTTAAACTTGCATGCTGTTTCAGTTGTTTACATCAAATGATTGCTCTTAAGAAAAAAGTTAGGGGTGGAGAAACATGAAATAAATCATCTTGAGCTTCTGGAGAAAATGTGAGGTATAAATTTAACCAAAAAAGAAAGCAAAGAAAAAAAGTAGCTCTTAACAATTTCTTAAAAGGATATGCTCGCCTTATTACATAAATCCCTTTGGTGCTATGTCTATGGCATTCTGGGAAAAATTGTGGTTAAACCCCCTGGATCTACCCTATCAAACCCTATCAAAAAAAGATCTGCTTCTGGCATTACTTTATTGTCCAACCATGATCATAAATAAATGTCTCAAAAAAAGGTTGTATCTCTCCAATAGCTTCCAATTTATGTCACCTGGTAAAGTCATACACATGCTAACAAGCTACTCAGAGGTGGTATTCAGCAAGTTCTGACCACTTCTGGAGAACCGGTAGTGGAAATTTTGAGTAGTTCGGAGAACCGGCAAATATCACCTGACTGGCCCCACCCCCATCTATTCTCTGACTCCCAAGTCCCAGCTGATCAGCTGGGTCTTCTTTTGTTGCCCTGCATGGGAGGACGGAGCTGGAAAGCAGGTTAGTGGGGTGAAGAGGGAATGGGATTTTGCAGTATCCTTCCCCTGCCATGCCCACCAAGCCACGCCCACCAAGCCACGCCCACAGAACCGGTAGTAAAAAAAATTGAATCCCACCACTGAAACTACTCCTTCCCAAATATACAGTCCAGTTCTAAATTCAGGAAGGGAGAACTGTTTGCAGTGAACCATCTTCAGAATGCTTCTCTAATCCTACATTAATAATTATTTGCTTGCATTTTAATGGTATTCATAAACCGTTATGCTTTGCTATGTGGCAAAACCTACCTAACAAATTCTGACCTTGTGGCCAAGGGTTTAAACATGATAAGTGAATGAAGAATTAAAAGAACTCAGAAAAATCAATTGAGCTACAGGGAAGGTGAGTGTTGAAATAGTCAAGTAATCCCTTTGGGCGTCCTGTTCCTGGAGAGGTTATGATGTAATGTGTAACAGCCTTGTAATCCACAAGGCTACTTCCTTATTCCATCATTGTCCTTTACCCTCTACATCTGACTTTGAGCTGAATTACACTAAATCTTCAATAATGGGATGCTTCAAAAACTCTTATTCACACCCTCCCAGGATGAAAGGGCAAATAATGGCTTTGATATTTGCATTCAGCTCACAAATGTCAGTTTGACCCAGCTATTTTAGGTGTGATTCTAGGTAAGGTTATGCATTAAAGAGAAGTATGGTGAAAGAAATAACTGTTCTGCTTTAGTCTGGAGTTGGACACGCAAGGGACAGTCTGCCAGTGTAAAAAACAAACTTAAAAACAATGAAATTGACAGTAGGATATCAGGAAGATACCCATTCCATCACTGTGTTCATTACTGTACCTTTTTCAGGAAGTTAAAATGCTCAAAGGAATATGCTATCCATTGTTTTCTGTAGGACAAAGTGATAACTAACTTCTCTTAGACCGGGTTTGGGGGGTAATTAATATGTATGAAATATGGGGATGAGGTGGGAAGTACATGTATATAAGAACTGGCAACATTGCTGTAGCATCTGAATGCCTTGTCAACAAATCCAGTTTGAATTTAGAGGAACAAGCCTGAATTTAGGTGGCCAAATTCCCAAATACATAGTACACTGATGGTCAATCTGCATTCAGAAATCCTTTGGTGAGACTTGATCTTCCAGGAGGAAGCAATCCCAGTTCATAAATAGCTGCCTGCTGAATTCTACTTCCTGTGTGCTGTCCTTCAGGGCCTCCTTTAGCAGGCATGTGATATTCTGCAGTTTAAAGGCTTTCGATCAAGGAGCTAACCTCTAAGGAGGACTTAACAATATATTGGCTAGCAAACTATGATATGATTCATAACTGCACACTAATCCTAACCAAGGCTATTTTGTAATTGTCAGCCTTACTGAGTAGGCCCGACAGGAAACGCAACCATTTGTTTGACCATTCTGATACATAGTTGAGGTGTTTTTGAAGGGTAGCAATACTGTCGGTGGTGTTGAATAGCTTTACATCATCAGCTAAAAGAACGCAGTTGCTCTTAATATGATCACAGAGGTCATTTATGTAGAGTATGAAGAGAGTTGGTCCTAGAACACTGCCTTGGGGGGACACCACTGTTGACAGATACAAGCTCCCAATTTTGACCATTTGTTGTCTATTTGACAGGAATGCTTCTATCCAGTTATGCAGGTGTCCAGAGATACCATAAGATTTTAGTTTTAGGAGTAGTTTGTTATGTACCACTGAATCAAAGGCTTTACAGAAGTCTATGTAAATTGCGTCTATTGCTTTGCCCTGATCGAGTTGTGGAGTCCATATGTTTTTGCAGTGTAAGAGTTTCAGATTACAGGATAGTATTTTTTGAAACCATATTGTTTGTTAGAGAGTAGGTTGTTTGTCTCTAAGTGGAGGATAATGGATTGGTTAATAATTGATTCAATGACTTTACAGGTAATGCAGCATAAAGAGATTGGTCTGTAATTTTCAACTAGGCTGGGGTCTTCCTTTTTGAAGATGGGGATGACCATGGCTAGTGACCATAGGTTTGGCAAGGAGCTGGTCCTGAAAGATTTTTCAAAGATTATGCTTAGAGGTTTGGCTATGGCAGTGGATAGCTTTTTTAAGAAGTAGGTACATATTCCATCCGGTCCAATAGATAGAGATGGTTTTAAATTGCGTAGTACTTTTTCAACATTGTCTTCTGTAAAATCGATATGTATTAGATCATTATAGTTGTTTATTTATTTATTTATTAATGGGACTTATATGCCGCCCCATCTCCGAAGACTCGGGGCGGCTTACAATAAAACAAACACAATAAATATTTAAAAAAGAATTAAATTAATGGTCCCAATTAATAGTCCCAATTAATTAATAGTCCCAATTAATGTGGTTCGACTAGGAAATACTGGGCATGATCCATTGCTCTTTACAAATACTGAGCCAAAGTATGTATTAAAGAGGTTGGCTTTAATGGTGTCATTGTTGCAGTCTTTACCATTAGGTCCTTTCAGGGGTGGGATGGACCTTGAATCTTTTAGTTTGTTGTTTACAAAATTGTAGAAATTGTGGGTGGAATTGGTGCGTAGAAGGTTTTCCTCTTGTTTAATGTGATAATTGGTGCATTCAGTCTTTTCTGGTGGCATAAATTTTTGTATTGGCTTTTAAAGTTGGCAATGTGACCAGATTTGTTTTTCCTCCAAAGGGATTTCTTTTTGAATTGGAGCTTCCTTATTGTTATGAGTAATTTTTTTTCTTGGTTTTGGGAGTTGTTACTGGTACGTATAGTTTGATGACTCTTTTGACTTCAAATAAAAATATGTTGTAAAGGTCTTCAACAGTACTGTATCCAGTGAATAGAAATTGCCAATCAAGGGATGAGAGATCGTTGTCGATAAGATCATAGTTGCCTTTTTTGAAGTTATAATTGGGGATCCCGTCATTATGATGATTTTTGTGAGGACGTATGTTAAGACAAAAGTCAATCATGCTGTGGTCACTGTTGGAAAAGGGTTCTTTAATTTGTATTCTGTAAATTGAATTCAAACTATTGCAGAAGTTGAGATTGAGGCAGTTGTTAAGTCTTGTATTGTTGGCTACTAGTTGTTCCAGTCCCAGATTTGTTACAGCATTACTAGAGCATACAAAACTTTTGCTAGACCAATACTCGAATACAGCTCATCAGTCTGGAATCCACACTTATATCGGACATTAATACAATTGAGTGAATCCAGAAGTATTTCATGAGAAGAGTACTATACTCCTCTACTCTCAACAGAATACCCTATATCACCAGGCTTGAAATTTTGGGCTTGGACAACCTTGAACTATGCTGCCTACGTTGGACTTAAGCGTACCACACAAAATTATCTCCTACAATGTTCTACCAGTCAATGACTACTTCAGCTTCAACCACAACAATACAAGAGCACACAACAGATACAAACTCAATGTAAACTGTTCCAAACTTGATTGCAGAAAGTACAACTTCAGCAATAGAGTGGTCAATGCCTGGAATGCACTACCTGACTCTGTTGTTACATCTTCTAACCCCCACTCCTTTAACCTCAAACTATCCACTATTGACCTCACCCCATTCCTAAGAGGCCTGTAAGGGGTGTGCATAAGTGCACAATTGTGCCTACTGTCCCTGTCCTATTGCCCCCATTTATTCGTACCTATTTCCTGTATTCTTACTCATGTTGATACTTATACCTATTATCTTGTAAGCAATTGACAAATCAAATCAATCAATCAATCAATCAATCAATCAATAAATAAAGTTTCCTGCCCTTTACAAGGACAAGTTTCATGTCCTTTACAGCCCAAGAAACTAAAGAGGGTTTCTTCTGAGCCTCTTGCCCTGCCTACTATCCTGCTGTGGGCTAACCTGTCCCCTATCTAACTGTTCCCTGGTCAGCACCTTTTTGCCCTGTCTCTCAAGGTCTTTCCCACATACCACTATAGTAATACAGTCTGTGAAACATAAACATGTTAACAAGCTACTCCTTCCCAAATATACAATCCAGTTCTAAATCATTCTACTGTGCCCTTCCAAGAAATGCTGGGCATTTAAATGACTTATTTTCCTAGAATTCCAGAATTGGAAGAAGCCTCAGAGATCATCTATTCTCCCTTCTGGTGATTAGAGAACTCCACTGTGATCTGGGATAGAATAGCAATGACATGGCAGGATACCAAACAAGTAACAACTGTGAATTAACATTTCTTTAGAATCTTGAAAGGTTTACTTCCAATTGGTTGTTCTGCATTTCCTAGCAATGGAGTGGGACCAAGAATGTTGCTAGTTGAGTAGACATTTTCTTGCTACTGTCGATCTTCAATATCTTTTTTGGCCACTGGAGATTTTCAATGGTGAGCCAGTGTTGGCATAACAAAAAGTTGCTAGGGCCAGGGCACACAAGCAGATTGTAAAAATGAAATGAATTTAACACAGCAAAACTTGAGTTAATGGAATCCTATTTAGCAATGGAGGAAATTTCCCTAGGCATTCAACCCTACCTATCCTTACTCCAAATAATGGACAAGTTTATTGTATCTGAAGCAATCCAGAGGTGAGTGTTATATATTAATGTTATCTTAATTTTATGCCATTAGGAAATATATATAAATTGCTGCAATAATAATATCCTTATATATTTAATTGATATCCAGGTATAACTGATCCCTTGCATCCACCAAAAAGTCTGCTAAAATGAGGCTTGACCACTTTTTTCTTTTCCTTCCAAATCTACTCAATTAAATTGTATTAATTAAATATCCCATCTTTAACATAAGTGGATTTCCATCTTTGAAAAAAAAAATCAATTTCTCAGGTTTAAAATGAATTATCTCCTAAAATGCACCTTTCGAAAAATCAATTGACAAGTAAATTAAGCTGAATAAAGTAAGAAGTTAATTTCCCCAATACTATACTTCCTTCCCCCTTTTAAATTAAATTGATTGCTCATTGTCATCTGCTGTTATTGCCTTCTGGAATAATGGTCATCCAACTGGTACATTAGGAAATATGAAGAGAAATCTACCAGCTAGATCTTTGAAGATGGATATATTTAGCCTTCATATCTGAAAGCTCATACCAATTGGGAGGTGTTCTGCATAATCCTATTTAATGTTTTTAATTCTTAGAATATTGCTAGCTTCTTCCCCTTCAGCTATATATATGTGTGCTTATGGGAACAATTCTGTGGAATCCCTAGGCCTCTTGTCAGATAATCTCAGAAGACATTTATCTATCCCATGCTAAATGTCTATGGAGATTCTCAGTCATCTAGGTCATGGTTGTCTGAAAGGTGCTTTTTCAAGAGGCAACTGGACTTTCTTGTTGTTCTTTGAAGATGTTTCGCTTCTCATCCAAGAGGCTTCTTCAGCTCTGCCCCCATTATCCAGTCAGAATTGAAGAAGCTTCTTGGATGAGAAGCTAAACATCTTCAGACAAAAACCAGAAAGTCCAGTTGTCTCTTGAAAAAACACCTTTGGGAATTCCATGATAAAGAAATACCTGTAGAAAGCACAGTGACACACAGTGCTTATCTGTCACCTCTTTGATCCACCCAGGACTTTGATGTATCTTTCTAGGTTACTCAATTTGGTGCCTTTAAGGGTAATAATCCTCAACTTGCAACAGCTTGTTGAGGGACTATTTGAAGTTACACTGAAAAAAGTTACTGATGACCAATTTTCACACTTACGACCATTTTAGCATCCCTGGCCATGTGATTTACATTTGGATGCTTGGCAACTGGGTCATATTTATGATGGTTGCTATGTCCCAGGGTCATCTGATCACCTTTTGTGACCTGACAATCAAAGTCAAGCCAGATTCACTTAGCAATCATGTTACTAACTTAATAACTGTGGTGATTTACTTCACAAATGTGGCAAGAAAAGTTATAAAATGGGGGGAAACTCACTGAACAAATGTCTCATTTAGCAAAAGAAATTTTGGGCTCAATTATGGTTGGAAGTTGAGGACTCCCTGTATTTATTCTATTGTCAAATTTATTTATTTATTTAATTTATATTGCCACCTATTCGCCCATGGCGACCCAAGGCGGCTCACACAATGTAAAACCATATTTAAAACAAAAAATAAAAATAAAAAACAATAAAAATTAACAAAAAGAATCAAATAAATTAATAAAGTACAATAAAACAAAATTTGGGAAAACAAGAAACAAAACAAAAAACAAAACAAAACAAAACCAACTCTCACCCCTCCCCCACCCTGATGACAGCAGAGCACACTAGCCATTTGATGGGCTCCATCCCTCTCTGGGTTCCCCAGACCCGCTGGCAAAACCAGGTCTTCAGTGCCTTTCAGAAGAGTGCTAGAGTGGGAGCCATTCTAATCTCTGGGGGAATGATATTCCAGACAGAGGGAGACACCATGGAGAAGGCCCTTCTTCTGGGTCCCACCAGGTGTATCTCCCTCAGAGGTGGGACCCGCAACATTCCCTGCCTCCTTGCTCTAATGGGTTGGGTAGATGTGAATGGCAAGAGATGTTTCCTCAGGTAACCTGGACCCATGCCATGTAGGGCTTTAAAGATGACAACCAGCACCTTGAATTGCACCCGGAAGTAAATCGGCCACTGCATTTTGCATCAACTAGAACTTCCAGATGCTAAAATCCTACAACTTAGATCAGCACTAATCTTGGCAAACTGCGCCGTTATTTTTTATCATTGTTATTATATTAATTTTATTCTTATGTAACTTTATTGTCTTTCAATGCTTACTTTTCAGGCTTATCAATAATTTTAAATGCATCTGTTTCTACGTGGTGTTTTCTGGCCTAAAGACCATAACAAAGGTTGCTTTAGTTGTTCACTTCAATCTTATTTTCTCAAGCAAGTGAAAATAAATTTTCTTGATAGTTTCTGCAACAGCCTTTCAAGCATTTAATCAATTCTTTGTTCCTCTCTTGATCTTTTTTGGTTTACTCCTACTGGACTGCAGTTAAATAACACAAATCTGACTTCTGATGCAAATTTTGATTTTTTTCTGCAAAGTCAGACTGCTTAGTGCTTACGAAGCACAGATCACTGCAATCCCCATGTAGAATTCTCATGCTGATTGATATTGTCATTTATCAACATCATTTCTGCTTTCAATATCTAGCTGCGGTTGAATGTTATCAAATTGTTGAATAAATGAAATGTAATAATGAATGCTGAACCAGTTCAAATCAATCCTGAGTATAAATCTATAAAGGAAATGCTGTATTATAAATTTAAAAACTGTTTCACTTTCCCATTGCAATAAATACTGCTAAAATGTGTGTCTTGATCTCTATATGTCAACTTAAGAAGGAAAGACTAACTTATCCCTTCTAAATGGCTTAGTAAGACCACACCTAGAGTACTGCATCCAGTTTTGTTCACCACACTATAAAAAAGATGTTAAGACTCTAGAAAAAGTACAGAGAAGACCAACCAGGATGATTAGGGGACTGGAGGCTAAAACATACAATGAACAGTTGCAGGAACTGGGCTTGGCTAGTCTAGTAAACAGAAGGACCAGGGGAGACATGACAATGGTCTTCCAATATTTGAGGGGCTGCCACAGAGAGGAAGGGGTCAAGCTATTTTCTAAAGCGCCTGTAGGCCAGACAAGGAATAATGGATGGAAACTGAACAAGGAGAGATTTAACCTGGAAATAAGGAGAAACTTTCTGACAGTGAGAACAATCAACCAATGGAACAGCTTGCCCTCGGAAGTTGTGGGAGCGCCATCACTTGAGACTTTCAAGAAGAGATTGGACTGCCATTTGTCGGAAATGGTGTAGGGTCTCCCGCTTGGGCGGGGGGTTGGACTAGATGACCTACAAGGTCCCTTCCAACTCTGATTATCTGTTATCTGTTACTTAAGCTAAAGGCATTATCATGATTTGTGAAATTCAGGACAGTTCTGCACTGCAGCCTAAGCTGCTGGTCTCCCAGGCTGCTTCTGGCTGTTTCTTAAGCCAACTTCAGGAGTTCTAGACTGATCGCAGCAGGATGGCAGTGAGCTTGGATTGGACTCCCATCTGGATTGCAGCCACCAGAAGTCTAATCTGTAATTCCCCTGCTTGCTGCTTTCCCATTTATCCCGAGAAGGCAAATCACATTGGCTGCCTTCTATTTGGAACAGTCTACCAATGCCTCACTTTTCCTTTTAGGGACTTCTTAGAAGTACCCTTCCTACTAGTCCCTGTGCTTTGCCTCTGCCTTTCTAGATAGCAATAGCACTTAGACTTATACAGCACTTAGACTGTATACCACTTGACAGTGCTTTATAGCATTCTCTAAGCAATTTGCAGAATCAGAATATTGCTCCCAGCAATCTGGGTCTTCATTTTACTGACCCTGGAAGGATGGAATCAACTTTGAGCTGCTGAGAATCAAACTGCTGGCAGTTGGCAGAATTAGCCTGCAATATGTGCATTCTAACCACTGTACCACCATGGCTCATGTCTACACACATGAATTCCTTCACACACACATACCCTTTTCACATTAATTCCTTTGATACTGATATGGACCCTTTTCTCCCCCCCGCCCTTTATAGTACTATCATTCCTTTGATGATACAATATTTAAAACAATATGTATTTTGTATTTTAACACTTTTATTTCTGAAACAGACTAAAATTCTTTAAAAACAATTAAAGCCATGTGGAACAGGTTGCTCTTTTGTGTTACATTCCTCTGTAAACTTTGCAGCCAGGAAAAAAAGAGGTGTTTCAACTTCATAGAAACAAAACAGCAACATTCCTGTATACTGCATCTTAAAGATTTAAAAAGAGGGAGGAAGGGGGGGAGGGGGGAGAGAAGGAGAGAGAGATGGAGAGTTTCTAGTACTGTGGGTAGCAATGGCAGCATACTTCACCTAATCTAGACAAAAGCCCAAAAGGATGCCCACTGAGAAATGCAAGGGTTAAATAAGCATGAGCTTCAAAGGTTGTGACAGTTCATTGACTTAAAGGGCCATGGTTGGAACAACTACAAGAATATTTTAAAAGGCAGCAACCAGCCACTGGGTATGCCAGACAGTGCTACCAAATGGAGTTCTTTGCCACTACTAGAATGCAACCAAGTGCTGCAGACCGTTAGGTCTGGAGGGCTTAAAATGGTTCAGAAAATAGTGGCTTTGGATTGAAACTAGAAAATACAATGTGGGTGCATTTGCATTGGAGCAGGAATGGGAGAAATATAACATCACCTCTTCTACTGTTAGGAAACAACAAATGGCCTGACTGCTATGGGCCAAGTAGAAATTTGAACATAATCAGAAAAATCAAGCAAGATTTTTTATTTTATTTTTATTTATTTTCTTTTGTCAAGTGATTAAAAGATAACAGGTATAAGTATAAGCATAATTATGAATACATGAAATGGATACATATAAGGAAAAAAAACAATAGGACAGGGACGGTAGGCACGTTGGTGCGCTTATGCACGCCCCCTACAGACCTCTTAGGAAAGGGGTGAGGTCAATAGTCTAAGGTTAAAGTTTTGGGGTTTGGGGAAGAAACCAGAGTCAGGTAGAGTATTCCAGACATTAACCATTCTGTTGCTGAAGTCGTATTTCCTGCAATCAAGTTTGGTGCTGTTTACCTTGAGTTTGTATCTATTGTGTGCTCTTGTATTGTTATGGTTAAAGCTGAAGTATTCATTTACAGGTAGGACATTGCAATATATAATTTTATGTATATACTTAGATCGGACCGAAGGTGGCATAATTCTAGGTTATCTAGGTCTAGAATTTCAAGTCCGGTGGCATAAGGTATTCTACAATGAGTAGAAGAGTAGAGAACTCTTCTTGTGAAATATTTCTGGACTTTCTCAACTCTATTAATTTTATTCATATTTATATCCCACCCTTCTCCAGAGACTCAGGGTGGCTTACAATTTTGGGGATACAATCCAATGCGCTCAGCAATAGCCTTCCTTCCATTGTATATGCCTGCTTATTACTAAGCGGCATTTTTACAAAGTCAGCTTACCAACAATCTTGGGTCCTCAGTTTACCTACCCCGAGAGGAGGGAAGGCTGAGTCAACCTTGAGCCTGGTGGGATTCAAGCCTGCAATAATTACAGGCAGCTGGAACTAAGTGCTAGGCTATTAACAGCCTGCACCACCAAAGCAGATGCATAATGTGAGTTCCATAATCAGGGTTTAAGAAGAACAGTTCTGCATAAACAGATAAATAGGAAAGGTAGGTTGGGTAGAGTACACAAAGAATAACCACTTTCACACCAGAGATACCAATTATTTCCTACCTACCTTCTTTAATTGACTAAAGAAATGACCTGGCTCTAGTTGAAATCAGTGACAGTCACTCTATTCATGAAGTCATGAACTTTAACATGTGAACTACAGATTGTCTGGTCACTTTCCTAAAGTGTACCTTTGACTTTTGTCACAGTATGTGACAGAAATTTCCACACTACATGTATACAGTTAGCTCTCAAAACTGGCAAATACTAAACTACCATTCCATGCTATGTACCAACATTAGACATTTTGATTGGGATAGCTTTTAAGTGGGAAGGAAGGAGGGAGAAGGAAGGAAAGCCACTACTATCAAAAGTTCATACTTTTAATCATGAGTTGAAAATCTCAATAATATACTATTAGTATATTATTAATCAATAATATACATATTATTGCATGTACATAATTATTAACATTATATATTAATACACATAATTATTAATGCTAATTTTACTTTCAATGTCATATAGTTTGGCATATATAAATCTATCAAAGGTCTTTTGCAGATGAACTACATTTATTTCTGAACTACTAAAAACCTCAGTGCCAAAAGCATAGTTTACTAAATTGGTGTCATTGTACCGTACTGAGAGAATAACAAGTACCAACAAATACCAAACAAAGTTTCTTACCCTGAACTATTGTTACACAAACACATACACATTGATTATGCATCCTTGAAATTTACTTCTGAGTGCTGAGAAATTGCTGGGAGCAGGTTTAGGGTGGGTAAAGCTAGAAATAATCCATATTATTTTTGATAATATACATGCAGTAACCTCAGCATTTGATATTCCATTGCTTGCGCAAGCAGAGGTGTTTAGATGGATTGAAGACAGAGCACTATAGAAGCAAAGCCAATTTTACTTCAATCACAGAAAACCTATAGGAAGCTTATGTCCCTGTAGCTATTGGCAATCCTACTCAATACAGCAATGGACGTTCCTAGGACAAATATTCCAAAAATAGTCAACCATTATGTTAATCCAACAACAGCATTTCTCTTTTTTTTCTTCAGTATATCTTACAAAAAGACTTCAGAGGTGTATATATGATTAGTTGTGTAGTTGCATAGGTGGCATAAGATCTCTTGCAGGAAAAAAGCCTTGTGCATACATCACATCTCTGGTGTAAGTTCTTGAGAAGCACGATGACAGCATGTTTGCTCATTTGCAAAAAAGTAAGTTTTGGGGCTCAAGTGACTGAACGGTAAAACATACTTATGAAATTGTGTGTGTGTGTGTGTGTGTGTGTGTCTCTGTATTGCAGAAGGTTACAGAATACAGAATAACGAGTAGAAGGTCTTCTAGTCCAAGCCACTGGTCAAGCAGGAGACCCTATACCATTTCAGACAAATGGCTATCCAATTTCTTCTTTAAAACCTCCAGTGTTAGAGGCAAGCCATTCCACTGATTAATTGTTTTGCTGTCAGGAAATTTCTTCTTAGTTCTAGTTTGGATTTCTATTTGATGAATCCTATCTGTTGCTTCTTGTCCTGCCTTCAGGTGGTTCGGAGAATAGTTATACCCTCTTCTCTATAATATCCCTTCAAATATTGGAAGACTGCTATCATGTTACCCTAATCTTTCCCTTTGTTAGTCTAGATAACCCCAGTTCCTGCAACAATTATTCATCTCCCAGCCCCCTAATCATTTTTGTTGTTCTTCTCTCACCTTTCCTAGAATCTCAACATCTTTTTTGTACTGTGGTGACCAAAACTGGCTCCAGTATTCCAAGTGTGGGCTTATCAAAGCCACTGAGAGTTACCCTGTGTAAGACAGCCAGCCAGTAAATTTGATAGATATATAAGATAGATAGATAGATAGATAGATAGAGAGAGAGAGAGAGATAGGGATAGGGATAGAGGGATAGAGATAGAGATAGAGATAGAGATAGAGATAGAGATAGAGATAGAGATAGAGATAGAGATATTATCCACTATAGATGAAGTAGTATCACTTCACATGAACTTGATACTATCCTTCTGTTGATGCAGCCTAGTACTACATTGGCTTTTTTGGCAGTTGCAACATACTACTGGCTCATATTTAAGTGGTTGTCCACTAAGAGTCCTAGATTACTCTCATAGTTACTGCTGTTGAGTCTTGTCCTACTTATTCTATATCTCTGCATTTATTTTTACTTGGCTAAGTGTAAAACTTTGCTTTTCTCACCGCTAAATTTTCTTGCATAAAGTCAGTATTCAAGTCTGTCAAGATCCTTCTGGATCTTGAGCTTATCTTCTAAAATATTGGCTGTTCTCCCCAGCTTGGCATCTTCTGCAAATTTGAGGAACTCCCCTTCTATCCCTTTATCTAACTAGTAATGAAAATGTTGAATAGTTGAATAGTACTCATACTAGGCCTAAGACAGAAACTTAGCCCACTGTGTGCTTCCCTCCATGTAGATTTGGTTCAATTAAGGAGTACACATTGATTCTGATTGGTCAGCCACTAACAAATCCTTCTGGTAGTGATGCTGTCTAGCTAGCCCACATTTTTCTACCTTACCAAAAAGTAGCTTGTGGTCTACTTTGCCAAATACCTTACTGAAGTCCAAGTATACTATGTCCACATAATTTCACTGGTCCATTAATTTAGTCACTTTGTCAAAGAATGCAATAAGGTTTGCCTGGCATGACCTGTTTTTGACAAAGTCATATAGGCTTCTAAGTAATAGCTTTGCTTGTTACTAGTTGTTCACAGATCCATTGATAGGTTGTCTTTTCCAGGATCTTCCAAGTTATCAGTGTCAGGCTGATTGGTCTGTAGTTTCCTTGGATCCATTTCCCCCTCTTTTTTTGAATATGGGAACCACATCAGCTCCCTTCAAGTCCTGTGATAGTTCCCCGGTACTCCAGGATCTTTGAAAGATATAGTTCAATGTTTCTGAGATCACATCTGCCTGTTCTGACCCAAACCCTTTTCCAAGAAGACAAACAATAACCAAAGGGAACAGAAACCTTTTAATGAGTCTTACAAATCCCCAGTTAAAAGGCTGCTGCAAACTAATTAACTTTGATAAGCACAAACCTTACTGTACGAGACTGCCAAGAATCACAGATAAGAAATATTTCACGACACAAGAGTCCAACTTAAGATACTGAAATGTCCACAAGGCTGAGTTTCAAAACATCTTTGCTTCCTGCAAAGAACGTTCACTTCACAGCTGGCTTTTAGCTTCTTGAAGGAGGGGCCATTACTTTGCAGCCTTACTCCCGAGTTGCCCATGCTGTTGCAGCTGCTCTTTCCTGCAAGCAATCCTGTGTGTATGCGCACTTGGCACAGGCTCCTTGGGAACCTCCTCATTGCTGCTGCCAGCCCCCACAATCTACTCTGAAGGCAGCAGTCCACTCCCTAATGGTCCTGGCCCCTCATCTGAGTCCTTGCTCTCCTCAGCCATCCGCACCTGCTGCTGGCTAACCACAACACTGCCAGCTCCTTTAGAATTCTGGAATATAATCCATCTGGTCATAGTCTTACGATTTTCTTGTCTATTTTGACTTGTATCCTAATTTGACTTTTATGATACTGTTTTTGATAGGCTGGAATATTTTTTCCCTTTTGTGTAAAGGCAGATGCAAAGAATGAATTGAGCAGTTCTCCCTGCTGCCTGTCACCTTCCTTGCCATCTTCTCCCATTAATGGACCAATTGTTTCCTTTACTCTTTGGAGGGGGTTATGTCGAAAGAAGCTATTTTATTATTGTTGTTGTTGTTGAGATTTTTTGATAGTCTCAGTTCATTTTCTGACAATGTCAGAACATGTAGTTTAATTAGCTAAATCAGAATGCTACAAAGCAACATATGTTTGTGTTGATCTTCTTGTATCCAATTAGAACACTGAAACATGCTAGACACCAATTTTCAGTCTCAAAAAGCTGTGGTCCATTATCTTCATACCTATTTTGCGCATGTCCAAGATGGCTGCTAGCAGCTAGCGACTGTCTCTCCCGTGGAGGTAGCTGCCTTTTTTGTCCCTGGGGGCGTTTGGAGGCTCGTATTCCCCCTGAAAACTCACGATACTCCCAGCGGAACAGCCAAGGAGTCAGGTGGGGCCGGAATGATCCAGCCCCGTCGGGAGAGTCGCACGTGTTAATCGCGATGATCTCCGGCGTGGGCTTGTGGCTACAATGACGGGGGTGGAATTACGGGCGCCGCCCCAGAAGCGGTGACTTCGCCAACAACCAGCTCACTCTCAGAGGTCTCCGGGAATGCTGCAGGCAGGTGTTTCTGGCGTCTGCAGCTGCTTTAACACCTTCAACGAACTTGGGATTCATTCTGGCCCCGGAGTCACTGCGGGCAGCTCCAGAGGCCTTAGCGGCTTGAGCAGCTTGCGGGCCTGGTGAATTACACCTTGGCAAATTACATCTTGGCTGGGAGGTTGGCTGAAGGTCGCGGCCCTGGCTACGTTGGCTGTACCCCCCCCCAGTTGGGGTGGACAGGATATGGCATTTGTTGGCTGGGGCCCTGCTCTGATGGCGACCGTGGCAATGGTGGTCACAGAGGCAGTGTGGACCCAGGGCCAGTGTGGTTGCCGGAATCGGGCGTGGATGTTGGAGGTGAGCCCGGAGGCTGCCCCTGGCCGGGAGGTAGGCACCGATGAAGACAAGGGCGCTGCACCGTTGGATGCTGCCCCCGGTTGATCTTCTCCGCCCACTTTGCCTTCTCTAATTCTGACTTCTTGAACGACTGGGTTGAATGACTGGGTTGTTGGTGCCACAAGGGCTGGACCCCGATCTTCGCACCTTCCTCCACGATTTGAAGACCTGGCTCTTCTTACAATCCAGGCTGTGCTGATTCTCTGGGGGTTGGTTTTATTTTAACTATGGGGTTTTAACTTTAATTCGGCTCTAATCTGTTTAATATGCTTTTAACTAATTTATTTATTGTTGTATTTTTTTAGCTGTGAGCCACCCCGAGTCCTTTTTGGAGAGGGGGCGGCATATAAGTCGAATTAATAAAAAATAAAAAAATAAAATTATTGATATAATGTTTTGTTCATGTTTTATGCTAGTTGTTTTACTGATTTGAAAAGAGAAGACGTGTGTATGAATTGGAATGTGTGTTTTTTTAATCATTTAATTCACATTCTTTCAGAAAAGTATAATAATAACATATAATTAATAATTCTTGGGGTGTGTGTGCAAATCTGTCTATTCTATTTTCAAATTCATGTCAGCCTTGGGTTCATGCCATCCCATTTTTGCAAAGTATAAAAATCTGTAATCAAAATTCATCTGCAGGTCTCTCTATATATTATAAATATTGCAAACAAATGTCTTTGTTATGTATTTCTAGGAATTACTTTTACTCACCAATACATTTTATGTCACCAGAAATGCAGCAATATTTCTATTCTTGTATTGGCTCAGGAATTGGAAATGAGACGTTTTTTGCATTAAAATTATTACTAAATAAATTTCTTGCACCTTCCCATTCCCTGGCAGTATAGCTAGGTCTTGAAACTAAGAATGATACAATTTCTTACTATAGACATTTATCTTCAAGCACATGAGAAAATGCATACAATGTGAGAGATTTCATTTGGCTCCGATTCTGCAAATTGCACACCAAGCTTTGAAGGAGAAAAATTGCAAAGCAATTCACTCCATATTAATTCTGATGTTCCTCTAATTCTGATTCTCTTCCAATAGCTACATTTGATTTAAGATTTGTCTGAATCTAATGCACACCTATTCCAAAAAAAATGACCGGGAGTGCTGAACCAGTGAATCAAGAGTTAGTCATTTCCTTCAATACATACTTTGATGTGCCTTACCTCAAAATGATTATTGCAAATATTCTGGAGGATAGGCCACCTTTAAGAGCAACTCGAGGGCTACTTCCTGGATTAGGAGATTAGGAGAAAGAATTTTGTTTGAAGTGCCATGTGAAATAAGTTTACTGGGCTTTACAGTTTTTGTCCCCAAATTGGCAGAAAACTGTACCACCAATTTTCAGCAAGTATGCTTAGATGGGGCTGGAGCAAGATGCTGGAGCCACTTGCAATTTTCTGGACCTATCCCTGGTTTAAAGCCACCTACAGAGTGTTTTGTTTTATTTCCCGAAAAGAAGATAAGCCACAAGGATGCCTATTCCTCATTTAATAATAGTTATGCAGTCTCCTAAAATTGCACTCCTTTTTGCAGATCCAGCCAATTACATAGAAATAAATAAGTCAAGGAGGCTCCATGCTTATATATGACAGAGTTGTTTTAATATTTCCAGAGATTGTTTGCATTGAATACTTGTCTGCCTCCTCTGTTGAAGCACATGCCCTCTGGAATGAGTTCTCCCTGAGATTCATGATTTTCCAGAAAACCTTAAAGAACTGACTCACCTTCCAGGCTCTGTGTTAAGGTATTGGAGTCCTTTGGAAGGCATAAGACCTACTTTTGTTTCACTGATTGGATCTGCCATTTTGTTGAATGCTTTATGGTCTATGTACACTGTATACAGGTAATCCTCAATTGACCACTATTGAGCCCAATACTGTTAAGTGAGGCATCTGTTAAGTGAATTTTGCTTCATTTTATGACTTTTCTTGCCACAGTTACAGAATAGAGAATAAGAGAGTTGGAAGGGACCTTGTAGATCATCTGGTCCAATCCCATGCTCAAGAGGAGACCCTATACCATTTCTCACAAATGGCTGTCTCTTTGTGGTGATTAGACGATGCAGGATTTTACTGCAGTGCATTATCATCAATCATTGTTTAAATTATAGCATAATAATTTAGTATACATAAAAACAACTCACTTCTGCCTAACTATGAATAAACTATATATTGTGTGAATGACTGTTTAAAGGCCTGGTTAAGTTCTAATTTGGAGTTTACCCATTGTTAAGTGAATCACTATAGTTGTTAAGTTAGTGACACAGTTGTTAAATAAATCTGGCTTCCCGTTGACTTTACTTGTTGGAAGGTCGCAAAAGAGGATCTCATGAGTGAGGGTTCCTTTCCTTCCGCCTTGAAAGAGGCGGTGGTGAGGCCCCTCCTCAAGAAGCCTGCCTTGGACCCAGCTGATTTAAACAACTTTTGTCCAGTCTCCAACCTTCGCTTTGTGGCGAAGGTTGTTGAGAGTGTGGTGGCCCGGCAGCTCCCAATGTTTCTGGAGGAAACTGACTATCTAGACCCATACCAATCAGGTTTCAGGCCCGGGTACAGCACATAGATGGCATTAGTCGCACTGGTGGATGATCTCTGGAGGGCTCAGGACAGAGGTTATTCCTCTGTCCTGGTCCTGTTAGATCTCTTGGCGGCTTTTGATACCATCGACCATGGTATCTTGCTGCAACGCCTCAAGGGGATGGGGATGGGGGGCACCATTTTATGGTGGTTCTCCTCCTACCTCTCGGGTTGTACGCAGGTAGTGTTGGCAGGGGGGCAGAGATCAACCCCAAGGCCCCTCCTTTGTGGGGTGCCTCAGGGGTCGGTTCTCTCGCCCCTTTTGTTCAACATCTACATGAAGCCGTTGGGTGAGATCATCCATGGTTTTGGGGTGAGGTATCATCAGTATGCTGATGATACCCAGCTTTTTATCTCCACCCCTAACCAACCCAGTGACACCCTTGAAGTGATGTCCTGGTGCCTGGAAGTGGTGTAGGTATGGATGGGGAGGAACAGACTCCGGCTCAACCCGGCTAAGACCGAGTGGCTGTATGTACCGGCATCTCAATTTAGTCAGGATATTCCATCTCTAGCTGTGGGGGGAGAGGTGTTGCCCCCTATAGATAAGGCTTGCAACTTGGTGTCCTCCTGGATGCATGGCTCAGTTTGGAGGAGCAGGTGGGAGCCGTGGCCAGGGGGGCATTTGCCCAGGTTCGCCTGGTTCACCAGTTGCGACCCTTCCTGGATCAAGATGCCCTGCGTACGGTCACTCATACGCTCATCATTTCCCATTTGGACTACTGCAATGCTCTCTACATGGGGCTGCCCCTGAGGACCACCCAGAGGCTTCAACTTGTCCAAAATGCAGCGGCGTGGGTTGTGATGGGAGGTTCCTGATACTCCCATGTTACATCCCTGCTGCGTGAGCTGCACTGGTTACCGGTTGCCCTCCGGGTGAGATTCAAGGTGCTGGTGCTAACCTATAAAGCCCTTCATGGCATTGGACTGGGGTATTTGCAGGAAACCCTGCTGTCAATAACAGCTTCCCGACAACCCGTGCGCTCCCACCGGCAGGGCCTGCTCAGGGTGCCGTCAGCCAGGCAATGCCAGCTGGCAGCTCCCAGGGGTAGGGCCTTCTTTGTGGGGGCACCCACCCTTTGGGACCAGCTACCCCTGGAGCTCCGGGTGGCCCCTGACCTCCGATCCTTCTGCCGTGACCTAAAAACTTGGCTGTTCCAACTAGCCTACCCAGACTGAAGGGGGGAGGGTTTTTTAGTGGTAGTTTTAAATTTTTAATCGATTTATGAGATTCTGGTTTAATTGATTTTTAATGCTTATATTGTGGTGTTTTTTAGTATTGTAAGCTGCCCTGAGTCCTTAGGGAGATAGGGCAGCATATAAATCTCATAATAAAATAAATAAAAATAAAAATGACCCTGGGACACTGTAACCATCATAAATATGAGTCAGTTGCCAAGCATTTCAAATTTGATCATCTGACCATAGGATATTGAAACAATCATAAGTGTGAAAAACAATCATAAGTTGCTTTTTTCAGTGTCGTTGTAACTTTGAATGGTGACTGAACAAACTGTTATAAGTCAAGAACTACTGGTAGTTGTTACTTGGTTTTTATGCAGTGAAGCATCCAGAATTGATGTAATCATCCGCTGGTGGGCAGCATCTAAGTCAAAGAGATAAATAAGCCAACACCACTCTTCATCTTCAGTGAAGAGTCTTGCAAACTTTCTTTAAGTTTTTACAGTGCTATCAAAGGTCCCTCCTGCTGCAGAGATTCCTTTCTCTATGCAACCCAGAACTCCAAATATGAATGAACCCATATATGTGTGCGTGTGTGTATGTGTGTGTGTCTTATGTCTATGTGTATGTATGTATGTATGTTCTGGTGACCTTTTGGGTGCATCTGTGTAGTTTTATTGGGAACCATGGAAAGTGACCACTTTCTAAGATTTTTTTCCCCAACCTCACTGTGTAATCCATAGGCCTGAGATTTCTTAGTAATCTCTCATCCAGGTACTAATAAGATGTGATCTGCATAGCTGTGAGAGATAGGAAGGTACCCATAAGGAAATGAGTTGGTGCAAGCTCCCTGTTTCTTTATAACCTCCTTTTCTCTTTGAGCACTTTCTACAACTTTTGCTCCAGTACTCAGTAATAAAATCAGTTTACAGCAAACCTACATCTCTTCCATGCATATGTGACAGGTACAGCGAGCATCATACAACACTGGCTTCAAAAAAATAATATTTAGCTTGTATCTAAAAATACAATATCATATACATGTTTTATATATATAATATATATGTAATATACACACACACATGTATAGTTATATGTGCATACTATTACCAGTAATATAATTTATCTTATGATAGTTTATACATCTACAAGATACAGAACTATTTGCATATGCAAATGTTTTTCCCAAGCATGAAGCTGCTACTCAAAGCTACATCTTGCATTTAAAAATAATTTGTTGACTTATCCAATCCCCTAACAAATAAAAATTCTCTCTGTACTGTATTTCAAATCATCAACATGTTTCTAATAGCTTACACTCCAGCTAATAATTTCAAGCCCAAAGACTATCAAGGATCATTAGTATGAGTAAACCATATAAAAGCCTTGAGAGACTATCATTTTGCATATCTGTAGCTATAATTTAAGGCCGATATCCCTCACTGTTATGGAAAACATGTTTTCATGTGATGCCTGGTTGAGTTACTCCTGGGGAAAAATTCTCTCCTATGTGCAATGAGCTATTCATGTGGATCCTACAAATCAAGACCATCACACCTTACAGCCAAACATCCTGAACTTCTGCAAACACAAATCCAGACCAACAAATATTTATAACTGTGTTTACATATAGATTGCAGTCTTCTTTTCAATAGGTGTTGGCTAATAGAGCTAAAAGTGAAGGATGGACCCAGATAAGTAGCTTGAATCCATAGGTATGATATTAAGGTAATGTGTTAGAAAGCTAACCTCTCAATGGGTCTGCAGATATGTGTCTAGGAATTGTTCAGCTGAGTGTGTCCAGGTCAAGGGAAAAAAATCTAGCCATTGTCTTCACCTCTTCCCTATTCATTTTCCAAGGTGAGCAAAGCGGCATTGGAGAGTCACCCTCAGCCACTCAGTAGGAGTGAAAAGCAAGCCCAAATAATAACATTGCTCTGTCCATTGGTCTTACAGTCTGAGGATACTTACCATTAATATCCCTGCCTCATCGGTTTTCTATATAGCAATAGTATTTAGGTTGATATACAGCCCAAAGAGCTTTACAGCACTCTCTGGATAGTTTACAATGTTAAAGCATTATTTGCATATTGCCCTCAACAATCAGGGTCCTCATTTTTACCAACTTTGGAAGGATGGAAGGCTGAGTCAACCGTGAGCCCCATCAGGATCAAACTCCAGGCTGTGGACAGAGTTTGCCTGCAATATTGCATTTTAACCACTGCGCCACCAGGGCTTTTCTTATATACCTTTCCTAATTGCAGAAATCACTTTAAATAACTAGCCCTCACCATTCTGCATACTAAGAATTCTGTGCTGAATAAAAAAATTATTAACAATAAAAGCAAGTCTATAAACAAATGATGGGTTTCTGTCAATCTTGCATTGACTCAAGGAATGGGTAGTTACTACAAAGTGAGTTCAAAGAGTCACCCATGTAGGTTCATTGGGCCCCACTCCAATCTTTTGGATCATGCAGGGAAGTTAAAAACTCTCTCCCTCCCCATTCCTGGTAGTGTATGGCACCAACCAATTCTTGTCTATATAGTCCAATATATATCCTTGTACTGTATAATTGATGATTGTAACAAAGATTGTGACCTTTTCAATACACTATTTAAAAAAAAGATATTGGTAAAAGCAGGCAAATTGCTCCCAGGACTATACATTTATTTAATTAATATCAAATCACAAACATATTCTGTATTTTTTTTCTTTTCCACCAAAACAATCTACATGAAACAAAGATCTAATGTGAGAATTATAAGCTTTCCAAGCAAATACATTTCATGAGTCCATATACTCCCCATTCAGGGACCCATTAAAGCAAAGGGAGGTAAATAGAGCCATCTTGTCCCTTTACTTGCTGTCCTAAAAGATTGGGTACTTAGACTAAATGCATACAAATAGAGCACATTAAGCACATGCCTAAAGCATTTGGAGTTAGCTGTGTGATTTCTCAATCTTTCATCTGTATCTCTGCAAACCAGAACATAAAGAGAAACAGCAATTTGTGTCCCTTTGTAAAGGAAACTTTTTGACTGATGGTGCTGTTTAAGAAATGCTTACAGAGAGATGATGAGATTGTACTCCCTCGACCAGTGCCAATTTTGCTATGCATCTGGCATGCTCTGGAGGAATTTATGTATACTACCTTTTGGTGACATCCACCAAATAGAAGTAAGGGATAGAATCTGCAGGCATATTCTCTCCTCTTTTTTAATACAGAAGTTTTATGTATATATTATACAGACAAAAGGAATCTGAGATGGTACAAAATTTCAGCTCCCATTAAGCACCGAGTAGAGCAGATCGCATGTATAAATATCTCTTATTTTAAAATAATTCAGGATGGAGGAGCAAATCATTTTGTCTGATCTCAAAAAATGGTAAGCAGGATTGGACCTGGTTTGCATTTAAAGGGGAGACCCGAAAAAAATTCAAGAACTCTAGACCAGACAGAGAAGTCACAAAACATCCTGGAAGAAGGCATTAAGACATTATTGTTGTTGTTGTTGTTGCCACAAAAACAATAACAAGCACATTACCACCAGCAATCAAGCACAATATGAAAGAGTTTTGCTTACCTTACATGCTAAACTAGACCACTCTGTATTCCCTGCATATATGCCTTCTTAAATACTTGTTCTGATCTCAATAATAGTAACATTCTGTGGGGGGCAGGTGGTTTCTTAATACAAGGATTTCAGACCATTAATAATATTGATAAATTATAAAGCTTGGCTATATTTAGTCAAAAAACTCATGAGTACCACAAATATCCATTCATTTAGAATTCATACCATTTATTTAAATACATAGATGCATCAATCTTTTAAATCAAGACTCCACTGGTATAGCAATATGGTATAATAATATATTGAAAAGATATATCTCATTCTGCATCAGTCAGGTAGCCACTAAAGAACTCGCTCTGTTCATTATTTGTATAATTTCAGTAGAACATAATAAACATATTTTAGATAAAGGAATTGAGAGGAGGAAAACCTAAGCCTGTAAGTTAATTTGTGGCAGGGCTGAGTCTCCAGTGAAACATTCTGAATTTGTAGTTAGAAATTGCATCATTTCCTTGAATCTATGAGCCTATCCTGAGCACTAGGGAAAAAGAAGAGAGACTAATAAAGGGAAAAGTCTCCATTTGCTGACCCTGGGTCTCTCACCTGGCCCATTGTTTAGTTAAATGAGTCTCTATGGTTGAAAGTAACTACTTTTTAGTGGATCTGAAATGTTCAGGTGTTATGTGATACTTTTAACCCTTTCCTCCTGAAGATATTTTCTTTGGCAGTTGAAGGAAATCATTGCACAGCATAAAACTTGCAGGCCAAAAAGGTTTTAATTGCTATGGCTTTTTCCAAATAGTTTTCATTATGGTTTCTCAGCTTGGAAATGACTGATTGATAAAACACATCAAGAATTCCTAAATGCTGTGTGAGAAAGCCTGCAGTTTTTTTAATGTTACTTTTAAAGTCAACACTACAGCATTATGTGTTTCCATACTCTGCCACTACTTTATCTAAACTTTTGACATGTCGCTTATCTTTTAAAAACAGACACACCTAAAAATGCATTTCTTCTGATTCTCTAGCAACAGGCGGATGATTGTGAAATGCTACGGCCTTTTGCTTAGGAGGATTTTGTCTGGCTCTTTTATTGTAGAATCATTTGAGTGCCATCTGTATGACAAATGTAATTATTTCCTTCCGACCTAGCACTAACAGCTGTATTTTGCAGTATCACCCTTTGCGTATTAACAAAACTGATACACTGCAGAATTTAATGTGCTGTGAAGTGACCACAAAGACTCAGGTTCAAGTCCCCACTGATTCAATAACTTTGGACCAGTTATTCTTTTTGAACCCAAGCTATCACATTTTATCTCCATGGCTTTTTTATGGAAGCAAGACTCCCAAATAGCCTAACCAAATAGCTGCAAGGGTATTGCAGGGCTGTCAGTAAAGGGTATTGCAGGGCTGTCTGTGTGCATTTGTACTTATATTCAATGTATCCATAAACATTTTGTACAGTTGTATATGTTCATATATGTGCAGTCACACTTATTCTTGTGTGTTCGTGTACATACATTTTGTTGTCTTTTCCGTTGACATATTCATAGATGTCTTGCATATTTGCATACATATTGTTAAGTTTGCATGAAGAGACAGACGCGGAGTGCTTCAAGCTCTTTGTTTATTAGTGACTACAGCTCAGAACGAACCCGTTTTACTTATAGCCAGCAGCCGCAGTTGACAGCCAATCAGAGTGCAGGGTTTTCCCGACACTTTTCAAACCAATACATTTACAGTCCATACCCAAACCCCATCTATCTAATGTATTCTTTTAAATAGGTAGGGCTCTTACGTGTACGTTGAGACCTGCGTGGTTCAGATGTTTTAAAGTTTTCACCCAGTGAGAGAGGAAATGTGTCTGCTGTCATTTCCTTACTTGGACTTTTAGTAGTAGTAGAAACTGTCTGGTTACTACAACCTGGTCTCTTCTCCCAATCCATTTCCAACCCAATGTCAACACCCAAGTCAGGTAGTGATGTACAATCTTCCACTTGTGAAAATGGATCTTGGTCTTGTGACAGGTTTTGGGATGGTTCCTGTCGTGTTGGCTCATTACACATGGGGTTGATTCTTTCTTGCTGATTATCCTCAAAATCCTCCCCTTCCCCCCTAGAAGAGATACTAGGGGTGGGAACTAGAGAGGAGCAATTGCGATGTTCCTGAGGTAATCTGGATCTTAGTTGATCAATATGCCTGCTCCAGAGGACACCATCCTCCGTTTGTACCCTGTAAGACCTGGGGCCTGTGACCTGGGTTATCTCAGCAGGGATCCATGATGGTTCACCTATAAGGTTCTTAGCATAAACAGAATCACCCACAGAGAATGTGCGAACTTTGCTAGTGGAATCTAGTGGTGCTGGGTGGGTAAGTGGGATGGCGATGAGTTTCCTACCCATCAACAACTCTGCTGGGGATAAGTTAGTTGATGGGTTAGAGGATATGCTGAGCACTGAGTAGATTTCAACTTTCTCAGTGATGTCCCCTGGACCCAATTGCTGAAGTTTTTCCTTGGTAAATCGCACAGATGCTGTCAGGATGTATGTGATGTAAATTGAGGAGGACCATTGTCAGAAACGAGGACATCAGGTAACCCATGAGTTACAAAAAGCTTTTTAAGCTGTTTGATGACAGCTTCAGCTGTGGTGGATACCATAGGGATAACCTCTAGCTATTTGGAATATGCATCTACTATAATGAGGAAAGTGTGCCCTCTGGTAGGGCCAGCGAAATCAATGTGAATCCTGGACCATGGGCCCCTAGGACATTCCCATTCCTGTGGGGGGACAAGAGGTGGGGCAGGCCTGACTTCCTGATAGTTGGGACAGGATGCAACCCAGTGTTCAACCATTTTGTCAATACCTGGCCACCATACATAACTCCTGGCCAATCCCTTCATTCTGACAATACCCGGATGACCCTCATGTAACATTTCCAAAACCTCTTTTTGCAGTTTTGCAGGAATAACCACCCTGTTACCCCACAAAATACATCCTCTTAATACAGATAGTTCAGTTTGCCTGGATTTGAAAGGTTGGGCAAGGTGAGGTAGATCTTGAAATGTCCAACCCTTCTTAATCCAGCCTATAATAGGAGCCAATAAAGTGTCTTTGGCAGTCTCTCTGGCAATTTCAGCAGCGTGTACTGGAAGCTTGGCAACGGTTTCTAGAAAAAAGGTGTCTCAGGTGCAAAGTCCTCAGTGTGAGAAGGAAGTGGGCAGTGACTCAAAGCATCTGTATGCCCAATGTCTTTGCCAGGGCTGCAGATAAGTTTGTATGAATAAGCAGCAAGAAATTCAGTCCATCTCAGCATTCTTGGTGACAGGATAGTGGGCATAGGTTTGTCTCCTGCCACAATGCCTAACAGAGTTTTGTGATCTGTGACAATGGTAAATGTTCTCCCATATAAATACTCATGGAATTTCTTGACAGCTGCAACAATTGCCAAGGCTTCCTTGTCCAGTTGGCTGTAGTTCCTCTCTGCTTTGGTCAAGGTGCGAGAGTAAAATGCAATAGGAGCTTCCCTCCCACTGGGAAGCCTGTGGCTCAACACACACACCCCACTCCAAAAGGGGATGCATCACAAGTCAGTACAACAGGCAAATTCTCAGAGAACTGTATCAGTACAGCATCAGACGTGATTAGTCTTTTAATATTGTTAAATGCAGATTGTTCTTTTCTGCCCCAGACCCACGCAGACTTTTTGTCTAGTAATCTGTGCAATGGTTCTGCAATTGTTGCCTTCTGAGGTAGGAACATGTGATAAAAGTTAATGAGTCCAAGGAAGGCTTGCAAATCTGTTTTGCATTTTGGTCTAGGGGCTTCTTTGATTGCCTGAACCTTGGCATCTGTGGGGTGGATACCATGCTTGTCAATCATATAGCCCAAGAACTCAACCTTGTCAGTTCTAAGAGTGCATTTTCCTTCCTTGACTTTTAACCCCGCTTTTTTGAATGTGGTAAGGACTTCTCTGAGTCTCTCTTGTAACTGAGTGTCATTTTCAGCAGAGATTAACACATCATCAAAGTAAGGTACTACCCCTGGCAGTCCTTGGAGCATCCTCTCCATAAGGCTTTGGAAGATGCCTGGTGCCACACTTACTCCAAACTGTAACCTTTTACATTTGAAAGCACCTCTATGAGTCACAATGTTTTGGGCCACTGCAGCGGCATCATCAACTGTTAGTTGTTGATATGCCTGGGCCAGATCCAATTTGGCAAAGACTGTACCCTTGCAAAGTGAATGTAGTAAATGATGCACCACTGGAACTGGATATGCACTCTGTTGAAGTGCATGGTTCAATGTCCCCTTATAGTCTCCACAGATTCTCACTGACCCATCAGTCTTGACTGGTGTGACTATGAGTGTCTCCCACCTGGAGTGGTCAGTGGGCTCTAAAACTCCTTGAGCTATTAGTTTATCTAATTGTGCATCATTTTTTTCCTTTAAGGCAAATGGGACCCTTCTGGGCTTTAAGCAAATTGGTGGCACCTTAGGATCTAGATTGAAAGTGATAGGGGTCCCCATATACTTGCCCAATCCGTCACTGAAGACCTCTGGAAACTCAGACTTCAAGGCCTCCTCCCATTCAGTGTTGCTCACGTGATTGATGCCAGTCACCTCGATGCCTAGTGGATTGAACCACTCAAGTCCCAGCAAGCTTGGGCAGTCTTTGTCCACGATGGTCAGGGGCAAACGTTTGGTGTGGCCTTTGAACTTCTCTTGTTCCAACTACTGGAATCTTGTTCCCTTGGTAGTCTTTAAGAGTCAGTGCTTGCTTCTTGAAATGCTTCTTCTGAATGTTTGGGAGTAGTATGTGAATAGTGTCCCATGACACCATAGATAAATATGAGCCTGAGTCCACTTCCATTTGGCAAGGCCTTCCTTCAATTAGTACCTTGACATGCACTTTTCTGTTATTGATAGAAGAAGAATGACCAATAGTTACTGTCTGATGAGTTTCATTCTTCCCCTTTGCTTCTGTGCTGCGCCCCATTTTCTCACTGAGGTTGTTGGGCTTGAATTCTTTGTCAGGAAACTTCCTTCTGTTGGGTGGAGTTCTGGATGATTTGCAGACTCTTGCTAGGTGTCCTCTTTTTTCACAACGGAGGCAGATGGTATCGAGGAACTTGCATTCAGTGCAGGGGTGGCTTCCCCCACAACCTCTGCAGTAGAAATCTTCCCTCTTTCTTCCCAGGTCTTTCTTTTTCTTCTCCATTCTGAGTCTATAAATTCCTTCCTCCACCTCACTACAGTCTGACTCAGAATCTATTTGCTCACAATGAGTTGTTGTGGACTTTTCCACATCAGGATGGCTTGTGGCCTTGTTAATTTTCTTCATGGCTGCTGCTGAGGACTTGGTAGCTTCTGCTGAAGAGGCCTCTTCTATTGCTTCCTTCAGCGTGATCTTAGGTCTTAGTAATAATTTGCTCTGAAGCACCTTGTCTTTAAAGCCCAGAACAAATGGATCACGCATGGCCTCTTCTAAATTGTTAAATTCACATGCACCCCCAATGTCTCTTAAACTTGCCACGAAGTCATTTATGTTTTCACTTTCCCCTTGATCCCGACGGTAAAACTCGTGTCTCTTAATGAGACACGATACTTGTGTAATGGGCTCTTAACAACTTTTCTAAGTCAGGCCATTCCATTACCTTCACGTCTGCAGCTCCCGCCAATGCCTTCGCCATCTTGAAAACTGCCAGACTGCAGTGCGTGAGAAAGACTGCCCTCTTCCGCTTCTCAGAAATGTCGGCAAGATCGTTTCCTTCCAGATACATTTGGAAACGATCTGCATACGTCTCCCAGTCTTCTGCCATCGGATCGAACGGGGCTGGGGGGGTGTTCAGCACAGCCATCTCTCTCAGCTTGTTTTCCGCGTCGTCTTCTCTTCAGGGACATCCCATCCTAGTCGCCAGTGTTAAGTTTGCATGAAGAGACAGACGCGGAGTGCTTCAAGTTCTTTGTTTATTAGTGACTACAGCTCATTACAGACCCGACTTGGCTGGGCTGCGGCTGCTACTTATAGCCAGCAGCCGCAGTTGCCAGCCAATCAGAGTGCAGGGTTTTTCCCGCACTTTTTAAACCAATCATTTCTAACGTTTTACAAGAACAGTTCAAACTTGTATGCCACCCCGAGTCTTCGGAGATGGGGCGGCATACAAGTCCCATTAATAAATAAATAAATAAACTAAACCAATGACATTCAAACCTACATACATAACACATATATTTATATTTTACTGTTGTTTTGCATTTCTGGTTGGATGCTAATTTTATTTTTTTTTCTTTGTTTGTTTCAGCAACTCAAGAATGATGGCAAGCTTGTCAACTTAGTGGTGGGGAGAAACTCTAAACCACCTCTTTGCTTCTAGATCCCATTTGTTATACTGTTGTTTGGATGAAAAACTTCAGACAGATAGTCCTTGACTTACGACCAGTATTGAGCCCAAAATTTCTGTTGCCAAGTGAGACATTTGTTTAAGTGAATTTTGCCCCAGTTTACAACCTTTCTTGCCACAGCTGTTCAGTGAATCACTGCATTTGTTAAGTTAGTGACACAGTTGTTAAGTGACTCTTGCTTCCCCATTCACTTTGCTTGTCAGATGATTGCAAAAGATGATCACATGAGCCCGGGACACTGCAATCGTCATACATATGAGTCAGTTGCCAAGCCTCTCATCACATGATCATAGGAATGCTGGTCATAAGTGTGAAAAATGGTTATAAGTCATTTTTTTCCATGCCTTTGTAACTTTGAATGGTCACTAAATGAACTGTTATAAGTCGAGGACTACCTGTGCTTCAAATAAATTGCTGCTAAAGATAAACACAAATTGCAGTTCAGGTAGCTCCATATGCCTAAATACAGCAGAGGGAGTCAGAAGTAAAGATGTCCTCCTCTTCTTATACTGTCACTTCCCTTTAAATATGCAGGAGGGAATATTTACATTTTACACTAAGTTGCCCCTGAATCAGGAAAACATGATATGCTTGCATTGTGCTTGTGGGATGTGTTTTTAGGATACTCAGAGTGTGTTATAGGAAGCATTTGTGCCTCTTGTTCCTCCCTCCTAAAATAAATTAAACATACTGTATGCTTTAACGATCTTCTCTGATTCTAATGGGGGAAGAAAAAACAAATCTGCATTCACCATTTCATTATATATTCCAAGGGAGAAAAGCCCTTTTGCTTCAAATCATCAAAGGATAATGAATAATCTTCCTCCTCTTGATAAGAGTTTTCGAAGGCCAAAAAACACCTCTCCCTCTTTTTCCCAGTTTGAATTCTTCTACTGTATCTTTCAGGGATGGAAGAATTCTTTTTCTGATCAGGCAGTCATTTCAAACCAGGCCTCTGCTTATGCATGCCCTTATCAAATCTTATTGCCATTTGCTCTTTGATCAGATAAATTACGATGGGCTCTGTCAATATCTTATACAAGTGCATCTCCAATGATTTCATAACACTTTAGAATCTGTCCTTTTGAAAAGGATTGTGAAAGATTTCTTTCATTCTTGTCTTGGAATAGAAATGCTATGGAGATATGCAAAGATATTGAGCGCTCGCTGTCATTTGTACATTTTGTAAAATTAAAAGCTTATCCAACAATGACAAAACACAAACCTTTAATCTTGAAAGATCCTTTATTTCTGAGTTTGAATACTAAAAATCTAACTTGCTCTTCTTAATTATCCTTTTTAAATTAATATTTGTGTCACCATTTTCCCTCTTGGATAACAGAGAGCCTTATGCAGTTGAAATGAACGTGTGGAGAGGAAGCCAATAAAATCAAGAGGATAACTTTTTAAAGTAGTCTTGGCAATATGAAAGAGAGAGATTTTTTTTTAAAAAAAGACTATATTTAGGAATTAAATGTAGCAATCAGAAAGTCTGAGTTACTTCAACATATGTGTGTGGCATCAATGATGCAGAACAGCAATCAGAGAAGTACCAGAACTTCATAGATCAGAGTTAAGTGAGAAGAAGGATGGAACTCACAGAGGAGGGACATAGACAAACCTAAGAATATTGCTTGAACCAATTGGAAGCATTTTACAAAGTGATCTAAAAAAAAATAAATATTTTGCACAGAATAGACTTTTTAAAAATTTAATAAAGGTTCTGGATTTCTAGAAGATTCTTGTTGAGGGGAGATATGTATATTGGTACCTTTTAAGCACTAGGGACTGGTTTTGTGGAAGACAATTTTTCCACAGACTGAAGGAGGGATGGTTACGGTTTCACTCACTTACCTGCTGCTCACCTCCAGCTATGCAGGCCATGGACCTAATATATGGAGCCCATATTCTGCTTTCTACCACTAGATAGAGGACATGTGGTATTTAAATTAAATACCTCATGTCCTTAAATATCATAACCTTCATTTTCTTTTATTTTCTAAGCAGAAGTGTTTCAATTGTTTTATCCCTTCATTGCAAATCCAAATGGAAATGGGATAAGGAAATTGCAATACACTGGTTCATTGTTGGTTCCTGCTGCTATGAGGGGACAGGCCTGTGATTTAGTTTCATTACTTGATTAACTTATACATTTGTCTGTATATGTTATAATTCTTGCTTATCTACTGGACTTAGTTCTTCTACAAATATTGGTAATACAGCTAGCAGAAAAATGCCACCCCTGATTCTAGATTCTTTGAGTAATAGAAATAGAAATGCCCTTTGAATAGGAATGGGGAAAGAGGTATGAATTCCACATCCCACCTTCAAAATTGTCCATGCTCATGAAATTTGGTAGCAAACCATCTGATTATGGTAGTTTTATTTCAATGGATTTTTTGAGCAGAAAGAAGTCTGTTAAGTCTCCAAAATACATTAATATAGTCACCATTGTTTAAAACAATGTTTTAAGCTTTATTTATTTGTTTTAAGTATTCTACATGGTGAGTTTATCTTCATGGTCTCTATGTAGCTTCCATTGTCTTTGGCCTTGTTTATGATGAATGGCAAGATTTTAGTTAGATATTATTGTATATCCAAATGAAGGAGTGAAGCCTTTGAATAAAGGCTTCACTCAGGTCATCCACCAGGGCAGGAAAAATTATTTTTATTGGCTGAGCCGTCTGACAGTTCCCTGTCAGACAGTTCATAAACTGTTGCTGGTTTATTGCTTGTTGTAATAAAGAGTTTGTAGTTGAAGAGCTGCCTCTGTCTCTTCAATCAACCCACTATCTAATATACATCTTTCATGTTTTATGTAAAAATAGATTATTTGCAGTTACAAAACCTTTCAGAGCAGTAAATTGGGGGCTGTTCCACATAAGGAATCACTTCATTGGGCCCCTGTTCCATATGACTCAATTCTATGTTCAGGTCTTATGAAATCTGGGCCATTGGTGGAGATGATCAAGATCATATTATGCTTGCCAATGGTTCTAGCCATCCAACTTAGTAATATAGCCTTTGAACTTAGTATTAGAAATTCTTTTGCATAGAAAAAACTTGATGTTGAAATCTCTAGTGTACAGAATTTCAGTATATTTCTTCCATCTTTGACTTTTTTTAGTCAGTCTGTCCATTGACATACCAGTTCAAGGCTGAGACCTTCTTCTGAGTACAGAGACATTTGGAAGACTTTTCTTGTTTTTCCATTTTTGTTTTCCATCTTCAATGTCTTTACAGATGCTGTTGTAATACCAATTCTTGTCTCTTCTACTAGTTCCCTGAAATTCTTTGTAAAGTTGTTCATGAGCGCTTTCTTTTATTTGGCTTTGGCTTTCTTTCTTGGCAAATTTGATAATTTGTTTTGGCATCTACTTTGTTTTCTTCTGTTTGTTGTTGTTTTGGTTTTTGGCAGTCTTTTTCACATTCCTCCTTAACTTTATATTCATTCTTTAAATTCTTCTAGCTCTGATCAATGAAGTTCAAGACTTCAAAAAGAATCCTGATGTCCTCCTTGAAAATGATGAGCATATGCTCATGATCTTATTGTGGAATCTCATTGGCTTTCTTCTTCCTCTTCAGCTTTAGGACTTATATGTGAGCAATTCATCGTTTTTCCACAGTCAACCCAGCCATATTTTTGATGTTATACCTGAGCAATTTCAATTCATCCTACCAATAATATAGTGAGTCTGATTTCTCTATATTTTACCTGGTAATGTCTGCCTGTGTGGGTATTGTTTTGGTTATTTCAGAACTGTTTTAGTAATGAAGAAATCATTAGATTGGCAGAAATTGATAAATTATTCTTCTGTTTTATTCCAATTTCAACCAAACAATCCAACTCTGTTTTTCTCCTTGATATATCCAACTTTGACAATCTCCCACCACAAGTGTTATGTATATGTACACAATGTAGTTGGGTTGACAATGTATAAACCACAAATATATATGTTTGTAGCTTTAAGAAAAAATACTGTAATGTATTATACTATGTTCTGGTTGGTTGGTTATGCTACAGGTTGCCATAAGAGGGAGCTATAGATCATGGTTTAATTTTCTTTCTCACTGATGATCTCTCTTGTAACTGATACTAACTATGGACCCATACTGACTAACCCTGTTTATTTTGATATTCTGTTGATATTGAAGGTTATCTGTTGTATTGTGGTTTGATATTTGTCTGCTATAAAAGACGTGAATATAACTGGATATTTCTGGACTGCTAAAAACGTGTATGACATGGATTGTTTATTGGACTGTGCTATTTCTTCAAGTAAACATTAATACAACTTGATTTAACTCTGTGTGGTTGTATATTTATTCATAACTGTTCTCATAAACGTTTCTATGTGCATATCCTTGTTATACAAGGGTTACTCTGCACATATCCTAACATTGGTTATGGGCCCAGAGAGATATTGAGAACCAGTATGAATATACAGTTTCATATTCAGACAGCTAATTGTGGTTTATTGTTATAATGGCACAAGAACAGTCAACCAGTCTATCCCTGATAACCCGGTTGGATGGAACAAACTATGTTTCCTGATCTATGAAGTGCAGCCTATTTCTGCATAAAGAAGGATTATGGACTGTCGTTAATAATCCACTGGATGTAACAACTTGGGACCCATTGAATGATGAAGATAAAAAGAAAATAGCTAAATTTAACTGGGATAATGAAAAGACTCTTAGTATAATTGGACAGACACTGAGTGATCTGCAGCTAGTCCATATTCATGGTGAAGAATCTGCTGCTAGATGTTGGGACATTCTGAAGAAGATTTATGTTTGAGATAGTGTGGGTGCACACATATACCTTACACGTAAACTATTTCGAGATCGTCTTATAAAAGGTGGCCATATGTTAGCTCATTTGGAGTTTATGAAAAGGACGTTTCAGGAGCTACAAGAAAAAGATCTAATTTTTCTCTGAGTTACATCAGGTTTACATTATTCTTTCTTCTTTGGATGAAACTTGTGATGATTATGTATCTTCACTGGAAGTTTTAAACAGAGATGAACTGACATTGACTGACATAACTGGAAGACTGTTAGAAGAATCACGAAGAAGGCAAGATAGAAACCAACTGAGAGAAAAACAACCACAGGAAGAAAAACTGTCTTCAACTGCCTATATTGTTAGGAATTTTTTTTCTTGGTGGGGCTAAGGGACATATAGCCAGATACTGTAAAAAGGGTAAGAAACAAAATAATATACAAAGAGCTCATAAGAATGTTAGTTTAGCAATATCAAATATAACTACAACTGTAAACCATGATATATGGGTAGTTGATATTGGAGCATCACAGTGTATAACTAAAAGTAAAGAGAGGTTTGTTAACATGATAAAGAGTAAACAGCATATATCATTAGCTAATGGATGGAAAATGAAAGCATATGGAGAAGGTACTGCATATTGTCCATGTATTAATGAAAGTTTACCAATGTTATATGTACCTGGAATGAAGTTTAATTTGCTATCTGTAAGAGAAATGGAAAAAGCAGGATTTGTAGTAACATCTAAGGGAGATACATGTTTAATAGACAAACAAGGTAAAAGTATTACTGCAAGATTGGAAAATGGTTTGTTTATTATAAATGATGATCCATCAAGTAATGCTAACTCAGTTTATGAGAATAAGAAGCCTCATGATGAATGTATTCATCTACTCCATAGGCATATGGGAGATATACATTTTAAAATGCTCAAGAAAACTGTTGAGTTGTCTACTGGTATACACTTAAAACCTTGTATAAAGTATTTAGATTGCAATATTTGTAATCAAAAGGAAAACAAGGTAATTTCTGAAAATATGGTATATTATTATTATTTTATTATTTTATTAGACTTGTATGCCGCCCTCTCTCCCTAAGTACTCAGGGCAGCGAACAGTAAAAACCCAATACAAATTACAATAAAAAAAACATTAAACCAATACAAGCCTAATCAATCATTATAAAAATTTAAAAATTAAACAAAGAGTAAAAATCAACTCACACCCCCGAAGTCAGTCCAGACCGGCCTGTTGAAATAACTGGGTCTTCAGGTCCTGGTGGAAGGAGTGGAGATCAGGGGCCAAACGGAGGTCCACAGGGAGTTGGTTCCATAGGGCGGGTGCTCCCACAGAGAAGGCCCTACCCCTGGGCACCACCAATCAACAATGCCTAACCGATGGTACCCCAAGGAGGCCCTGCCTATGGGAGTGTACTGGGAGACTGGAATGTGATGCTGGCAGGAGGTGTTCCCACAAGTACCCTGGCGCCAAGCCATTTAGGACTTTATAAGTTGTTACTAACACCTTGAAACTAACCCGGAAGGCAACCGGCAACCAATGCAGGTTGCACAGGAGGGGTGTAACATGGGAGTATCAGGGCACCCCCATCAGAGCCCACGCAGCCACATTCTGCACCAGTTGCAACCTCCGGGTGGTCCGGGTGGATTACTAGGCCGCCCCATCTCCTGAAGGACTCGGGGCAACGTACAACCATATAAAAATACAATACAATATCACAACAATATAAAGCTATGTTTGTAGCTTTAAAGAAAAATACTGTAATGTATTATACTATGTTCTGGTTGGTTGGTTATGCTGCAGGTTGCCATAAGAGGGAGCTATAGATCATGGTTTAATTCTCTTTCTCACTGATGATCTCTCTTGATACTTATACTGACTGACTACAGACCCATACTGACTAACCCTGTTTATTTTGATATTCTGTTGATATTGAAGGTTATCTGTTGTATTATGGTTTGATATTCATCTGCTGTAAAAGATGTGAAACCGGTAAGAAGACTTTATAACTGGATATTTCTGGACTGCTAAAAATGTATATGACATGGATTGTTTATTGGACTGTGCTATTTTTTCAAGTAAACATTAATACAACTTGATTTAACTCTGTGTGGTTGTATATTTATTCATAACTGTTCTCATAAACGTTTCTATGTGCATATCCTTGTTATACAAGGGTTACTCTGCACATATCCTAACAACAAGCAATATATTTTTCATTCATGGTTGTCAAGTTCAAATTCAATTTGAACATAAAAGTCATAAAATTACTTTTCTTCTGTATCAGTGGTTGGAGCATAAACTTGAATAATTGTCATACATTAAGTCTAATTGATATTATTAAGCCATCACTTGCAGTGTAACCAAGTACTGCTTTATCCTTTCTTACTAACAAACTACCATTTTCCTTCTTTGTTTTTTATGTCCTGAGTAATAAACATTGTGACCTTCTGACCAAGAATATCCAATTCCAGTCCATCTCAACTAGTTAATGCTTAAGGCAGCCGTGGGCAAACTATGGCCCGGGGGCCGGATCCGGCCCGTTCGGCTGTTCTATCCGGCCTGCGGAGCCAAAAGAGCAGAGGGTTCTCTTGCTCTCCCAGAAGGCTACGTGAAGTAATCTAACTTTGAATTTATATTAGTTCACACAAACACTCCATCCATGCTTTTGTTCCGGCCCTCCAGTCCAGTTTAAGAACCCATTGTGGCCCTCGAGTCAAAAAGTTTGTCCACCCCTGGCTTAAGGTATCAATGTGTGGTTGATTCACTTCATTTTTCACTATGTTGAACTCTCTATTCATGTTTCTTATTTTTCATGTTCACACTTTCAGTCTATCTTTGAAGCTTCAGGGTTTTTTTTACCTGCATGGTAACATCAAAAACTAGATATCTCCAAAGCTTTAATCTAGCCATGTCATAAACACCATCAGCTTTCAGATCTTTCTCAGTAGCGTGCTGAATGCCATCAACCTGGGGTGAGGGTTGTATCATCCAGCACTATATCATCAACTGCTTTATATTTTATATTTTCTTGTAAAATGTAGGTTTACCATTGCCTTTTCCCACACAATATCAGGTAATGTCTTCGCCATTATCACCAAAGTGATCATCAGCCTCTAGCACCTTCCTATATCATTACTACCCAATATTAGTGCCTGCTTACTTTATCTGGGCAGCAGGGATGCCCTCACTGCTTGAGTTACCCCTACTGGAACTATATACTCTTGACATAGTCTCTCACTGCACACATACACACACTGCCACAATGAGGCATCACAGCAGGACTTTTTTCGGGAGGAGATAAAATGGAAGATAACTTTCCTGTAATATTTGCATACCTGTCCAGCAAAAGAACTTATTTGTGTGAATTTAATGTATGAAGTAGCACTGCACAAATATGTAGTTTATTCAGAGATATTTTTTAAAGTGCAATTAAGAAGAAAAAAACAACCTCCCCATTTGACAGAAGAATTATAAGTTGCTTTGTGTAAGAACCAAGAACACAGATAGTTCTATTAAATATAACAAGACTAGTGTTTATCTGTGTATGGATTTGTATTTAAAAATCAGGATTTTGCAATGGTCTCAGAAAGTTCAGATTGCAGTCCAGAGGAAGTTGAATCAGATTTTTTTTTTCCTTTTCAAACTGAGTTGCAAATCTGTGTGTTTAAATAGTCATGTCTTTTAAAACAGAGCTTTAAATTTTCTTCCACTATCTTCTGGAAATTAACAATTGTCTTCACATTTATTCTTTCTGAATAAAATTGTTTGTTACAGTTCGTTTATTTATTTATTTATTTATTTATTTATTTATTTATTTATTTATTCGACTTGTATGCTGCCCCCTCTCCAAAAGGACTCAGAGCGGCTCACAGATAAAAACAATACAATAAGTTAAATTAGCTAAAATAGAATTAAATTACAACAAGCCAAATTAGACTAAAAATCCCTTAATAAATAAGAAACCCATTCCCCAAGGAATCAGCACAGCCCAGCCTGTTCAAACAACCAGGTTTTTAGGTCGTGACGGAAGGTGCGGAGGTCAGGGGCCAGGCGGAGCCCCAGAGGTAGTTGGTTGAATCTCATCCGGAGGCAACCGTAGCCAATGCAGCTCACGCAGGAGGGGTGTAACATGGGAGTACCGGGAATCTCCCATCACAACCCGCTCAGCCACATTCTGCACCAGCTGAAGCCTCCAGATGGTATGCAAGGGCAGTCCTAAATAGAAAGCATTTCAGTAGTCGAGCCGGGAGGTAACAAGTGCCTGAGTGACCGTGCGCAGGGCATCTCGGTCCAGATATGGGCACAGCTGGCGAACCAGCCAAACCTGGGCAAATGCCCCTCTGGCCACGGCCCCCACCTGTCCTCCATCCTGATCCATGAGTCCAGGAGGACCCCCAAGTTCCATGCCCTGTCCACGGGGGGCAACACCTCTCCCCTCATGACCAAAGATGGAATCTCCTGACTGGACCGAGATGTCGGTATGCACAGCCACTCTGTCTCGGCCGGATTGAGCCAAAGCATGTTCCTGTCCATCCAGATCCATACCACATCCAGACAACGGGATACCATGGAGAGGGCATCACTGATGTGACCTGGGGTGGAGATGTACAACTGCGTATCATCAGCGTACTGATGATACTTCACCACAAAGCCACGGATGATCTTGCCCAGAGGCTTCATATAGATGTTGAACAGGAGGGGTGAGAGAACTGACCCCTGAGGGACCCCACAGGTGAGAGCCCTTGGCACCGACCTCTGCCCCCCTGCCAACACCGATTGCGAGCGTCCGAGAGGAAGGAGGAGAACCACTGCAATACAGTGCCTCCCACTCCCAACCCCCCGAGAAGCCGCAACAGGATACCATGGTCGATGGTATCGAAAGCTGCTGAGAGGTCTAACAGGACCAGGACAGAGGAAAAACCCCTGTTCCGAGCCCTCAGGAGATCATCCACCAGTGCAACCAATGCCATCTCCGTGCTATACCCGGGCCGGAAGCCCGATTGGTATGGATCTAGGTAGTCTAGGTTTATGTATTCCTTTCAAGAAAAGCAGCTTCAATTGTATTACTTGAACTAGATAATCCATGCTTGAATATTATAATAGCTCACAGATTATTTTGCAAAATCTTAACTCTATATTTCCACGGCTTTGTAATAATTTCCTATTTACTTTTTAATAAGGAATAAAAATTTCTGATATGTGAGGGTTTATATGACAAAACAGTCATAAATACAGCATATTCTCATGCCATTTTTGGAATCTAAAGTAATCCTTGCTTCTGAGGTTAGTCTTTAAAAGTAGCTCCCCTAAGACTGATGGGGCCATCACCCTTTCTTCAGGAATGTCTATAGAGATTCTCAGTCATCCAGGTCATGGTTGTCTCAAAAGTACTTTTTCAAAAGGCAATTGGACATTGTTGTCCAGTTGCCCTTTGGAGGCTTTCTTCAGGTAGAAAAAGGAAGCTGTTACCTTTTTTGCTTACTTCTCTCTTATCAGTAAGTCAATCCAATTATCTGCAAGATAATTGCTCATATGTCTGTCCTATCTAGATGTTGCCCTTGCCTAGATTTCTGTCACCATTGTTCTCATCATCCTATTGCGAACCAGCCAGATAATCAGGAAGTCCCAAGAATGGCAAGAGAGGAATAGTGTAATATTTGGTTAGCTGATCTGACTCAAGTAAAATAAATCTATCAGAAATTCTTGGATTTACTTTAAAAACTGGTCATGCAGTGTGTGTGTGTGTGTGTGTGTGTGTGTGTAAAAATTAGTTTCAGTAGATAAACTGCCTTTTATGAGCTGATTTTAGTAGAGCAAAAGTATACTGTAGTAAGGTTTTCCGTGTCTTCTGGAATCTCATCAGGGTGGAAACTATATATGAGGAATTCTCAATCTTTATATTGAGAATTCCTCATATATAGTTTCCACCCTGATGAGATTCCAGAAGACACGGAAAACCTTACTATAGTATCCTTCCAGGCCTTGGGGTAGAGAGATGGGTGAGCTATTGTAAGATTTCTTTATGTTGTTCCACATATGGCTCTTCTGGATTCATACCATGTTTCTCCTTTGTATTATTCTACTTTTTTTAGCTATGTGATATGTCCAGAGTCAACTGGAATTGGGTACTCTTTCAAGTCTTCTTCTTCTTCTTCTTTTTTTTAGAAAAATGGTATCAACAGTAAATCACTACTTGATAACTCTCATAATCAGAGGCATTCTGGAAAAAAACACTAACAGGGAAACTGAAAAAAATTCAATATCAAATTGCTACAAACCTCCAGTCAGCTTTTCCCATGCTACAGATTACTAAAACAAAAGCTTTGCTCTATGACATTTTTTTTTATGGAAAGATGTTCAGTTGTAAATAGGTATAAATCTCATGCAGTATGTGGCACTCATGCCATTTGCACTGATGTTCTGATAAGGTAATCACTTGTTCCAGAGCTATTCAAATTTGGTCAAATGACAGACAATACTGTTTGAGTGACAAAATATATCAGTAATTTTAGCAAACAGTGACACATAAGGTAATGAAAATAATGTATTATTCCCAGTGCAAAATTCCTATTACTGACACAAATGGAAGCAAATCTCTTCTCTCCCTATTTTCTGAAATGAATGATAAACCACGTTGTTTCTTTTCTAACCTCATCAAGATAATATAAACACTTTTGGGCTGGCACAAAATGATCCAGAAAGAAAAGAGGTGTATTATTTTGTTAACTGTCAAAGCTAGATGTACTTGTTTTCATCTATTTTTATTTCACCTTTTTAAAATAAAAGAATAACACTACTCTGTGTGTAAATAATGTTCCCTATTTGTATGGGCACACAACCATACAACCAAAATGACCATCTTAGTGTAATTTAGTTCAGATTCATTGTCTGGCTATTTCAAGCTGGGCAACTTAAATGTCAAAAACTCAACGCCTATTGGGAGATAGATGTCAGGATGTTTATAAGAAAGTTGACCTTTTACTATAACCTCAAAATGAGGTTTTTGCTAGAAGAATCTTGCCTTTTGTGATGCCTTTTGATTCTATTGTTGTTCTGTCCATTTTCTTGTTGGAATGCATTCCCTATTGTCATATTCTCATAGTATCTATGACAATTTTCTTGTCAACTTTCTGTCTTCTGTGGGTTCACAGTTTTTGCCCTGATTTCTGTGTTGGTCATCTTAACCTGCTGACCTAACCCTGCTCTTGTTCTGTACCTCACCTGATTTGTGTGTTTGCTGGGATTTCCCAAGCTATACTTAACCATCGAATGTTTACTTATTCTTCACTGAGACATTAAAAAGGCTGAGGATATCTTCTCATTTATTTCTTCTTTGTTTACAAATTTTGAATTAGGACCTCCTTCAAGAATGGGTAGAAGAAAAAATGAGTCAGAAAAGACTTTTATTTTCTCACTACCAATCAAGGGCAGGCAATATTCTCTTTTTCTTGAAAATATTTGAGCAATTTTAGCCTTGGAACAATAACATGAAAACAGTTCTGGAGCTACAGGATTTTCTCAATTGTGTAGCTTCATTTAGTTATATATTACATTTGTTATCTTTCCTCATTGGATGGAGATCTGTCTTCCTTTTATCATCACAAGAGCAAACCTATATGGTAGGTTAACAGAGAGTAACTGGCCACAAATGGTCCAGGACATTTTCATAACTGAGGGTAGATTAATCTCTTAGTAGCCAGAACTAATTTCTTAATCACTATTTCACAGTGGCTTGTTAATTATTAGTAATATATAATTATTACCCATTAATAGTTCTACCTGTTATTTAGCTATTCAGATGACTTTCCCTAAAATGAAAGCTCCTCGTCTTTAACTTTCAAAATTATATAAACAAGTTTTAAAAGCTTCTGTAGTGTGTGTGTGTATATATGTGTTGCTCTATCTTATAACAATTCCAGTCTAGTCTTCCAATCTTCTCTTCGCAGTGAAAGGGAAACAGCACAATTCACTTTTGTGGGTTGGGAAACAAGCTTTTGAATTATCCTCCCAGGAGCAAGTAACTTTCATTTAATGTGTCAGGGTGCCGTCTGAATTTTTCTTCTCAAAAATTTATATTATTCTCTACTACCTTGAGTATAAATCATTTCTACTGATAACCTGCTCTGTAATAACCTTGCTTTGCTGCTGCTTGGTTATATCACATATCATCAAATTATAAATCCTTTTTGTTTTAGTAGGAGACAATAGAAAGTGTTTCTTTTGATAGTTTTTTGAGGATAGCAGGGAGAATAAAATACATACAGCTTTTTATCCAGCTTGTTGCCTAATCAGTGACAGTTACAAAGAAATAAATAAATGAGTTTTTCTACTATTCAACAATTATATCAGACTTCTAAACAGATTTTAATTGGAACTTAAATATATTCATGTTTAATATTCCTTAGATGGGTAATAGCTATAAAGTAGTAGTTTTATGCAGCATCATTCAGTGACTTCTTATGGAACACTGCAAAAAAAAATACAAAGTCATTTGTTTCAAAATACAGCAAAGAATTATTGCAAGTAACACAAAAATCTTTTATTTTATCATGCATTCACAAATAATCCTACAACACTGTACAAAACTAACTAACCCTATATGATTCCTGGCAGAGGTCTCTGGAAAGTACATGTAACTCCTTTTCATTCTGAAAAATATTATTGAAATTAATGAGGGGGTGGTAATTAAAAAACAAGTCTGATTTACAAGGTTTTTATATTTTATTCCTATACTTTAACTCAAATGGTCCAGTCTAATGTTTTCTTTAGAAAACTCACTACATCTCTGCAACAAAAATATTTTTTTAAAAGCTTTTTTTTAACCAACTATTGCAGAAGGGTATGAGACTCAAACTCTTCTCTTGGGATCTACTTGACAGTTTTTTAGATAATTGGCTCAAACAAAAAGATTTCCTTGGCATGGTAGTATGGTTATATCGATCTATTTTGTGCTTTTTCTTGAATTTATGTGCGCTGATGGATCTGTCCCATTACTCCTCAATAGAGGTTCAGAAAGGGATATTTACTTTGCTTTGATCTTTCTTATTTCCCCAAATAACATTGGTTTTCTGGAAATGGTAAGACAGTAAATGTTCAATCCATTATCAAGCTGCTGAAAATGACCTCTAAAACCTTCTATCCTGTTTGCAGTTGGAAAAAGGGAAGGAGAGATGTTGAATATTTTCTCCCTATCCTGTGTGAAATTTTTCAGCACTTTCTTGAGTAAGGAACTCAGTGGGATTTCTTTCTTTTTTCCCACATATTTTTTTCTTCCCCCCTGGTGATTTAAGTAGAGCCAGTTCAATGATCCTATGCAAGGGCTGATGCACTGTATTCCAGTTATATAGTTATATAGCATCATTCTAGGGTTTTAACAGAGAAGTGACAGCTACTGTCCAAAATCAGGAACATTAGGCAAAATGGGAGGGAAATATTAGAAAAGGAAAATGATTGGAAACTGAAGGCAAAGAACAGTTGCAGGAATTGAGTATGTCCAGTTTAATGAAAAGAAGGATTAGCGGTGAGATAATAGCAGTGTTCCAATATCTAAGGGGTTTCCGCAAAGAAGAGGGGGTCAACCTATTCTCCAAAGCATATGAAGGCAGGACAAGAAGCAATGGATAGAAACTAATCAAGGAGAGAACCACACTAGAACTAAAGAGAAATTTCCTTAATTTCTCTTTAATAAATATTTAATTAATCATTTTTAATTGGAACAATTAATCAATGGAACGACTTCCCTCCAGAAATTGTGAGTGCTTCAACAATGAAGGTTTATAAGAAGAGATTGGACAACCATTTGTCTGAAATGTTATAGGGTTTCCTGCTTGAGCAGAGGGTTAGTCTAGAAGACCTCAAAGGTCCCTTCCACCTCTGTTTGTCTGTTACAAAATTATTTCAAATCTTTCGGAAAAAGAAAAAAGCTTACCTCTTTTTAGTATATGGCTTTTATTAAAACTTGTAAACAGGAAGGTAAAAATGAAGACCAAGTAATGTAAAGGAAGGAAGAAAAGAAAAAATCAAAGAAAAAGCAAAAAGTGCAAGAAAAGAAAAAAAAAGTTGAAGAAAAATGGAAAGGAAAGAAAAAAGATATAATGAAGTATTTTTTTATATTCTTCACAACAGTTATTCATACAAATATATTTAACCCCTCTCTCTAAAGTTACATTTTATTATTCTTTCTATAATCTTTCCTGTCTAATCATCAAAACCATAAATCATATGATCTGGTTTTTTTTTTCATTTTTATGCAAAAGAGTCCATAAGAGGCTTCCAGTTTTAATGCAGATAATGTCTTTTCTCTAATCAAAGAAGTCAGTTCATCAGTTTCAGCTAAGTTTGTCAACACCCACAATTCCTCCACAGTGGGCAGTACTGAATCTTTACATCTCTGTGTATATAGTAACCTTGCCTCATTAATCATTTATTGAAATATTCCATTTCTTGCCTGGAAGTCCTACCAAACAGTGGTCTCTGGTGGGTTTAGAGCTCTGGGAGACAAGCGAATGTCACCTATATATTTTTCTTCTTCTTTACTACTCTATATGCTTAGTTTCTCTTTTATACTGTATATTTTTCTTTTTTATTTTTTCTTTGTATTCTTTTGTTTCCCTTAGTTTGCATTAGTTTTTACCTTCTTTGTTGTAACCTTTAATAAAATTACTATTTAAAAAACTAATCCAAATATATTGAAGTAGACGTTCCCCATGAAATAGTTTTCATGGGGAAAAAATCCACATGAATGTTTTAGATTTTTCATTCTGTAAATAATGGGGGCCTTGGGGCTTTTTTCTATCTATGTTATTTTCAAAAGATAAAAAAGAAAAATAGTCTTTCATTTTTGTGGGTAGAAAACAGATCTCTGAAATCCTTGGCCAAAGGAGACATGGATATTTTATTTTCCAGGCACTTTGGTTATTTAACTTCTCACTGTTATTCTCAATTACTTGTTCTCCAAGGCCTCATGCTGCTATTTCAATGTGTAAAGAACTGATTGCCCAAGTGTGTTATTTAGAGAGTGCAACAGTCTCTTCTGTAAGTGAATGATTGCAAAAGCTACAAATAGTTTGGTCTTTCTTTTTGGAACTAATGCACAGTGTCTGCTTGAGATTTTATTCTAAATCTTCACAGATTAGCACTAGATATAGTAGAGTCAATAGAAAGCAACAGAATGTGGTTCAGCAACAACTGTATAGGATTAATGATTCAAAATATAATTACCCTTTTACTACACTTCTCAACTCCACTACAAACTGCCCAGAGATACCCATAGCAAACCCCACTGCTTTCTCATTGGTTTGCATAGTAAGTGTCATCACTATATAACAAAATGAAATAAAAGTGTTGAGGTGGGGGGGTTGTTGTTGGTGTTTTTGGTAAGGGCTTTGTAAGGAATTGCAGAATCCCAGAGAATTAACATATCTCTGATGCATTTGAGATTGGAAACGGGATCTGATGAACTGTTAAGTTCTTTTATTGCTGCTGCCTAAGCATAGGCTGGGGAAAATGTTCATTTCCATAAATGATGCGTAAGACTAGACAGTGTAGAAAAGCAGCCTCAGATGGATAATCCCAATGCTATACATTGCACTCCACATTTTGTAAAGAATCTGTTTGCGCTACTAACAACTGGAACAGCTGTCTTCTAAAATTATGGAAAATAAGGAGGAGATTAGGGAAATTTGAAATCAATTAAAGATTATTTCGGCCACTGCTATTTTCACAGTGTATTTTTCTGAAAGACAGAACATTTTTAAACCATTTATTGAAACAAAAGTCACAGTGACATACCATGTCCTGGAGCTTAGTTTACCAAAAGTCCCTGCAGTCAGCCAAAACGTAGAATATATATATTTAAAACATTTCTCCCTGCTTGTCCTTATAATGTCATCCCATTTACTTACTTCCTGTTGCTCTGTTTAGGCCATTTAAATAGGGCCACCTTCAGAGCCTTTAGAAGGCTCTAATAAGGAAACAGCATCAGAGGCAGAGCCAGGGCCTTCCGTCCTCCCCCAGGTGGAGAGACAACTGTCTTCAGGGCCTGAGCTGAGTGAGGGGGAAGAACAGATGGGGCCCATCCCAGATGCGTGTACGCCCAGAGAGGATAAGAGAGGAGAGCAAAGGAAAACAATAAGCCGCCTCTCAAGGGAAAGCAGATGTGGACACTAGCCAGCCCCTCCCTGGCTGGAAAATAAATAGTAGAGGTTTGGGAGTGGCTGGTTGTCTCAGACAACAGTTCGCTTTTAGGATACAGCAAGCAATTTGGATTTCTTGGCCAGGTCTGTTGGGACTAATTATGTTTGATTTTTATTTAATCCACGTGAATAAAAGTCTGTTCCTACCCTGTTTGAAAAGGGGTTTGTTTTTACTCAGGAGAAAGCAGCTTATCATTACTTGCTAAGGCTGGGTCAGAATACTATCTATCTATCCATCTATCCATCTATCCATCCATCCACCCATCCATCCATCCATCCATCCAATTTACTGTATATGGTTACCCAATTACCAAAAAAAATTCTGGATGCGAATATAAGATGGTTGATATGAATGATACAGCCATCCTGACTTCTGCTCATCTTCCCCAGTGCTCTGGCTGGACCATGAAGCTATTTACCATATTAATCTATTGTTTGTTTGTTTGTTTATTTATTTATTTATTTGATTTCTAAGCCACCCCAACTCCCGAAGGACTTGGGGTGGCGTACAATCATAAAAACAGTACAAATATACAATTAAAAAAGAAATTAAATAAGAAATCCAATTACAAGCTAAGACGGTAAAACAATCGTTTAAAACTCCCATCCCCACCCTTAGTCCAGGTCAACAAGTTGGAACAACCATGTTTTTAAGCCCCGATGGAAAGACCGGAGGTCAGGGGCCACCCGAACCTCCAGGGGGAGTTGGTTCCACAGGGTGGGTGCTCCCACAGAGAAGGCCCTACCCCTAGGGGTCGCCAGCCGACATTGTCTGGCTGATGAAACCCCAAGGAGGTCCTGTCTGTGAGAGTGCATGGGACAATGGGAAACAGTTGCTGGCAGCAGGGTCTCCCGTAAGTATCCCAGTCCTAAGCCATGAAGAGCTTTATAGGTTAGCACCAGCACCTTGAATCTCACCCAGAGGGCAACTGGTAACCAGTGCAGCACACGCAGGAGGGGTGTAACATGGGAGTATCGGGACACTCACATCACAACCCGCGCCACTGCATTCTGGACAAATTGAAGCCTCCAGGTGGTCCTCAAGGGCAGCCCCATGTACAGAGCATTGCAGTAGTCCAGACGGGAAGTAACAAGTGCATGAGTGACCGTTCATAGGGCATCTCAATCCAGGTAGATAAGATAGACAGAAAATTTAAGAAACAAGACCTGACCTCAGGCATTCATATGGGGCAGTTTTTAAAATTCATCTTGAGTAGAGCTGCCAAGGCTAGTCAAGTGCAAATTCAGTTTTACTCCTTTGCCAGATTTACTTATTGGCAATTTTTACTTTAATTAAAATTATAGGTGATCAACTCTCTATTTAATTGTGTCAAGCTATTTATTTCCATATAAATCTCCCCAATATCAGTGTACCATTTCTGAGACTTCCCTTTATTAGTGGTCAGTTAAAGTATTGTAATGTTATTTTCTATTCTATTCCTAGAGCAATTATTGTTATTTATATGATCTTATTTGTATGCCTATGAAAATTACATATAAGGTTTTTTTTCCCATCTTTCTAGTACTATATGAAATATTTGCTTATTGCCTAGATTTCTCTTAAAATGCTGAGTGGTCTAAATATCCTTATGCTAGATTTTGCCTGCTCTTGAACTTCCTTTATAGTAAGACTCCCAAAGGTCCATTTAAGAAAATATTTATATTTTGTTTGATTATTTCTACAGGTGACATTCAATTATTTATTGGAGAAAGGCATATGGGTAATATGAATTTTAAAGTTTGTGTAATTGATGTTTTTATTAGGATACTGCTAACTTAAGGGATATCTTTAGGGCCTAGCTTATGCTGCTAAAGTAAGAAATGATAAGTAATAAAAAATATTTCTTACAGATGCAATTCTATCTAGGTCTCTAAAGACATTTTTCTAGATACACACATATAGGATTGCGAACTTAGCCCATCATAAAGTAACAAATAGATAAAAAGTAGTAAAATTAAAATTTGTTGAGCAAGCTGCTAAATTTTATTCATTTGTACAGGTAGTTCTCAACTTACAACCTTTCACTGAGCAATCATTCAAAATTACAACAGCACTGGAAAAAATGATTTTTGACCAATCCTTGCACTTAAAATATCACAGCTTGTCCATGGTCACGTGATTGCAATCTGGGCACATAGTAACCAGCTTGCAATTATAACAATTGCAGCATCTGGGTTGATTGAATGTCATTTGCAACATTCCCAATTCAACAGGTAGGCTGCCAAGGAATGTCATGGTGAGGTGATGTCTTGCTTAATTACTGTGACAAGAATGGTCATAAAGTCAAGTGCAGAAATGTGATGCCTCACTTAACAACTGCACTACTTAACAATGAATTTTCTGATCCTAATTGTGGTCATAGGCCAAGATGTACCTGTAGTTAAATAACAAAGGATTGCTGTAGTGTTGTGATATTTTTCCCGATTTGATATATTTTAATTTTACAATGTAATTTTTCTGTTAATCATAGTGATTTTTCATAAATTCTCTTCTAGTGTTTAACTATATTCTATGATTCAGCATTTATCTTTTTACTGTAACAATCCTGTCTCACAAACAAAATCAGAGAGGGATCCTGTTTTGTTTTGTTTACATGTGTGTATGTTTAATATACTAAAAATACATGTCATATTTCTATATTAAGAATCTTGTAACTTCCACTATCATGATCCAAATTTGTAGGGTCTGCAGCAACTGTGCTAGCTAGAATTTGTGAGCTATGAAGTACAACACATATTACAGGTCCTAGGCTGGGGAAGGTTTCTATAAAGTAGGACTGGTAAAAATTGGATCAAAGTTTTATGAAATAATCATTAAATCATTCAGGGAGAAATGGCTTTCTAAAATATTCCCCACAGTCTTTTGATAGTTTAATGAACAGTATTACTGCCCTGATAAAACATCCATCCATAAACCAAATCAATGGTATACATATAAATTCATGAAAACAGTCTGAAAGAAGGCTGAAATTACACACAATTGCCTCATTTAATGAATATAAAGAATCTCAGACACAGCACAATATAGGAAAGAAAACATGCCTAGGGTAAATTCCTGGCTAAAGGTTTTATCTATCTCTGTAGAAAGTAGCCGCTTCCTGCTACTAAAGCCTTTTTTTTCCTGAGACTTTGATAGATTTTTGGAGATTTCACTTTAATTAGAGGCTGCAAGGAAGGTAGAAAACTTCATTATTTATCCAGCCATATTCCCCGAGTAGTCCAAAGTTCTGTTGTTTGTTTTAAAAGGGCCAAATCATTTGTATCTCCAGCAGAGAGAGTAACGTGTCTCTGAAGATGTACATGGCCATGAGCCATCTCTCAGTCATGGGAATATGGACTTTGTGTCTAGCAAGGAAGTGACTTTTATGACTGTCCTCTTTTGTAAAACTGTTTTTTCCATTGTTGGAATTAATGTGTAGATGAACTAAATTCCATATGTTAGCTTTTTCAATTTTTAGGAAAAAATGAAAAAGATATGTAACATCTCAAATTTCTCTATTAAATGTGGCTACATTAACTTTAGCATTACTGATATGTTTATGAAGATCTCCATTCTTGGTCCTGAATATATAAAAGCCAGGTATCACTCACTCATCATGAAATCTCCAGATCCATAAAGCCTACAAACTTGTATGTTCCTCTTGGCTTCTATGCAGGGGTGGGCTTCAAAAATTTTAGCAAAGGGTTCTCTGCCCAGTTGTTGGGTGGGCGTGGCCATGGTGGGCATGGCCTAGTTGGCCTCCTGCACCACAGTGGGGGGGGCATTTTTGCCCCCCTGGGCTCTGGAGGCTTTCCTTGAGCTTCCAGGAGGGCAAAAATGGCCTTCCCAGGCTCCAGAGGCTCTCTGGAAGCTGGAAATGGGCCCATTTCTGGCCTTCCCAAACTTCCAGGCAACCCATTTTTCGCCCTCCCTGAGCCTCCATGCACTCCTTGCACTTGTCTGCATCCAAAACGGACCACGTGGGGATTCCTGGGAGCGGAGGGGTTGGCAGGACCAGCCAGGAGTGGGATTTGTTGTTTCTCCAAACTGCACAGAATCTTAGCTAGAGGCTCTCCCAAACCCCTGCAAACTCCCAGCATCCCACTTCTGCATCTAGGTGCTTGCTAAGAAAGGATTTTTCAAAATGACCATCAGATCATTAGTATTTCTTATACAGTAATTAACATGCTCTGGTGCTAAGGAGTTCTACTCCCCCTCCCCACCTGAAAAAAGGAAACTCTGTTCCAACTGCCAGTTGCCTCACATTCCGTTACCTCAGTTCAAACTGGCAGACGTTCCACTCCTTCACTCAGGAAGGAGTGGTTCTCCTCCTATCTCTTGGGTCGTTCACAGTGTATGTTGGCAGGGGGGCAGAGATTGACACTGAGGCCACTCACTTGTGGGGTGCCTCGGGTCGGTTCTCTTGCCTCTCCTGTTCAACATTTATATGAAGCCACTGGGTGAGATCATCCGTGGTTTCGGGGTGCGGTATCATCAGTATGCTGATGATACCCAATTATACATCTCCACCCCGAACCACTCCAACGATGCCCTTGATGTGATGTCCCGGTGCCTGGAGGCTGTTCGGATCTGGATGGGGATGAACAGGCTCAGACTCAACCCTTCCAAGACAGAGTGGCTGGGGTTTCTGGCGTCCCGGTTTGGTCAAGTTGTTCCATCATTGATGATTGGGGATGAGATCTTGACCCCATCGGAGAAGGCCCACAACTTGGGTGTCCTCCTGGATGTACGGCTCTCTTTAGAGGACCATCTTTCGGCCATCGCCAGGAGGGCTTTTTATCAGGTCCGCCTGATTTACCAGTTGCACCCCTTTCTAGACCAGGACACCCTACACATGGTCACTCATGCCCTTGTCACCTCCCAGTTGGACTACTGTAATGCTCTCTACATGGGGCTCCCCTTGAAGAGCACCCGGAGGCTCCAACTGGTGCAGAATGTGGCTGCGCGAGTTATTTATGGGAGGCCTCGGCATGCCCATGTAACACCTCTCCTGCACGGCTTGCACTGGTGGTCTTCCGGGTGCGATTCAAGGTGATGGTTATGATCTTTAAAGCACTCCATGGCTTAGGCCCAGGGTACTTGCGAGACCACCTACTGCCGATGACATCCTCCCACCGACCAGTGCAGGCCCACAGAGTTGGCCTCCTCAGGGTGCCATCGGCCAAACAATGTCAGCTGGCGGCCCCCAAGGGTAGGGCCTTCTCTGTGGCTGCCCCTGCCCTCTGGAATGAGCTACCGGTAGAGATCCAGATTGTCCCCGACCTGGGAGCCTTTCGCCGTGCCCTTAAGACATGGCTGTTTAAGCAAGCCGATCTATCCCTATGAGATATTTTAAATTTTTGATTTAAATTTTTTGATTGGAACTATTGTTTTTAACCAATGTTTTAAATTTTTAAAAATTTGATATGGGTGGGGCTTAATTGAGTTTAATTTTATTTTAATATTTGTATTGTATGTTTTTAATTGCCCTGTAAACCGCCCTGAGTCCCTACGGGGAGAAGGGCAGTATACAAAACCAATTAAAATAAAATAAATAAATAAATAAATTATAGTACTAAATGTCGGTACCTCACCAAGATGTCTATGCCTTCTACCTATGGAACTGCTTCCAGACTCAAGGCGATGGGAGCAATATTCCCTTATGTGTTTCAATCACTCAGCACCACTGAGCCAACAGATTGTGAACTGAATTTCTCTTGCATAGCCCAATCACAAAGTTTTGTCATGAAGCACGGGTATCCAGCTAGTTCTTAATAAACACACAAATACTCTTTTGTGGACAGTCTTGGCAGGAAATAAATGGGCTGACTGCATAGTGGGACTATGTATCTGGAGGTAAGTTAAAATTATTTCAGTTAAATTGTAAGACTGGGTTTATGGTAGAAAACACAATATTTGAGACTTGTACACAAGCTACCTAATAGATGTGAGTTAAATTTACAGATTCTGCATCTTTTTTACTCCAAGAACCTAAGCTGACATAGCAGTAAATTATTTCTGCCAATTGCCATGGATCTGGAAGAATTCCAGTGGCCTGGGTGCTTAGTGGGACAGAACCTGCCATTTCCTGTGGACATTTTTTAGGACACAACTTTCATTATATTGAAAATTGCATTATGATAATAAAGAATAAAGAAGGGTGAGACTGAATTGCTAGGCAAAAAAAGTTTTCAGTAGGAATTTTTCTATATATCTTGTAAAAATTTGTCAACAATATGGAAATAATTCAACAATTACAATAATTCAAATTGTTACAGTTCAGAGTTGCATAGTAGGTTTTTTTTCAGCAGTGAAAGAAAAGAAATTTGCTTTAGAAATTAAAGGGATTTCAGAGCAGATAATTAACTGGCTAAATTTAGAATGCAAGAATCTTCCATCCAATCATGAACAGTGTCATGAAATCACACAGTTTTATCTTTGAACCTCTTTTCTTTGCAATTACTTAATGCATTTGGCTTCATTTGAGTAGGATCTAGTAGGGAGAATAAAGCCTGACCCTTTATCAGCAGCCCTTTTAAGTAAAGCCTTTTTAAGACAGAGAATGGAGCACTACTTTTTATTAGTTAATTAATTTTGTTATTTATTACATTTTTTGCCATCCATCTCCTCTATAAGGTCTTTTATTGCGCCAGGTATATATTTATATATATTACTATTGGTAGCTGAAATTAACAGCAGTATGTTATGTTGTTACAGACTGTCTTTATAACTCTAAAACAAAATCATTACATTTGATCCCTGTGCAAAGTGTAAAGTATAGTTAATAATATCAATTACTCTTTGTGTAATTCTTGCTGCAAATTTGCTGAAAAATATGAAAAGTAATTTCTCAGATGATGTCAAACAGTAAAGGGAAGATACAGCCATGAAAGACTGCAGCAATGTCAGCAATCGCTTACATTTTAATGAAGAAATGCTTTTCCCCTTCAAAATGATGAAAGTTAGATAAAGGTGAAAACTATGAAAAAGCTGAAACAGTAAGATCACAAGGCATTACATTCGTATGTCTACAATGTCCTGTGGGATGGAAGGTGTCTAATATCCATTTCTAATTACTCCTCCTTCGATATACTGCTTTATCACAAAAATAATATTTTTGTAGAAATATTCTACAGATACCAATACTTCTGAACTGGTAATCTGAGTGAAAAGTTATTTAGAAGTTAACTTTTCTATACATGCCAGTCTAACATAATTGGACAGGGAGTAACGGTTTCTGATCTCATCTCAGCCTTCAATAACTTACCCATCACTTCTGCTTTGTAAAATGTCAGTGAGGTATTGTGTAAGGTGGGAAATGTGCTATACATTAAAACAGTGGTTCTTAACCTGGGCGATATCGCCCCCCAAGGGGCGATTTTGTTTTTCAGGGGGGCGATGGAACGAAAAGGGGTGACGTGGGGGCAAAGGAACAGAAGGGGGGGCAATATGGGGGCGATGGAGCAAGATGTATTGGGAGAGAGAGAGAGATTGGTAGATAGGTAGGTAGCCAAAAAGACAGACAGGTAAGTAGATAGGCAGGAAGGCAGGCAGGCAAACAGACAGACCTTTTGGATGGATGGATGGATGGATGGACAGATGGACGGATGGACAGACAGACAGAATGTGAGAGTGGCAGTACTTTGGGAAAGTGATTGCGGTGGCTTTTCCCAACATGCTGCCGCATTCGAGGCGCCAGTTCAGGTGCGGTACAACAGTCAATGGGATGAGCCTGCAGGGCCGGCGCCTCGAACGCCCCCCTGCCGCCTCTTAGCACCCCTCTGCTGGTCCCCTTGGGGATGCTAAGAGATGGCAGGGGGGCGGTTATGTTGGGGGAGGGGGGCGATGACAACTTCCTCAATGGCTCAAGGGGGCGATTCTTTCAAAAAGGTTAAGGACCACTGCATTAAAAGATAGAACAATAGCTAGTTCTTACATGCCAATATATGTAAAAAGTAGTTCATGATATTTAATTGTCTGTCTTCTCTCTTCCATGGTTCCCTAGTGTAATCAAGCAGTAAATAAATAGTGCTCCGCAGTTAAGAAACAGTTATTGCAAAGTGCTGTAAATTTTCTTTCTTTTTTCTTGATTGATATTTTGTACAAAAATCTGTAGTTCCCCCTGTCTAATAGCTATGCTTTACTGTAACTATTGTCAGTTTTAACAATGGGTGCCTTGTGTCTGCTTTTGATTTTCACTGTTGGAATTGTATCATGATTATTTGTTCCTTTGAAGTTGGATTGTCTTTTTTTTATTGGGCTACTTTATTCTGTATATTGACTGACATTTATTGACTTACTAAGTGATGTGAACAGTTGCATAGGGTGATAGCATGCAGCATGCAAAAGTATTAATTGCACAAATGACATAATAATTAATAACAAAATTGCACTGGGTGAAAATAAAGTGTAGAATTTTTTTTCCAGGCCCAGTTTTTACTATTCTTTAGCACATGACTGGATTCAGGACAAGACCATTAATCTATTAGTTATATGACTGCAAAAATCAGAATGAATTGGGTAGCATCTTTGCTGCTGCTCTTAAGTTACTGTCAACATCATAGGAGGAGTGCCATGTTAATTAATGGTAGCCAAAAATAAGGCAGATTCCAGTAGCACCTTTGCAGAATAACACACTTGATTAAAAAGCATAAGCTTTCATGAACTGCAGCAGCATACTTATCATATGAACAGTGTTTATGAAAACTTTACCCTGAAGACACCAGACTGAATAACATTGATTAACATGGCTCTCCTCTTGTTGTTGTTGGCAGTAATATAGGAAGAAATAAAACAATTAGAACATCAGAGTTGGAAGGGACCTTGGAGGTCTTCAGTTCAACCCTCTATTCTAGCAGAAGACCCTATACCATTTCAGACAAATGGCTGTCCAGTCTCTTCTTAAAAACCTCCAGTGATGGAATACCCACAACTTCTGAAGGCAAGCTGTTACTACTGGTTGATTGTTCTCACAATTTCTCCTTAGTTCTAGGTTGCTTCCCTCCTTCGTTAATTTCCATCCATTGCTTTTCATCTTGTCTGGTGCTTTGGAAAATAAGTTGAACATCATCATGTGATCATGAGCATCTTCAATGGGGCTAGAAAATGACATGCCCATGACAACATTATCATGCAAATAATTCAACATATGATCTTACTTCAATTACTGGGAGGCAAATATATAATGGCAGCATTTCCCTAATTAGATCATTTATGCCCATATCATTGGGCCCATGTGTACTTTGTCATAGATACTTACGTAATTTCTTTCAGCAACTTTTTATCTTTAAATGATATTGACTTCTTTCAGGCAGTCAATGCCTGAATGTTGTATGTGCGTTCCCTTCCTTTCAGGCCATGATTCTGCATTTTCAGTTACTTGCTTCACCTACTGCACTCCAGGATTAATAATGATTCAATGGGATTATTATGGTTAGCACATCTGAGTCTATAGACAGAAAGGTGGAGGGCCCAAGTCTCTTCTCTCGGAAGCCCTTTGCGGCAATCAATCTTGTGTCCCTCCTGTCTTGGAGTCATCACCAAATTTCTGGGGAGGCACTTTACCTAGAATTCTCCCGCTAACCCACAGTTAACTCCCACAGCCTGTGCTGTTTTTCTCTTAACTTAAAATGTAAAAATTCCTGTAGCATTGAAGGAATGATTAGGGAAATCAGTCTTTTATCTGTTGTGGAGAGATAGGCCAAATTCCTCAGAGATAAGCAGAATGGGGATTTTTAAAAAAAGGGGGGGGGAAGCGAATCTAAAAACATGCTGTTTACCTTTTAAATATTACTGGGCAGAAACATTCAGAGATGGAGAAGATAAAACATGGAGCTGTTCAAATCACTAACTGCATCTTAAAAGGATGCCAATAGAAAAATATAAAGGTAAATATAAGACTCCAGGCAGGCAACAAGATGATATTGGTCTGTTCCTCCTTAGAGGAAACTATGTTGTACATAAATTCCAAGCAACATAACATTACTGAGCTTGCATTGAGAAAATAAACAACAGAGACAACATATTAGCCTTTAAACATATACACATACAAGCATAAATAAATAAATTATACCTAATATTCTACCTAAATGTTTTTCACCCCTCTTTTCAAATATGGCTGTTTTCTTCTGATTCAGTTTTTCTGGTCATTGATCAAACAAATATGATTGATTGATTCTTCTGTCTCAATTTGTCTCATATGTCTCCAGATTCCTAAGGATTCCAATCAGTTAAATTCCAAGGCTGCTTGAGAGATGGATGGTTGTTCCAATATTTTATTTCATTTTATCTCAAAATACTAAATATTGAAAAATATTGAAATGCATTGAAAAAATAAAGCGAAACAAAATAAGTTGGTGTTTGTTTGTTTGTTTGTATCAACATATTAGCCACCCACCTCACAATCACAATTCTGGACAATGAATATAGGATTAAAAATTAACAGAAGAAAAGAATAAATAAGAACAAAAGAATAGTAATAGAATAATAGTACAGTGCTATTTGAGTACAATCCAACTCAACCATATCATGTCAAAGAAAACCACACTGACAGGTTCAACCAAGCCACAAGCTCCATGACAAGGGGAACATTTAGGTCTTCAAGGATATATAAAATACCAACAGTTCTGGGACTAAACCAATTTTAGGGGAGAGGGGTGATGTTCCAAAAGATAGTCCCATGAGAAAAAATGGCCCACTTCCTGAGTCCTTCCAGATAGTATTACTTAAGAGATGAACTCACAGCATCTATCTAGGTTCCTAATTTATTCCTTTGTTCTAAAAAGACAAAATGTTCTCTCTCTCTTTCTCTCTCCCTCCCTCCCTCCCTCTCTCCTCTCTCTCTCCTCTTCCCCCCATGTGTGTGTGTGTGTATGAGAGAGACAGAAAGAGAGAGAGAAGGGAGGGAGGGAGGGAGGGAGGGAGGGGGAGAGAGAGTGATAATATATTTCTATGACCACATCATCTCTTACTATAGCTCAGGAGCATTGAGTATGGAAACTGAAACAATGGTAGTTATGTAAAGGTGAAATAGGAACTTATTTGCCACTACACCATGGGGGTGGGGTGGGGAATGCTGCACAACTAAAGGCTGATTTCACTGAGATCATCAGTGCAGAAAAGAAATTTAATTTCGTCCAGTATGATCCTCAAATGCATCTGCTTTCTATAAGGTAAGTGATGGAGATTGTTTATCTAAATAGTTAAAAGGGTTGGGCTGCATTTGTGAGCACCATTACGACAGTTGTAAATATACCTGCAATTTTGCCACAAGTGGATTATTGTCATTATTGGTTACATTTGCAGTGTTTGTATAGGTTCCCCACGATGAATGTGCCCCCTCTATACTGTTCTAGCATCAGCAATCATTTGGTTAACTGTTCCCTTAATATTCAAAAAGAACAGTTAATGAAAAGCCTGCACTCCTGCATTTCTAAAGCAGAGAAAATTCAATAGGCTTCACTTTCAGAGGTAGAGTTGGAACTGTATCTGAATAGGACTGAACGTGAACTATATTGGGCCAAACCTATTTATTTTGTTGTTAAGTAGAAACTTTTGTGTGATTTATTTATTTATTTATTTATTTATTTATTTATTTGGATTTATATGCCGCCCCATCTCCGGGGAGGACTCGGGGTGGCTCACACAAAGATATACATACAAAAATAGGCAAAAATATTAATCTAATCCAAATAGAAAATTCAATTATACTAAAATACCTAATTAAAAAAACCCAATCCCTTTCTGCTTCCTAAACATTACCAGGATTGAAAGAGAAAGAGAGTTAGTTCTGAGTTGGGTGGGAGAAGTGACTGAAACTGCCAACTCCTTTTTCAAGCAGAAGTTTTTGCTGGAGTAATCTCTTCCATAAATGAAAAGTCCAAAGACGGTACAGCTTATTGCATTTTATTACCAAATAGTTTGTCCTGCTTTTATTTTCTTCCTTGTTACTATGTGCTGCTCTGGGAGTCATTCGGGCTTGAAAAACAAGCCAGTTAATAAGATTTTAAAATAAAATTTTCAAAGTCCTTTGAGTTCTATAAGAATGGATGGTACTTTCTATTAGCCATCATAGGTCACAAAGGAAGGGAGAATGATGAATGCAATATTGCAGCATTGTGGTACAATGTCCCATCTGTTTTGAATATGCATCACAATGTCACACACATGTACAAGAGGGTGATGCCTGCAGTGCAAAGCTACAATGCTTTTTTCATCACTCTTATAAAATGGCAAGCTCCTGGGGATACTTCTACTTGCTACAACTAATACCTTGTTTCCCCTAAAATATGACTTACCTTGAAAGTAAGCCCTAGCTTGATTTTATACATGTGCCCAATATAAGCCCTACCACCTCCCCAAAAAAGCCCTAATTAAGACCCATTATCTATGGGATGCAGGAGGTGGGGCAAGGCACATTGATAAAAGGTCACTGCTGCAGATGCTTGAGAAAGAGATGGACTGTTCCCATAACAAAAGAACGTCTCCTAATAATTGGACAATGTGATCACCCAGAGGTGGGGAGAAGAGGAAGCTATTATTTAACTAGGCAAGCATTTGCAATGGAAAACCAGAGCTGGTTTTATTTTTTCAATACCAATATGGTACATCCAATAAAGTTTTGCTTTTGGGGATTCAAATCTGAGAATGTTTCCTTGTTTTGGGTTCACTAGTTGGACAGTTGACAATATCGTTCACTAGTAGAAATGTATCTATCTCAGTATCCAAAGTATGTTTATATACTTTGTCTTAAATACAGTGGCATAAACTATGTAGCTACAAACAGAATTTATCAAATAACCTCCAGCCTTCCAGGTATGGATTTTTTTGAAATATGAAATGTGTGAGAGATATAACATCTCTCAAAAAGATTTATACTCTTTCTAGTTTTATGGCTCATAAAAAGTGGTGGACTTAATTTTTTTACTTTTATTGCTACTCAATTCAATAATTTCTAGGATATTAAATTTATTGAGAAACTCAACCATTCAACAGTCATTAGAAAGTGAGCATAACGGTCTCTAATGTCAGGCTGTCTTCAAGAATATGGCTAAGATACTGAGCAGGCATTAGCTGTGGGATAGTGTAGCTTAATTATTTCGTTAATGCGAACACTTCAGAACATAGTATTTTATCTTTTCCTATACATACTAGTGATGTTTTTTTTCCCAGTTCTTTCAGGAAATTTCAATATTGCATCCAATTTTGTTATAGTTGGTTAAATTCTCCAGCATCACATGTAAAAACAGCTTCAGGTTATGTTATCCTATCAGTTGGTTCATCATTATACTGCATTTCACAGGCTTTATTACCCTTTTCAATAACCCTGGGAGTGAGGTGGTAGAAACAATTTTGGAAATACTTTGCAAATGCAAAGGTAATAATTAGAATGGCTGACTTTACCAAAGTCCGAAGTGAAACTGGAACCAAAGTCTTCTTAGCTCATTCCTCTCCCTGATTGGGGAGGGGGGGAAGTGACTGTACTACTGTGAACTTTTCAAGAAGCAGTGAAATTAAAGATAATGTATTAATATTCATTTATAAAATATCCCAGACTTAATTCCAAACCAGGCTAACCTTAACCCAGACTGAGTAATATGTAGTGGTTTATTTTTCTTCCACATTCTCTAGTTAACTCTGATATACTTGCTCGATATCCAAGTTGCTGTTATATTTCAAAGGAGGTTACTATAGTATCTGCACTTTGAAGAATACCTTTGACTCTTTTCTTTATTATATAGTTTATCATTTACAAAACAATTCCAGAATGACAGGTCCTATTATCTCTATGCATACTTGAATTGTCCTTGAGCAACATTCTATATAACACATATACTTACATAGGTATACAGGAAAGACATGTTACATATGCAATACATAATCTTGAATCTCTTGCAACTAGTACAGAGACCAGTGGCTCATTTTAGTCTGCCAGGTTTGGAAATAAATGATTGCTTGGATCCTCTTCACTTCCTGCCAATTATTGGGAGAGATTTTACCCTACAAGGGAGAAACCAATCATGCATAAAGTCAGGTACAATTTAGATGGAATCACATAGCTTCAGATGTGAAGATGGACAACCAAAATAATCTGTAACTTCTGGAATGCTAATCTAGCAACCGCAAGATGGCATGTAAATGCTTTAAACATCAGACAAGCAAAATAAAGGAGAAAAACCATTTTGGAGGTGATGCACTTAGAATTATTTAAAAGCCATGGATTATATAATTTTTATCAGTCTGTTTTTTAAAAAAACGAACACAAACACAAACACAATAGAGGTGTCTTCCATGTTCATATGAACATAGCTTCTCTTTGTTTGTGGAACATACAAATGTATCTGAAAAGTTAAATTTGAAAGGAAAATGTATTTGAGAGAATGCAATGTTTCTTTCAGTATCTCAGCTTTGTAAGAAAATAACCCCTTAAATTATATTTTTAAACACACACACACAAAATTAGATTGAAATGATGTGATCCATCAATATCAACACCAGAGATGGTATTCAGCAGGTTCTGACCAGTTCTGGAGAACCAGTAGTGGAAATTTTGAGTAGCTCAGAGAACCAGCAAATACCACCTCTGACTGGAGATTTTACAGTATCCTTCCCCTGCCTCACCCACCAAGCCATGCCCACAGAACCGGTAGTAAAAAAAATTTGAATCCCATTACTGATCAACACTATTACAGTACATTTAGTAGTAATGTATGTAATCCATTATTCTTAGCACAAACATTTTGTACAAACGTGTTTGAGAAAATGTTTGCAAAATGTATACTGGAAAAATTTACATTATGGACAGTTACATCAAAAGTAATTTATAAAATAGAAAGCTGAATACAAAACAGTATATTATAGGTTATTGTATTTCTTACATGAGCTAAAACATTGCATATGCTTTAAATGACATGCACAGCATGTGACTGAATGAAATAAATGAATGCATATAGCACTCTCCCAAATTAGATATAAAACACAACCACACATCCCTTATTTTCTTTAGTTCTTGGAAACAAGTTAGTAGCTGGTGCAATTGATAGAAAACTGATAAAATGCACTTAAATACACAGGTGTGTGCATTCTAGCTTAAGTTTCAAAATATTCTCCTAGGGCTTCCCTAAACAGACCACTTTATTTTAAAAAACTTAAAAGAGGGTAAATAAGGTCTGTAACTGTGTAATGTGATCTGTTTTCTGTACAAAAGGGCACAATGGCCATTTTACATGAGCAAAAGAACACCAAGTTGTGAGCCAATCCTTCAAAGGAAATACATCTTTATTCAGATCAGTTTGTTTCCACAGCTATGATTTATGTATTCTATTGAGAAAGAATCTCTTAACCCAGATCCAGCTCCATCACTGCTTCCAGACAATAAATAATTCAAGATTTGCATAGTGTCTTTGGCACCTGTTAGATATCTTTAGCACAGCAGTGGTACCCAAGTTCAAAAAGATGAGTGTTGATGTGGACAAATATAGAATAAAAAACAAGAACCAGAATATTTCATAAACAGATCCCTGTATGAGCAGTATGAGCAGACATACTGTAACTAGACAAAATGTTATCCATGAGTTATCCATTCTAGGGAATGGTCAAGGGCTATAAAGGACTATCATGAGCCGGTGGTGCAGTGGTTAGAGTGCAGTACGGCAGACTATTTCTGCTGACTCCTGGCTGACTGCAATTTGGCAGTTCGAATCTCACCAAGCTCAAGGTTGACTCAGCCATTCATCCTACCAAGGTGAGTAAAACGAGGACCCAGATTGTTGGGGGCCATATGCTGACTCTGTAAACTGCTTTGAGAGGGTTGCAAAGCATTGTGAAGCAATATATAAGTGCAATTGCTAAGTGCTATCATGATAAATGGTGCTGAATTTCACTGAGAAGTCCAACAGAACCACCGGAGCAACTTTTCTATGCAGTGCCTCACTTTCCATGGCAACATAAGCTGTTTCCAACTACTACTATACAACAAACCACTGAGAAGTCAGATTTAAAAAGATTTAAATAGCTGTCATTCTTTAAAAAAAACAGACTGAAATCAGTTCTGCCTTTTCTTGCTTAGAATCCTGTTCAGAAATAATTGGCCAATAATAAACAAATTTCTGCTTACTATACTGGTCCAATGAATGCTCTGTCTGGCATCCTTTAAACTCATACTAGCTCTTGCCTAAGCTTTCTGTAACTAATGATGAAAACATAATTATCATAAAATTTGCACAGTGTCTATCATTTTATGACATAATGCATAAAGTCTTCTCTCCAAACTTTCAGGATTAGATAGATAAATCTCCTATTTGTATGCAGTGAAATCATGATGCTGGGTAGAAACCAAAATCTTGAGCCACAAAACATCATATTTGGTTTTCTTTTCCTCTTCTTCCTAGGCAATAATCATAAAATGTAACTTTACTAATATGCATACAGACTATCTTTTATCTCCCATTATGGGATCAAGAATTTGGGATTACATGGCTGATTCCATCATTCTTAATTTGTATTAGAACATGACTGTAATTTATCATGACTCAGAAATGCTAATCTCCTCCAATAGCATAACTTTTCTCCCCTGGCTAGTTGCAGAATTAATGCAAAATTTACAGAGTACTACAAATTTGCTTTGTTTTATTTCCAAATAGCAGGTGGATTGAGGGTAAATCCCTTTCCTGCTCATGTAGAGCACGGAGCACCTAAAAACATACACTTTTATCACTAATTCATATTTGTTGAACCTTAACATTTATTCATTTATTTTATTTTATTTGTTAATAGCTTACAAGATAATAAACATAAGTATAAATACAGGGAATGGGTACGAATAATTGGGGACAACAGGACAGGTACAGTAGGCACGATTGTGTGCTTATGCACACCCCTATATTTAGACATATTTAGCCCTGATATTAAAATATCCTAAACAGACACCAGAAAATGTCAACTTGGTAGACTTTCATTCAGTACAATCCTAAAAAAAATGACTTATTCTATAACAATGTAATTATTACATCACGTTTTACAACTAAACTTTTGAAAGCTTCAGGTAGTACAAAAACATTTAGGTGGTTAACAGCTGCTTTGACTTGGGCTCATATTATATCCATGTGAAAAAATCTGCACAAGTTACCAACTATATTTTGGACATAAGATGCTGAGTTTAACAATTAATTTAATTATTCAGGCCAGAATGTGCTACTTGTCTTGGGATGAATTTGTCTGAACACTAAAAGCTCTTCGCTTTCAGTGCTCTGTCGTCTGATGGAAGAAAAGCTTTCGCCTGGCTGATTCCCAAACCTTCTTAGGAAGCTGCATTTTGCTTCCATTTCTCTCACTTTCTAAGAAACAAGACATTTCTCCTGAGCCAGTCTTAATAAACTAAATTCTCTGAGATTGTATGGATTGTATGGATCACGTGAATTGTCCCAGAGAGGAGGAAAGTGTTGGCTGTAAAATTGCTGCCTTTCCATTTCTAAGGCATTTCTCTGACCCTCCCTTGGAGTGAGCTGCAAAGGAAGATTGACTATTGCAGTCATGTATGCATGCTGTCTTTGCATCCAAACAAATTTGTGAATTAAAAAAAGCATTCCATTATGCTGTGGTCAATTAGTACATTCACTTGATAGTTGTAAATACTTCCGCTATTGAAGTTCTTTCCTCTTCTGAAGAAAATAATTTCCTGCGGCTGATCAAAGATAGCACAAAACTCCATGCATCAATTTGGCAAATTTCACCCATTCAGAAGAGGCTCTTACACCTGCAGATTACATCCTTTTTTCCACACTTAGAATTGCTGTAATTATCTGGATTTTATTCCTAACAATGGGGGAAGATTTGTACCTAAAACAAAGAACAAAGAACAAAATGAGATTCTGCATGGGATTCAAAGAGAGGAAGATTTTGTCTGAAGTAGTCCAAGCCTTTAAAAATGGCTCTGAAACTTGTTTTCCTTGTTTAAAGACTTATAGAGAGGACTTATAGCACCAAATTCAGAATGATATGCAATTTGAATAAATAAGTTGAAGAATTTTGAGTAACACAGAATGCATATTCTGGAAATTTATTATATTGTTCCATTACAGCAATTTTATGAGGTAATCAATAAGAAGAAAAACAGCCTCAAGCTTCCCCTTTAAAAACTATCACCACCACCACCACCACCACCACCACCACCAACAGGGTTCAGATAACTATAGTTGAAACCTTATAAAAGAATTTAAGTTTCTGGAGTGATGATTTAAAACTTAAATGTCCAGTTTGTCTGATAAAGGTGAAACATTACATTTTCACATTTTAAAAATGCCATATTATGCAGTATGTACGTATCACCTTATTCATATAATAGTCCATCTCACAAACATGATTAACCAAAAAAAAAGCTCCACTTCAGCACCTTTTGAAGGGAAAAAAGTGGAAAATTATCTTATTTTTAATGAGTAATTCCAGACTGGAACATAGCATTGTTTCACTTCTACTTGTTTATAAATCTTCTCTCACACATAAACAACATTCCTTCATTTCTAAGCTTATATTGAATAGTGAAAGGTGTGTGTTGTTCACAAGCTTGACCTGAAGGTATCTAGTGTCACTTACCAGAAATCAGTTTATAATGCCTGCTGCCTTTGATTCAAGGCCTTAGATTAATCTTGGTAATGAAGCCTAACAAGCCAAGCTTATGTGGAATTTCTTCCAGGGGATTCATGTAGTGCTTTCAAGTAAAGTTGAATTTCTCAACCATCCTTAATTTGATTCCTAATTAGAATGCATACTTGGGCTTTAAAAAAATCTCATTTTCCTTGTTTTGTTCCTTTCCTAGCAATGACAACTGTGGGCTGTGTAATTACATTTCTGGTGGTAGAGATTGGGTTGATCATTTAATTGGATCTTCTAGCTTGAAAAGCACCACAAAAAGCACTTTTAGAGTTCCCTCATTTTGTTCGATGTTTACAATGTCTTTAGATTCATTTTCATTTGATATGTAGAACTGTTATAAAAATTTGATAACACCCAGAGTTCAGACAATATGAATTGCTTTCTACTGTACTTCTATGAAATAGATAACTATCACATCTTTTGCTTTGTAACATTCTATGTATTGGACATTTCAGTTCAGGCCTGCTTGCTGCAGTGAAATTTGTTGTGGTTTTGCTTCTGTTGTTGTGTTTGTATTTTGCAAAATAGGCACCCTTGTGCAGAAGACCTCATAAAAAGAAGTGTCAATTTAAATGTTAGATATTTCCTGTGAAATGGCATTGTAATTGCTAATTTGGCAGACTTATGGTTTTAATGAAGCTAGAAGAAAGTCTGAGTCATTGATGTAGTTGAAAACTACAAGCTGCGAAACAAGTAATTATTTAATCTGAAATGAGATTTGTTAAGCAAATCTGAACCAAACAGTCATTAAATATTCTTTTCCTCTCCCCTTTCTTCTCCCCTCAATTAGTGCCTTTATATCAGCTTTCTTAGTGACCCTTTGTAATTGATGCATGGTTATATCACTGTAATTTATTAAAATTTATATGTGTTAACATCCCACTGATCTAGGTTTTAATTTTTGTCTTGCTTCTCTCTTTAATTCTTAGAAGTAACTATCTCTCAGCTGAATGACACCTTTGCCTGCTTCTTCAAATGCCACAAACGTAATACTAATTACAGCATTCATCATGACAGAAAGTAAACTTCTCAAGGGGAAAGAAGGACAAGGCATTAACTATTCTCTTTATATTGAGCAAAGTTAAATTGTTATAGGGAAACAATAGTTAATATTATGCTTCAACAAATGTCTGAATAGTAGTAGTTAGTGATAGCAGTAGCACCAGGGGTGGGCTGCTGGGGTTTGCAGGGGTTCAGGAGATCCTCTAGCTGCACAGTTCAGAGAACCCCCAAATCCCACTCCTGGCTGAGCCCACACTGCCCTGCCCCTCCCAGAAATCCCTACACAGCCCATTTTGGATGCAGCTAAGTGCAGGGGGTGCACGGAGGCTCAAGGAGGGTGAAAACAGGCCTCCTGGAAGTTCAGGAAGGCTGGAAATGGACCTGTTTCTGGCTTCCAGAGAGCCTCCAGAACCCAGGGAGACGGTTTTTGCCCTCCCAGAGGCTCAAGGAAAGCCTCCAGAGCCCAGGGAGGGCAAAATCTCTCCCTTCCCACTGTGGTGCAGGAGGCCGACTAAGCCATGCCCACCATGGCCATGCCCACCCAGCAACCGGGCAGAGAACCTATTGCTAAAATTGTTGAAGCCCACCCCTGAGTAGCACTTATACCACTTCACAGTGCTTTGCATCCCTCTCTAAGTGGTTTACAGAGTCAGCATATTGTCCCCTACAATCTGGGTCCTGATTGTACTGACCTTGGAAGGATGAAAGACTGAGTCAACCTTGAGCGGGTAAGAACTGAACTGCTGAACTGCAATCAGCCAGCAGTCAGCAGAAGTAGTCTGCAGTACTGCATTCTAATCACTGTACCACCGTGGCTCAGTAATGTAGTAGTAGTAACTACTACTCAGTACTAGTAACTATAGGTGATTCCATGCTGCAAGCGTACTTTGTTTCTGCTCCTGGCTCTTTCTTTCTTTCTTTCTTTCTTTCTTTCTTTCTTTCTTTCTTTCTTTCTTTCTTTCTTTCTTTCTTTCTTTGCTTTAATATGTCAGTTTACATATCAGCTTTAAAAAAAATACATTTTCAAAAGCACAATAAAAAGGAACAGGATTAGTTACCTGCCATATTAGGTGTGAAGCAGCAAGCCCAGTGGGTTTGCTATGGTAGAAGGTTTTGCTGAGCATGTTTACTTCCGTTTATGTGATTCCGTCAACTTTTTTTTCAGATAAGAAACATTGGTTTGGAAATAGAACATGCATACCAGGCTCTAAACAGTAATGTGATGTGTACAAATGTGTTAGAGGAATTGCACTTTAAAAAGAAAAAAAATCTAAGAAGGAAGAGGAGGATTAGGGACTTCTGCGCTTATGAAAATATATAGTCTATGCGACCCCTGAAATATATTTTATAGAGTTTAATGGCTGGGCATGAGGTAGAATCAGAATCCTTTTGGGGGCAGTACTTACTGATGTCTGCCTATCTCAAGTGTATTGTTTTATTAATGTACAAAATACAAATAAAAATAAAAATAGGAAATTTAGGGAATGAAAAGGAAAGGGGAAAAGAAAATATAAGATACAAGGGAAGAAAGTAAAAAGCATTGACCTCCAACTCTTTTTAGCACAGGACAAAATAACCACATTATACCCTCAATTTTTTACTTTTACACATTAGTATATAACTAGCCATTTCTATAACAACACATCTTTCTGGCTGGCAAAACCAAAGCCAAAGTTTCTTTTTTTTTTCATCACAAGCACAAAATCTAAAAGTGATATCCAAATAAAAAACATATATGTATTCTCCTCTTTGAATAAAACAGGGGTGTCAAACTCCCGGCCTGCGGGCTGGATGCACCACGCGCTGACCATTCCCATGACCATGTTTAGCAAAGGGGGGAAGTCCTGATATGTCACATGATGCCACTGTGATGATGTGAGTTTGACTCCCCAGAATAGAACCATCTATTTAACCATTACTGCTTTATCTTCCTTGCTGTTGAAGTAATATTATTTTTATTTGCACTTAATAATCTTTACAAACTATCACCATTTATGCTGCAGCCTTAGAACATTATAAATAGTTCTGTTAAAACTTGTACAAATTTATCTCAGGGTGTGTGGTTTTTTTTCATTACATTCTGATGATGACATTCTGCTGATGACATAGCATCATCCTTCAATCAAAGGCAGAAAACAGTTAAATGCACTTCTCTCTCCTTTTTAAAGAAATGTAAAGTAATTGCTTCATATGTGGTTGTTGTAAACCTTTTTAGTTTTGGCAATTCTTGGTGTGACAATTATTTTTCATTTCCTATAATAGGGATGCATGAACTATTCTCATTAATCTGTGAAAGGAAGACTCTAAAAATGGATGCAAACACTGACTAAATCTGAAACAAAGTGTAGAGCAAGCAATTTAGGGCACTCAGCACAAGCTGTTAGGATTCAAGCTGTGGTGAATTGTTACAGTTTTAACTACAATTACACAGAATGTCAGGCTGCAGCTTCACAAACTAATAAAGACAATAGCAGGCCCAGCAGTTGGATTCTTTTTTAGAGCTGCAAGAACTTAAAGGGCATAGCCCCGAGATAAAATTTGAATCCACAAAATATCCTGCAGTATGTTATTTCTTCCTTTCCTGTTCTTTGCTTTGAAAAATTGTTCTAGTTTTTCTTCACAGTGAAGTTGGAACTATGTAATAACTATCAAGTTCGGCAACTGGAACTTTTCCAATCTGTTGCGTTGCTAAACAATTTTCACATTTGCAGGAGTTTTTAAGATTATGATTGGTTTTTTCCTGGAGGAGTTCTAATCATCCATAAAAGTGGTATTTTGACAAATATAATGGCTGAATTGTAAATACGCTGTCCCCACATGTACAGCTTAAGTTTTCTGCTTTTAGAAAACAATAATCATTTACTCTGACTCCAGGCTTGCTAAGTGTTATGTTTCCCAAGGACATATTCACAAATTACTTATTGGGTGGGATAGGATTGGGACACACATTCTCACACTGATCCTCAAATTGCATGTTAAACTCAGGCACCTGGTTTGGGGTTTGAGTCAGAGCTACCTTGGACAGCACATGTGAAAAGACCAGTGCAGGCGGATGGTTGGTATGCAACTTCAGCTGCAGGCTCTAACTTTTGATTTCTTGCAGCTACTTCAGAACAAAGCCCTATTATTCAAAAAAGATTGTTTTTCAGATGCAATTTACAAGCCCATTTGTAGCTCCTGCCATCCTATCTGAGTGAAGTTGACAGTTGCCTTTAAAGAACAAACAGGTTCTCTTTGAAAGTTGATCTTTCGGATGGAGTGTTTCAGCCAACTGCCTGTCATTTGCTCACTGTGCTGGTGGTTGACATTTACCCATGTGCAGCAATATTTAATTTTACAATTTTGTACTTTGATGTCAAATCCCCATGACAGCAGCTTGTCATTCCTCTGCCCCGCTACAGCTGGTGATAGTTGACAATGCTTTCTCCATCTTCATCTAGCTCACTTGTTTCCTGTTGTTAATGAAAAGCAACTTTCTGAAGTTGTGTTTCATCTCACTGGCACTATAGCAATAGCACTTAGACTTATATACTGCTTCACAGTGCTTTATAGCCCTATCTAACCAGTTTTACAGTATCACCATATTGCCTGCAACATCTGGGTCCTCATTTTATCGACCTCAGAAGAATGGAAGGCTGAGTCTACCTTGAGCAGGTCAGGATCAAACTGCTAGCAGTGGGCAGAGTCAGCCTGCAATTCTGCATTCTAACCACTGTGTCACCACGGCTCTTATCCCACAGAACAGAATTTTCTTCTATATCATGGATGAATAAGAAATGTTTGTATCCCAATAGTCCATGAGGGTAACAATTATGTTACTGCTCTGTCACTACCAAATTACAATCCCTACTAGCATTTTTATTATGTATTATGTATGGTTATATAATATGAGTGCTTTATGTTGGGCTGCTATTGTGCTCATCTTTATTTAGTTTTATGAATGTTTTTATTAATATTATTATTTCAATCTCTTTTTGCCAAATGCTCTGAAGACCAGTTTGTAAAAGCAAATTTAAAATGTGTGTGTGTGTGTGTGTGTGTGTGTATACATATCATGGATCATGCAACATGGATCACACTCCCTCTTCCTATTTTGACCTACAACAATCCTGTAAAATAGATGGAACTGAGACACAGTGATCAGGCCAATGTTCCCCAGGAGTTTCTGTATTTGAGGACATTGGTGTTCCTGCTTCCTGCACTTTTACCATTACACGACATGTAGGATGGGACAATGTATTTTATGGATGCAGATGTTAAACACCTAATTTCTGACCCTGTTAGACTGATGTACTTCCTTAGCTGAAATGGAACAAACCATGACTGGCATCCACAAAGACATGAACTCCTGTCCAGCTTGTTGGCAAACATCATTTATGCATGTTAATCTATGTGTGTGTAGGAGGTGTGCATGTTAATCTTCCTGGCCACTATCAATTATGGGGCTTGGGCTGAAAGAATTCTATTTCACATGTTCTGTTCCTCTGGTAGCAGCATCTAAATCATGGCAAAATCCATATTCAGGAAGAGAAAATACTTGCAAGGGCTTACATTATAGACAGAGGGAAAGAAAATATTAGTATAACGTGTAATTAGAATTTTTGAACTGTGTATGCCGACATAGGCATGTTACATGGAAATTCTTAATTTATGCTTAGATTAACCATGCTTAGCCAATTGGATACATTTCTACCAACAGAATAGAATTAGACCCAAATGAAAGGAGATTCATGTGACTCATACAGTGTATTGTAGGACAACTGTACCAGATCTCATCATGTGTAAATGGCACTAAGATGATTGGCAAACTATATTTATTTTCATTATTTTACTCTGTTTTAAAAACCTGAATATCTTGCTCTGGTAGAATATTTCTGCATTTAGTATTGCCCAGGGTCACATTATGAGGTAGTCTCTAAATATGATATGTAAATAAAATAAATGAAACTATGGATTTTTATTTTATTTTATTTTATTTGCATTCCCAAACATGGGAGTAGAAGGAGCTTCCAACTCATTGCTCGTTTTGCTTTAATCTTTCCTTCTACTTTTCTTCTTTACTTTCCTTTGTTTCTCTTTTCTCCTTTTTTTTCTTTTCCTTTTTTAGGTTCATTTTTGAAGAAAGTAGTAGAAGTGAGCATCATTGGTTGTAACTGAAGAGATGAGTTAGACTATTCTATGTTTCCTAAGTGTACAGAATAGTGGGTATTAAGAGCAAAGGCTAAAATAATAGGCTATTTATCTGCACATGAAACAAGGAAATTGCTACCATTACATAATGTATGTAATGTACCATTGTATTACAATGTATGTAATGTACATTGTATTATAATGTATGTAATGTACATAATGTATGTAATGTACCATTACATACATTCCTGAAAAAAGCTTGAAAAAAATCTATAGAAAAGTTAAGGAAGAAATGTTGGGGACTGAGGAAACTGAAAAAGTTAAAAGACATTGTAGAAAATATGCTGATGTGATTTTGAATTAGACATATATATATGTGTGTGTGTGTGTGTGTGTGTGTGTGTGTTTTCATAGATTTTTACGGGTACAGGTATGCAGATATATATATATATATATATATATATATATATATATATATATATATGTTTGTAAGATTTTCACGGAAAGAGGCTGATGAAGACACAGAATATTTGTAATCATATATATTAAACTATGTAGTTCAAATTCAAACAACTGAACGTTTGTAACTACTTTTTCAACCAATTCTTCCAAATCTAATGAAAATGCTTTTCCATATTGTCACAATTCAATGCATGGTTAAGAAATTGAGTTGCTTCTAACTATCTACTATCCATTTCTGTTTTCTTTCTTTTTATCTTTTTTGCATATTTGTTTTCTGGGCTTTTGATATAATTATATATAAGAAAAACGGTTGAGATCGGCAAAAATTAAATGGAAAATAAGAGAAGATGCTTGGAAAAAAGTTTGTTTCTATCTCATAAAACCAAACAATTGAAGCAGATTAATATTGAGTGCAATGTACAAGAGCATTTCAACACTTTTATCAATGACTTGGGTGAAGAAGTTGAGAAGACACTTATAAAGTTGCAGAAAACACAAATCTGGGGGGATTAAAACTAAATGAAAGAAAGAAGATTCAAAGACAGCCTTGAACAAACAGTAAGCTAAGATGAATAAGATGGAATTTTACAAGAAGGAAATTCTGAATCTGAGAAAGCACATGTATAAGATGGAAATGAACTAGCACATCAGTAGAACATTTTAAAAACATCTAGATGTCTTTGTCAACACAAGTTAAACATGAACCAGATTAACATGTGGAGTCCAGATCATTGAAGGTCATTGTTCCAGATTTGTTAGATCCCATTTGGAATACTGTATCCAAGCACCAGAGTTCAAAACAAGACATATCTAAATAGGGCTTATGTTGAAGTGTCTGGAAACCAAGCCTATAAAGAACAGTTAAAGAACATTAAAGAATGTTTAGCCTGCAGAAATGACAATTGAGGCAAGACATGATACGGGACTTCAAAGCATCCAAAGACATATCACACAGACAGGAAAGGGAGTTAATGTCTTTGAGTTGTTTAATGGAATTGTGGGTGCTCCATCATTGAAGGTTTTCAAGAAGAGACTGGATAGCCATGTGTCCAGAATGGTATAGAGTCTCCTGCTTGAGCAGCAGATTGAATTTGAAGACTTCCAAGGTCCCATTAATGCTATTATTCTCTATTCTATGTTCTATTGCCCACGAGGGAAGAATATGAGTTAAAACTTTAAAACAATTAGCTCAGTTCTTAACTCAGTTTTTTAAAGTGAAAGTCTTCCCATAAATTTGGGTGCATGAGGACTTAAACTATGCTATTTAAGGAAAATATTATTACCCTGGACTAGATTAGTATCAGATCTAATACCATGATAACATGTTACTAGGAATAGAAGAGTATCATTGCTTGAAGCACTTCATTTTGCAAGACTAAGGAAATGTTAGTTTGATCCATAGATTCAAAGCACTAATGAAAAATGTAGATATAACCCTGGATTACTGCTACATCTCTATCCTTCTCTCCTTTGTAAAATAGTTGACTCACACAAGCTTGAACATTCTTAAGCACTAATTAGGAAATATTGTACTGCAGCAATTCCATTATGTGAATTCACTTGGAAGAAATCACGCAATAGATCCCCCCACCCCAAATTAAGCTAATATTCCAATGGGAATATTCAAATGCTCTTTCTTCAATTACATTATATCTAATAACATTAATAACGTTCTTTTTTTTCCTGAAAGAAAGTCTCCAAACACAGTAGGAGACAAAATATCCCCTTATAGAGAACAGTGGCTCTCCAGTTTTTGCTGGACTACAGCTTGCCGTTAATTACGCTGGCTAGAATAGTTAAACAATGGAGCTTAGCAGTTTCCTCTAAGTTTTCCTGCCCATGGTATTGATGAGAGGCACATTGCCTTTCCCATTCTATTCTCAGATGCCAAAAAAATAAATAGCTAGACTGATAAGATTAGATTGTGCATGGAAAACAAAATATATATAATTTCTTCCCAAAAAATTATTCCAGGGCTTCAGATGACCAGAGCTTTCAGAACACTTTCTAGAACTAAACTAATAACTACAAAGTATTGAGGTTTCTTCAGAATAATGAAAGCAGTGAGGCATCCTTGGTGCTCCCTGAGCCTGCTTGTTTTCTTGCAGATGTTTCATTGCCCAAACTAGGTAATCACCATCAAAGCAGTTCTGGGTTTTTGTTGTTGGTGGTGATGTTTTTGTGTGTGTGTGTGCATGTTCCACTCCTTTTAGAGTCGTATAAAAGCATCATCACCATTTGTATCATTTGCTCCCTATTGATGCCACTCCCCCTCACCCTATTTATTTTTTCCTCAATACATTCAAGATTTTCTGTTCTGTAACCCGATCCACCCACCAGGCAACAAAGAACAATTCTACTCCCCCCTCTAGATGACAGCCGTTTACCTATCTGAAGACTATTCCAATATCTCCCTTCAGTCTTTTTTTCTGCAGACTAAATCTACTGAGTTCTTTTAAATATTCCTCATAAATCTTTGTTTTCCATTCCTCCACCATCTTGGTCGCCCTCCTCTGAATTCACTCTTATTTGACAGTGTCCACTTTGACTGCAATGCCCAGAACAGCTCAAGGTATTTCAAGAGGGTGAAATTTCACTAAGGATGCTATAATAATACATTCCTCCACTGGACAGAGGGTAGGACTACATGATCGTTGATATCCCTTCCAGACATTATGTTCCACAAATCTATAATGCTATCTTGCTTTAGCAAACTAAAAAAACAACCCTAGTCACCTCTTTCTGCATTGAGCCAATTCAGAATACCGGATATCAGATTATACTTGCCCACAGTTTTTAAAATAATGTTCCTAATAAATTGTTGCAGTTAGACAGTTGATGGAAATATCTAAACATATAATTGCTTTCTCACTAAAGCCCAGTGATGTAGGGCAATTGCAGCATATCTTGATTTTGCTTTAACCTTATGGCAACAGAGACAGAGACAGAAGCGTTAAGAAATAATGGTTCACCTTTGGGCTATGAAATGAATTACATGACAAAGTTGGGGTTCTGACCTAAACTTATTTCAGTACTTTAACACTGGGATTGACTCTCACAATTCTGCCCAGTTGTCATGAGCACCAGTGGGAGAATTATTCAGTAATTCACTATAGACCTTAGATTCCATAAGGAGAGTCCTTATAGGAGATTCCATATAGGAGAATCTTTCATAAGGAGAATTTGCAGAAATATCACAGCTTACCATCAACCTCACATCCCCAGCTGGGGTGGAAGTAAAGGCTGCTGCCCCTTTAATTTCATTAGCATGGATTCCAATTCATATCCCCAGACAAGGGTTCAGGATTGTGACCCTGCATTTTCCTCTGTTACACAAACTCTCTGGTTTTGTAACATTTTAGCTGGCAAAATCGTGGGCATTTTCTTTTGTTCAGCTTCCCTAAAGCAATTGGTAGTCTAAAGCCATTCTAAATGGTCCTAGTCAAAGAAATTAATACTGATTTAATATTTTAAAGCAGGAAGACTTGCATGGTTAATCACAGCTCCAGGGTTTGTTATCGCTTTGTTGTCCTTATATGCCTCATCCTTGTTCTCAGAACTTTAGGGAATGTAAAAATTTGATTGGCTATCACCACTTCGGAGAGAGGGAGGGAGGAAAAGAAAGACCTTTTAAAATACCACACAGTAGGAGAGAGCAGATGCTGTATTTCACTTTCTTAAAACTAATTCTCCTGCTTGCAGAGGTAGGGACCACCAGCAGAGCTGGAAAGAAAATTCACCTTGTTAAAAGTAAGTGATCACCTTTCTCCGCTTCCGAAACTTGCTGAAAAGGATGAACAAGATATTTCAAAGCAAATAGAATTATTAGAAATATAGAGGGCAGAAATAGACAATGGAGACGGATGATTTCCAGTGAGGATTCTGTTTTCTCCTGACCTCTGCAGGTATAAAGAGCCATAGTACTTCCTTCATGGATTAGCCACTGGACCTTGTAGATAAGTGCCCTGTATCTTTAGGGTAGAAAACATTTAGCTGCATCAAAGCAACTTCTACTGTAGGATTTTGACCATTGGGCCCAGTAATGAGATTAGAAGTAAAGCTTTGGAGGTTATCAACTGGCCCTTCTCCTCATAAGCGGTATGTGAAAGCTGTCACTATTTCAGCAGCAATATTCCAATAGGATATTCTAGAAAGGTCTTGCCTCCCATGTTTGGTAATACATAGTCCTTGGATTCCTTACTTCAGAGAGGGGATGTTTTGCTGACTGGAGATATTGTTATGGATTTAATATGTGCCTGGGGAAAATTGTGGATAGTCTGCAAAAAAAAAGCTACTCTTATTAATATGGCCATAATAGTGCAGTGCCACAAATGGCAACATGGAACACAAGCTGAGGAGAATTTTTTTTTCTAGTTTTCAACATTTCAAATCTTTTAATCTGGTGGCCTTCACAACTTAGTCTTAGATTTTGTAATACTTCCAAGAAGCATTACGAAGATGGGAGGGAGCATAAAGATCACCTTGCCTCTGTAGTGTGCATGAAAAGCCGTTAAACCATTCAGGAGAAGGGATTGTTCAGATTCTTCTTTAAAATGTCCAGAGATGGAGAATTCACATTTTTCTAGATAGACGGTTCTATTGTTGAACAGCTCTTATTATCAGAAAGCTTTTCCTTTCTGTACATTTGATTGAAATCTAGATAGCTGCAATTTATACCCTTATCTGTGTTCCTGATTTCTATGAACATGGAAAATAGTTTTTGGCTATCTTTCTACAGCCTCCCTTTATGTACATGGCTATCATGTCTCCGCTATTTTTTCCCCTTTGGACTGAACATCCCAAATTCTTTCTGCCTATCCTCATCACGCTTGTCCTTCAGTCCCTGAAGTGTCTTTGTTATCCTCCTGTGAACCATCTCCAACCTATCAATGCACTTCTTTGCTTCCTAAAGACAGCAAGAAGGGGAATAACAAGGGAGAAGACATGGGAATCATGTCACTTCAAGACATGCAATCCCAATGGGAGGTGCTGCTCTCTCTGTAGTTCTTATGCTAAGAATGTTTCTTCCTTCTGTCCTTTTAGGATGTGTGAGGAATATTTTTCATAGATCTTTACATGGGTAATGAATAAAATGCTTTATTGTATGATTGCTTTTTAAATTTTTAATACTGTGAGTTGAACTTATGGGATACCTCATGCTCACATTTTCATATGTTTTAAGTGAACTAATTGAATTAATGCAATTAGATTTTTTGTTGGTAATCACTATTTTTAAAAAGCTGTGTTGGGAAGTGCACTTTTCACAACTTGTTTCTGAAAAGGTACATAAGAATTAATCAGAATGCTCATGTATTTGTTTAAGGTAGTGATTTTGCTGATAAGATTCTGATTCTGTGCCTTATAACAACATCTAATTCAATATGCATTGGATGCTACTGGTCCCAACTAAATAATCAACAATTTAAACTCCCTCTCTTATTTGCATTATAAGGAATCAACAGAGTTTTGCCATTATTTTAGGTTAATTTTAGGTTAATTCAAAAAAGTTGTGAAGTCCAGTCACAAAAAAGTTCCAGTCACAAAAAAGACATGCTCTGCATTTCAAAGAGAAGAAAATAGCCTTCCAAGGTTATATATCATCTATTTTTCCCTCTGGTTGATGCTTAACTGAGGAAGTATAGTACAGGATTAAGAAATTCTTGTTTTTCTTTCTTTGTGACAAAGGCAATAACAAAAATTTTGTGAAAAATACCTCTGTGAAATATTAGATAATTGATTTTATGGCTATACTACTGGTGTATTTGTATATTTCTGGCAATAGGAAATACTGTGAAATTTCATATATATATACATGTATATATATGTTTTCGTAGATTTTCACGGGTAAAGGTATGTAGGTCTTGGTGTATTCGGGTCTTGTCCCGTGTAAGGTTGAGAATACCTTGGCAACGTTTCGACGAAATCTCATCCGTCATCTTCACCAAGACCTACATGTATATATATATATATATATATATATATATATATATATATATATATATATATATAGGTCTTGGTGTATTCGGGTCTTGTCCAGTGTAAGATTGAGAATACCTTGGCAACGTTTCGACGAAATCTCATCCGTCATCTTCAGGCTGGTGTCTTCAGCTTCGTTCTCCTGGGAGAAGTGTGTGATCGTGGCTGTTTTTCCCTTTTAAACTCTAGAGTTGGCTGTGTTGTTACTTCTTGATTGGTTTGTGGAGTTGATGTATGCAGATTGGATGGCTTTTTCCTGAGACCCTGTGTAGCTGAGGTGCTGGCTGTGTGTCTCTCAGCCTTTTGTGTTGTAACGACCTGGGTAATGGGCTGTGTGATGACCTTCTGAGTTCTATTGTTGTGACGTCCTGGGTGTGGTGCTGTAATCTCCTGGGTCGTTGTCTGTGCTGCAACCTCCTGATGTTTTGTGTTGTGATCTCCTGAGTTCTGTGATGTAGTATCCTGGGTGGAAGGCTGTGATGTGGCATTCTGGGCCTTGGTTTGGCTCGAGTTTGAGGTCTGGCTATGTGTTTATAGCCTGTGTCAGTTTGCTTAGTTTGGGGGTCGGAGGGGGGTGTAGCAGCTGGTGTTGCAGGCATGGTCTGGTTTCTAGATGGTGGTTGCCTTTCATCTGTGGCGTGGGCTTGGGTTTGAGTCTGGTGAAGGAGATTGGTGGTGGCATCATGTGTTATTTTGGGTCCGGTGTTGGTTTTCATGGCTGGGACTCGTTTGTTGACCAGGGCTAGTTTCCAGATGTCTGGTAGGCGGGAAGTATCATCCCGTTTATTCATGTTATGGGGGTGTTTCTCTATTTTGATGGCTTCCCTAATTACTCTCTTGTTGAAGTGTTCAGTACTGGAGATAAGTTTGGATCCCTCAAAATCAATTTCATGTTCTGTGGCTTTAAGGTGCTGGAAAAGGGAGGAAGTTTTTTCTTCTTTTCTGACTGCGTTCTTGTGTTCTGCGATGCGTGCATTTATTCTCCTGTTGGTTTGTCCAATGTATGTGGCTGGGCAAATTTTGCACGGTATTTTATAAACTCCTTGGTTTTCTAGCTGGATCTTGTCTTTGGGGTTTCTTAAGATGTTGGCTATTTTTTGGTCAGTGCCAAAGGCTGTCCTGATATTGTGTTTGTGGAGAATTTTGCTGATTTTATCTGTGGTGCCTTTGATGTAAGGGAGGAGGGCGATGCCATTGTCCTGTTCTGTGTCTTGGTTTTTGGGGGGTGTCTCCCTTAGGATTAGGTTGGTGATTGTGCTTCTTTGGAATCCATTGGACATTAATACGTTAGTGAGGGTGTGTAATTCTGTTCTCAAGTGGTCTTTGTCAGCTAGGCGTTTGGTTCTGGAGATGAGGGTCTTGGCTATGGAGCTGATCTGTGCAGGGTGGTGATGGGATTGTGCATTTAAGTAGCGGTTAGTGTGTGTCTTTTTCTGGTAGATGGTGTGTCCTAGGGAGCCATTGGGTTTTTTGTAAATTAGGACATCCAGGAACGGAAGTTGGTTGTTGGTTTCTGTTTCCATGGTAAATTGTATTTTGGGGTGTAGGCTGTTGAGATGTGTGAGGAAGTTGTCCAGTTTTTCTTTCCCATGTGGCCAAATTACGAAAGTGTCATCTACATTTCTAAGCCAGAGTTTGGGTTTGTATTCGGATTTGTCTGGAGCATTGGTTTCAAAATGTTCCATGTATAGGTTAGTGATGATGGGTGAGAGGGGTGATCCCATAGGTGCTCCTTCTATCTGTTTATATCTTTGTCCATTCTGGATGAAGTATGTGTTGGAAAGGCAATGGTTGGTCAGATCTAGGATGTGCTTAGGGGGGTTGTATTTGTTTTGGATAGCTGACAAGGCTTCTTTAATAGGTACTTGGGTGAAGAGGGATATCACATCGAAGCTCACAAGTAGGTCGTTGGGTTGTAGGTTTTGTTTCTTTATTGTTTCTATGAAGTGGAAAGAGTTTTGTACGTGTGAGGTGATGGATTCTGTGTAGGGCTGGAGTTGTTTGGCGAGAAATTTGGCAAGGTTCTGTAGAGGTGAGGCTGTGGAGCTGACTATGGGTCTGAGTGGTGTTCCTTCTTTGTGTATCTTGGGGAGGCCATAGAGCTTAGGGCATCTAGATGATTTTTCTCTGGGGATGATTCTTTGTTGGATCTCTTCACTGATGGGCGAGGCTTTTATTTTGGATTTGGTGGTTTTCTCCAGATAGGTGGTGGGGTCTGTATTTAGAGGTTTGTAAGCGGGGTCTTGGAGTAGGTTGGATAGTTTGGATTGGTAGTCAGATGTGTTCATCACGACTGTGGCGTTGCCTTTGTCTGCTGGGAGGATGATTATGTTGTTGTCTTTCCTCAAGTTGCTGAGTGCTTTTTGTTCTTCTTTGTGTAAGTTGCTTCTGGGTGGACTGCTGGAGCAGAGGACGTTGGTGACTTCAAGTCTGATTTTATTGGCTGTGTCTGGGTTAATTTTGGCTAGGCTAGCTTCAATTACACATATGATGTTTTCAGTGGGGATGCGTTTGGGGGCGACAGCAAAGTTGAATCCTTTGGAAAGGACATTGGTTTCTGCCATGGTGAGGGTTCTGTCTGATATGGTATGTACTGTTTGTTTCATGCATTGTTGTGGTGGTGGGGTTTGGGCTTCTGGCATTTCTCTAATCTGTGGAGTTTGTTGGTGTGTGTGTCTGTCTTGTGAAAGGTTTCTGTTTCGGCTCTCCAGAGAACTAGTTGTTTGGATTTGTCCCAGAGTGCTGGGTGGATTTTGTTACTGAGTTTGAGGTGGAGGGTGAGTAGGTCCCTGTTGGTTTGGTCTAGTAGGAATCTTTTCCTGTGGAGTTCGTTTCTGATTAGAGCTAATTCAGCTTCATTCGCCTGGGAGAAGACACCATCAACCAGTCAAGAAGTAACAACACAGCCAACTCTGGAGTTTAAAAGGGAAAAACAGCCACTATCACACACTTCTCCCAGAAGAACGAAGCTGAAGACACCAGCCTGAAGATGACGGATGAGATTTCATCTTGGCGTGTTCAGGTCTTTTCCCGTGTAAGATTGCGAGTATCTTGGGGACGTTTCGACGAGGTCCCACTCACCATCTTCAGGCTGGTGTTTTCGGCTTCGTGCTTTCACTTTTTTATATGATTAAAATATTGTTCATATATTATTTAGGCTCTTTTTATTTACATTTATCACAAACAAACTTTTCCCCAATTAAAATACTAAAAACTCTCCATATGTTAGGGACACATATTATTTTGTAATTCATAGAAAATCCAGTTAGTCAGAATATGCCAATAGGACCAGGTTATAGTAACAAGAAAACAGGATATCTTTATAATGATCCACTAGTACCCTAGTGTCATCTTGCAAACCTTATTTAACAATTTAGCACCCTCCCTTTCATTTTAACAGCATGAGTGTCCATTATCTGTGGTGGTGTTTGATTATAGCTTTAAAGAACAATTCCACTTGAGACAGTAGATTGAATGAATGTGGACAATGTTTTGCTGCACTCTTTTCAGAGAAACAGATTTGTTTCTTATGTGAAATATATATATTTATACATATTTGTTTTCGTAGATTTTCACGGGTAAACGACCATTACCCAGGTCGTTACAACACAAAAGGCTGAGAGACACACAGCCAGCACCTCAGCCACACAGGGTCTCAGGAAAAAGCCATCCAATCTGCATACATCAACTCCACAAACCAATCAAAAAGTAACAACACATCCAACTCTAGAGTTTAAAAGGGAAAAACAGCCACGATCACACACTTCTCCCAGGAGAACGAAGCTGAAGACACCAGCCTGAAGATGACGGATGAGATTTCGTCGAAACGTTGCCAAGGTATTCTCAATCTTACACGGGACAAGACCCGAATACACCAAGACCTACATTTATACATATATACATACATACATACACACACATATATGTATGTGTATGTGTATATGTATACATATATATGTGTGTTTTTGTAGATTTTCATGGGTATAGGAATGCAGGTCCCAAAAAGTTAAGCACAATCAGATCTGATTATCTATCTATCTATCTATCTATCTATCTATCTATCTATCTATCTGATTTCAGAATAGAATACAGAATAACAGAGTTGGAAGGGATCTTGGACATCTTCTAGTCCACCATCCACTCAACCAAGAGACCCTATACTAGGGGTGTCAAACTCAAGGCCTGGGGGCTGGATCCAGCCTGCAGAGTGCTTAGATCTGCAGGGCCATCCTGGAAACAGTGAAGGACCAGCCCGCAGTTCTTCTGCCAGTGAAAACCGCATGTGGCCCTCCTGAGCTCCATCTTCACTGGCAGAGGGTTGCAGAAGACCATTGCAGCCAAAAACAGAGCTCACAAGGGCCGCAGATGGCACTCCCAAGTTCCGTTTCCACTGGCAGAGGGTTGCAGGAGGCTGTTGCCACTGAAAATGGGGCTCAGGAGCCTGTTTTCATTGGCAGACTGTGTGGGCCACCACAGATGCCCCTGACATGAGTGGCATCAACCTGGCCATGCCCACCCCAGTCCCCAAGGTCAAACACAACCGTGATGCAGCCCTCAATGAAATTGAGTTTGACACCCCGAGAAAGGGTATCTCTTCTTCAAAACCCACAGTGATGGAGCATCTACAGCTTCTGAAGGCAAGTTATTCCACTGATTAATTGTTCTTACTGTAAGGAAATGTAGTCTTATTTCTAGGTTTGATTTCTAATTGATAAATTCCATCTGTTACTTCTTGTCCTTTCCTCAGGTTCTTTGGAGAATAGGTAGACCCCCTATTCTCTGTAACATCCCCTCAAATATTGGAAGACTGCTATCATGTCACCCCTAGACTTTCTCTCTTGATATACTTGATATACCCAGTTCCTGTGACTGTTCTATGCCATCAGAATAACTCTCAGTAACTCAATGTAATTTTAAAAAATTAAATGTATAAAAATTAAAAAAAAAAAGAAACAGCACTAGTACTAAAGAGAATGAAAAGTACTCTTTTTAAAAAACAGTTTTACTACTAAGCAGATAAAAAGACAGCGAGGTCAGCATCTGACCTCTGGGAAATACCAAGGCTATATAGATTGGACTGGGAGATAAAAAGGAAAACAAAACCTCAAAGAAAGCAATGGCGAGTTATTTCCACATGATTGCCAGTAAAACAACTTGGATGTGCCTATGAAGCCACCTGGAGTCAAGCCCAACTGAAATATTTTTTTTAACCTGCTTTACTTGCAGAGGGGCATGATCTCTCAACAATTAAAGATGCTGAGCTTGGCAGCTGGAAAGCAGACAGCCCGGGCTCAAGATTCAACTCAGGTAAGCTCCCGTTATTTATTTCAGCTCCTGCCCACCTAGCAGTTTGAAAGCATGCAAATGTGAGTAGATAAATAGGTACCACTTCAGTGAGAAGGTAACAATGTGCACCTCAGTGTATAGTCATTCTGACCGTATGACCACAGAAGTGTCTCTGGATACTTCTCTGTTAAGAAATAGAGATGAGCATCACCTCGTAGAGTCGAACATGCCTGGACAGGAGAAATCTTTACCTTTACTTTAGTTGCATATTTATGGTGTCTCAAAAATAACAGAACAAAACAGAATACATAGAGGGAATAAACATTTCTGTATTGGTGGAGACACTATAAGAACACATGATCCAAACTGAAGAATTAGCATATTTAAAAAGCAAAGCATCTCCTTTCATTGGTTCATTCCAATGTGCCACTTCCACAATCCATTCTAGAATTCAAATATACTTCATATAATGCTGGTGTTGGTTTCAGTGCAGTTCAATCATGTTAACAATTAGCTTCAGCTCCCAGCCTTGTTTGTCTTGCAATACTAGGCTCCCTTTTAAACATTAAACACTGGGTGGACTTCTCCCCATCCTTCACTTTTTCCCTTTGGGTAGGCATGGGCCAGCAAAGCACTGCCAAAGTGCCCTTGAACATTCTGTTCCTCTGCTCTTGGAGAAGTAGGGAAGAAGCAAAGTAGGAGCCAGCACTTGAAAGTATTTTCTTCATGGAATATCTTCAGGCAGTGCCTACCCAGAGTAGCAAAAACCACTTTATATGCCACCCAGAACTTTTTTTATGTTTCATAGGTTCATAGGATAATTTCAGTGGTGGGATTCAAAAATTTTTACTACCATGGCTTGTTGGGCAAGGCGTGGCTTGGTGGGTGTGGCTTGATGGGCATGGCAGGGGAAGGATACTGTAAAATCTCCATTCCCTCCCCACTCCTGGGGGAAGGTTACTGCAAAATCCCATTCCCTCCCCACCCCACTAACCTGCTTTCCAGCTCCATTCTCCTGTGCAGGGCAACAAAAGAAGACCCAGCCAATCAGCTGGGACTCGGGAGGCAGAGAATAGATGGGGCGGGGCCAGTCAGAGGTGGTATTTGCCAGTTCTCCAAACTACTTAAAATTTCTGCTACCGGTTCTCCAGAATTGGTCTGAATACCACCTCTGGATAATTTCCATAAAATAGATTGACAAGGAAATTTGCATGAAGAAAAAACATTCCCTGGGATTTTCTCTAAACAGCTGAGTATCATCTTTTTTTAACTGTAAAAGTCATTCCTTAGGAGATTCAATTCATTACTGTAGACTGTTGCTACATGTCATCTTTTTCATTAATTATTACATCTGCTCTCAAAATAATCTATGGAGGATTTCTTTTATACCCCTACTTGAAGCATCATCTTGAGCTGTTCCCCTCCAAGCAGTGTGTAATAAGACAAAGTACTGGATAGAATACAGCATCTAATCAAACATTTTATTCGATATTACTAGAAACTGAGCTAGTAAACTAAAGCCATGACAGCCAATTGGGTGTAGTAGTTCTAGTTCTGCTTCAGGCATAAAGCCAGCTGGGTGACTTTGGGCCAAAGTACAGAAAAGAAATATATTAGACTACTGATTTATTTTGTTAAATACATTTTGTAAAAATTTTTAAAAAAATCCATCTCACTGTGAGCAGTGTGAGGGAATACATTAGACCAGCTGATGATCATTCAAAATTTTCTGCTCTGTTTCAGGAGTGGCACGGAGGGCTGGGAAGCTGTAGAACATTTAGAATATCAAAATCCTTGCCAACTATCTCTTTTCAGCTTTCCCATTGTCAGCATTTTCATTCTCAGAAAGAGCTAGTTTCAAAGGCCAGCAACAGTGAGAGAAAGAAAGAGATAAAGTCAGATATTTTCCTCCTAGACTGGATCTCAGGTGGGGAAATTCAGGATATTTCTCAGATGCCATTGAAGAATCATAGAACCGTGACTTTAGAAGTCTGAAATAAAAATGTGCACTTAAAGCCTTTTTTGAGATGATTATATTGCCCTTGATTTCTAATTCCTGGGTCTGGGTCATCATGTTACAGAAAAGTATGCTAGGTGGGATCAGTGTAGGATTCAACATTTTTTACTACCGGTTCTGTGGGCATGGCGTGGTGGGCGTGGTGCGGCTTGATGGACATGACTTGGTGGGTTTTGCAGGGGAAAGATACTGTAAAATCCCCATTTCCACCCTACTCCAGGGGAAGGTTACTTCAAAATCCCATTCCCTCCCCACCCCACTAACCTGATTTCCAGGTCCACTCTCCTGTGCAGGGCAACAAAAGAAGACCCAGCCGATCAGCTGGGACTTGGGAGGCAGAAAATAGATGGGGGCAGGGCCAGTCAGAGGTGGTATTTGCCAGTTCTCCAAACTACTCAAAATTTCTGCTACCGGTTCTCCAGAACTGGTCAGAAACTGCTGAATACCACCTCTGGGTGGGATGTAATTTCAAAGTCATTGACTGATGATGGAGGTGTTCCACTTACAAAGTATTGAGCATGAGACTCTTTCAGTTACATTTACAATAATAACAGTATTTATTAGGTTGATGGGCCACCAATGCAGGAGATTCAAGATGGCATGCAGAGCTAAAACTTCATTAAAAATGCAGTTTAAAAATCAAATCAGCAAATACAATGCACTGGGGGAAAACATAGATTATAAATTTGGTGTAGATATCTGCTAGGTTTTCTAACAACATAACTGGTGCCATATCTTCAATAAAATCTTAAGCCCAGTACTCTTTTTTTTTAAATTCATATTTATATGCTGCCCTTCTCCAGAGACTCAGGGCAGCTTACAATTTTTGGAGCACAACCCAATGCGCTCAGCAATAGCCTTCATTCCATTGTATATGCCTGCTTATTACTAAGCGGCATTTTTACAAAATCAGCTTATTGCCCCCAACAATCTTGGGTCCTCAATTTACCCACCCCGAGAGGATGGAAGGCTGAGTCAACCTTGAGCCTGGTGGGATTCGAGCCTGCAGTAATCGCAGGCAGCTGGAATTAAGTGCTAGGCGTTTAACAGCCTGCACCACCAAGGCCTCTTCAATGTCTTCATTAACTACTTAGATGAGGGAATAGAAGGAGAACTTACCAAATGTGCAGATGATACTAAGCTGGCAGGAATAGCTAACACCCAAGAAGGTAGGCTTAAGATCCAGATGGATCTTGACAGACTAGAACACTGGGCTGTATCTAACAAAATGAAATTCAATGTAGAGAAAAGTAAAGTCCTACACTTAGGCAAGAAAAGCCAAAAGTACACATATAGACTGGGTGAAACCAGTCTTAATAGCAGTAACTGTGAGAGGGATCTTGGAGTCTTAGTGGACAATCAGCTAAATATGAGCCAGCAGTGTGCAGCAGCAGCCAAAAAAGCCAATGCAATCCTAAATTGCATTAACAGAGGGATACAATCAAGATCAAGTAAGGTACTAATACCACTCTCTAAAGCCTTAGTAAGACCACACCTAGAGTACTGCACCCAGTTTTGTTCACCACATTATAAAAAAAGATGTTGAGACTCTAGAAAAAGTACAGAGAAGAACAACCAGGATAATTAGGGGACTGGAGACTAAAACATATGAAAAACGGTTACAGGAACTGGGCATAGCTAGTCTAGTGAAGAGAAGGACCAGGGGAGACATAATAGTAGTCTTCCAATATTTGAGGGCTGCCACAGTGAGGAAGGGGTCAAGCTATTTTCTAAAGTGCCTGTAGGCCAGACAAGGAATAATGGATGGAAACTGAACAAGGAGAGATTTAACCTGGAAATAAGGAGAAACTTTCTGACAGTGAGAACAATCAACCAACAGAACAGCTTGCCTTCTGAAGTTGTGGGAGCGCCATCACTTGATATTTTCAAGAAGAGATTGGACTGCCATTTGTCAGAAATGGTGTAGGGTCTCCCACTTGGGTGGGGGGTTGGACTAGATGACCTATAACGTCCCTTCCAATTCTGATTATTTGTTATCTGTTAAAATGGAATTAAGCAGGCCAAGTGCTTCCTCTACTGCTCAAATCAAAGTAGCAGTCTTTTCTGAATTTTTTGTCAAGGGGCTTCTCTTAAGTATTTTATTGTAAAAGTTAAAGTTGAATCTTGCTTCAGGAATTTTTGTTTCTTTTATTTTCATTTCTCAATTCATTTTTGGCGAAGTCACAGAGAGAATCTATTAGATCAACTGAATTTTTATATTTATTTATTCATTCATTCATTCATCAAATTACATAACCATCCTTTTCCCCACAAAGGGGACCATGTTGCATAATAGTTGCGAGCTTTTGAACTTTTTACAACTGTTCATAAACAAAAATGGTGAAAAGCCAGGACAAAAACTAAGACAAAGGCAATATAACTTCTCTATTCCATCATATCTATACCAGTTATTCTCTTGAACTTTCTGTTCAAGAGCTACAGGAATTCACATTTACTGTTCTACAGTTGTATGAAAAGGCATTTGCCAAAAAGTTGTCCTATAAATTTCTGTAAGGAAAAGGAATTGATGTCTTAATCCACAAAAGATTAGAAAAACATTTCTAAAGTTATGAAGTTCCACCAGTCTGCAATTAGAGGAAATAGTTCTGGAAATGGAGAAGATTTGAGGCAATAAGAAATCTTTTGAAGAGCAGCCACTCTGTCAAAAATCATTCCAAGAATGTAGCAGAGAAACAGCCAGCCAGGCCATCTGAAAGTACCCCAGAACTTCTGGGGAACTGCAAACTTTTTCACCTTGTCTAAATCAATGTTCATGAGTCCAGCATCAGAAAAGTAGTGAGTAAAAATGGAATTTGGGGGAGAATAGTAAAGTAGAAACCAATGCTTCCTAAGAATATTGATACTTATTACAGGTTTTCCCAAAACTTGATTGGCCCTGAAGATTTCTGGAGAAATACTCTATTTACAAATGAACCAAAGGTGGAACATTTCAGGCCCTGTGGTTGGCATTATATCTGGGAGAAGCCAAACATTGAATTGCACAATAAGAATCTCGACCTAAGTGTCAAGCAAGAAATGGCAGTGTCTAGGTTAGGAATGTTTTGTTGCTGTAGGATCTGGACAAATTGGTATCAAAGAATGAATAAATTATGAAGCATAAATTATGCCTTGTACCAGAGAATTTTACAGGAGACTATCAAGACATCTTTTCATAAGTGGAAACTGAAACAGAAATCAGTCATGAAGCAAGTCAGTGATCCCAAACATAGAAGTAAGTCTACAAAAGAATGCATTGAATAATAAATTCCATTTTTTTTGAATAACCCAAAACTGAAAATTTAACTGCATATTAATGTTGTAAGACCTGAAGTGAATCATTCATGTGCTACAAAACCTTCAAATGTTAGTGACTTAAACCTTGAAGGCATGGGTCTGAATTGCTACAATGGTGTGAACAGGCTGATCAGTTGTAGGAAGCATCTGGTTGCAATTATTACAGTTAAGATGGAATAACCCTTTAATGAATAAAAAAGAGAAAATTACTTTTTCAGTTCTTTTCACATTATAATCCAGGCCTACACAATTCAAAGAAGGGAAAAGACCAGATTAACATCTTAAAAGTGATTGTGGGCTGCAAAAGAATAGCTGACATGCTGATCAGTTAGCAATACAATGGCAGTGATGGAGCTACCAGCATCCATAAGAGCTGGAGGTTTTGGAGGTGCTTGGGCGTGTGTCTTTGGGGACAGAAGTGGCTGCAAAAAGCCTAGACAGTGGCAACCTTATTATTATTTTTCAAAAACTGCCAACAGGCCACACAAGACTGCTTAAAAGTCTACATGGCACACACTGGCCACATGTTGTGCAGAACTGTACGTTGCATGACTTTATTAAATTTAAAAAGTAAGCACAAAACATTGGTGTTTGTTCACTGAAACTCCCTTCATGTATCACAAGGTATATTATAAATGCCCTGATTCCATTCAGTGTAAAATTCAACCAAGAGAGGAAATATTTTTTTCATAGAACTGCTACTGAACATGTCAATTGCATCACTGGTCTTCTCAACAGATGCTGTGAAAAGGACATGCTATCATTTGATTTTAAATCCTTCATTTTCAAAATATGTATTCCAGCAGCTAAGGACTAAAGATTTCCATGCAGATACACACATCTCTGAGACAACAGTGGTAATCTAACTCTTTTTTCAACTCTTTCACCTAGATTGACAACATAACTCGGCCTCGGTTCAATTCCTGTTCTCCTTATCAAATTCTTATGAGATCTGAATCTTATGGCCATCATGATCATACACTTCTTTTTAACTAACCTATATCCATATTTCTTTGGGAAAGCTCCATGGATATCATTCTTGGCATACAGTTGGATTATTAATGTCTATCACAAGGCATTTATGTTTAATACTCCACACTGCCAGCAGAGATGCTAGTTTTATAGACCCTTTGGGGGAAAATATTAACATCCCAGTCACTTGCATAGTTGGAGGGTAGCAGTGGACAGAATTCCAGACACCCAGAAATTCTCAAGAGGATCTTTAGAGAGAAAAGCGCTTATTTCTTCAAAATGTTAAAGTTCAGTTTAGTTTGAATCATGTACTGACATTTAAGACCATTCTCATTTTAAAAGACAAATTGGTTCCCCATCTGGGCTCTGTCAGGAACAGGTGTTTTATTTTTAATCAAGTAGTTGCAGGGGGTGGCAGGGAGAGATATCAAGATAAAAAGGTTCTCTTTGACCTTGAATATCTTCCCCCATGCACAGCCCAATCGGCAATTCCACGATCAGATAAATATATGGCAGCAAGATGCCTGACGACAGTTCTGAGTATAATATATTCAGGCCAAGCTGCTGTGGTGCATCTATTTAATATTGTTTTGTTTTCAGTAAAGAGCATTCTTCCATGGGATACCTACAATCTGGCACCTCTTCTTGCCTGCCTCTTTGCTTCAGCTGGTTTAACTCCTTGATGCCAATATTATTTTTTTTCTTCAATATATCCAGAGGGGCCAGACTCTTAACATGAAGAAGCAACTGGCTGGCATGCCTTCAAATCTGCTATTAATGAATTTGCACAGATATCAGATGCAGATATAGAGGTGGGGGAAGAAATCCAACATTGCACCTACCAATCTAAATCCCTGAATTTCAGAAGATTTTCAAAAGATTTAACATCAAATGTCCCCTCCCCCTAAAGGGACTACCAAAAGGAAGATAATGACTTTTAATTGCTGGGATTCTCTTGAACAAATGCTGAGCACAGTGATGCATTCATGAATATATATATATATATATATATATATATATATATATATATATATATATATATATACCGTGTTTCCCCGAAAATAAGACACTGTCTTATATTTTTTTTGGCTCCCAAAAACACACTAGGTCTTATTTTTGGGGTAGGTCTTATATATATATATATTTAATGAAAAAAAAACACTTACCATATTCATGTAGAACAATGTACATTTATTCATGTACGAAACCATGAACAAATCGCATACCGTGTTTCCCCTAACATAAGACACTGTCTTATATTTTTGGCTCCCAAAACACACTAGGTCTTATTTTTGGGGTAGGTCTTATTTTCGGGGTAGGTCTTATTTTCAGGGTAGGTCTTATTTTTGGGGAAACACGATATATATGTGTGTGTGTGTGTGTGTGTGTGTGTAGGTCTTGGTGTATTTGGGTCTTGTCCCGTGTAAGATTGAGAATACCTTGGCGACGTTTCGATGAGATCCCACTTGCCATCTTCAGGCTGGTGTCTTCGGCTTTGTGCTTGTGCCAGCAAAGCGTGATCTGAGCTGCCTTCTCTCTATAAATACTGGAGGGGAGGTGTGGTGTGCTGGCTCTGCTGTAAGCGGGTTGGTTGGCTGTGTTGTTGGCTGTGTTGTCACTTCTTGATTGGTTGATGGAATTGGTGTTTGCTGATTGGTTGGCTGTGTTGTTGGCTGTATTGTTGCTTCTTGATTGGTTGATGGAGTTGATGTTTGCTGATGGATTGGCTTTTTCGTAAGAGCCTTTGTGGCTGAGGTAGTGGCTGTGTGTCCTTCAGCCTTTTGTGTTGTAGCTACCTGGATAGTGGGCTGTGTGATGACCTTCTGAGTTTTATTGTTGTGACATCCTGGGTCTTGTGCTGTTATCTCCTGGGTCGTTGTCTGTGTTGCAACCTCCTGAGGTTTTGTGTTGTAATCTCCTGAGTTATATATATATATGACATTTTTAAAGAGAATATTATCATTCATCTTCTGTCTTAATTGTAGATAAAACTGACACACCTTTGTAAGATAAAAATAATAATTACAGGTGCACATGGCAGGAGCCAGAAAAATAAGAAATAGTATGCCACCAAAGATTTATTTAAGAGCCGTCAATAGAACAAGCACTATAGTATATGTCTCAGGCTATCATTTCCAATGTCTCTTTTTGAGAGATATGGACCCATATATGTATATCCACAGAGGATCAAAATCAGTTAAGCATGGTGTCATTGCCCATATATGGTGGCATTTAGAACATGACACTTCATCCATCATCTCATAATTATTGATACAAATGAGATAGCTGTGTGGTTTTAGCCAATGATAGGTTACAACTACAACATAAAATACTTATTTTTCAGATTCAATGAATGCTTACATTAAAAAAACCTGACATAAACAACAATGAATGAGTTCCATTCTCAACCTGTTTCCATTCTCCATCAGAATTGTCTCTTTTTGAGAGATATGGACCTATACTATGTATGTCCCAGTGGTGGGATTCAACATTTTTTACTACCAATTCTGTGGGTGTGGCTTGGTGGGCGTGCTTGGGTGGGCATGTGTCTGGGTGGGCATGGCTTTTTTTTGCTTTTTTGCAGCTACCACCCACCCATTTTTTGGGTCTTCTGGGCCTCAGGCAAGCCTCCTGGGGGGCATTTTTGCTCCCAAAAGGCTCCCTTGGGGCTCAGGAAGAAAAAAATGAAGCATAGGAGGGGCACACAGGACCCCCCCTCGCTCTGTTTTGAGGCCTTCCTGGCCTCAGAGGAGCTTCTGAGGGGGCATTTTTGCTCCCAGAAGGCTTCTCTGGAACTCAGGAAGAAAAAAACAGAGCCTGGAGGGAATGCACAGCACCCCCCTTGTTCCATTTTGGGGCCTTCTGGGTCTCAGGGGAGCCTCCTGGGATGGGCATTTTTGCTCCCAGAGGGCTCCCTTGGGGCTCAGGAAGGGGAATCCTGGCACAGCTGATTGTATGAACAGCTGATTGTCAGAGGGAAAAAGAGAGAAATACCTTAAGGAGTGAGTGTCAGGTGGGCGGGGTGAGTGAGCATCAGGCGGGCAGGGCAAGCAAGCCAGTGGCGACTGGGTGACCAGGTTGGGGGTGTGGCCAGCTAGAACTTACTACCGGTTCAGCGACCCATGCCAAATCCTTGCTACTGGTTCACCTGAACTGGTACAAACCAGCTGAATACCAGCACTGGTATGTCCACAGGGGAGTAAAAATCTGATAGCCATGGTGTCATGATTGAAATCTTGCCCCATTTGTATATATACACAGCATTGATCATGTATGGTAGCATTTAGAATATGCACATAACAATGGATCATCATCTCATAAATGTTCACTTCCTATACCCAACCACAGATGATGTTTCTACTGAAATTAACAAAGTTGTCACATTTATTCAGAACAAAGTTGGCAAATTTATCACTCCCCCCACTTAGAAACTATATTTGAGATAGAAAATAAGAGCATGGACCTCTGTATGACTTTCAAGTTGAAAGTCTAGGGCCAAAGTTAAAACTTTTCAGACCCATGTGTTTTATTTTTATTTTTTTAGCAAGCATTTTGACAATAAACACTAATGAAGAATTGTATCATTAGCATACATTTAATCAGAGTTCATCTTTCTTTTCTGGTGGTGATCATCTCATTGTGTATTTTGAAGCAGCAACTTTAGAACAATATACTGTGATATATGGATTTAGGGTAATATTTCAATCTTGAAAGAAGGCTTTGTTTACAGGAAGAATAATCATATATTATGACTGTGACACGCTCTTATTTAAATGACTTACTCTTATTTAAAACACTTTCTCTACAATCAATTGAGTCTTTTAAGCTGGTAGGCCTAAAATTACCCTATATCAGCATGTAATGGAGAAGCCCAGGCATGTGGCATAAGAGCCACCAGATGTTCTTTTCAATTATATATGAAAATGATGTAAAGGAGGAATTATGGGCTTTGCTGTAAAACAATTATTTCTCAGTGTTTTATATCAAACAATGTCTCAGAACAATTGTCAGGGTTCTAGATTCTCCTCGGTTCTTCTTCTCTGCATTGTCTCCATTTGGCACCATGACTCCTTGAACTACATTCTCTGTATTGGTCACTAAAATATGTATACAAAAATATCAAGTGCCTGGAATTCACATAGTGAACAGCTGATACATAATGAAGTAATAAAAGAATATTCAGAGCAGAGGTGGTATTCAGCAGGTTCTGACCAGTTCTGGAGAACTGTAGCAGAAAATTTGAGTAGTTCGGAGAACTGGCAAATACCACCTCTGACTGGAGATTTTACAGCATCCTTCCCCTGCCACATCCACCAAGCCACACCCACAGAACCGGTAGTTAAAAAAACAAATCCTGCCACTGATTCAGAACCAGTGAAAAAGCTCAGTTTGGGACTAAAAAGAGAAATAGAAAAACTTATCCTTCTGAAAAGTTCTCCATTTGGCCAAACACTGCATATGTTTTCTTTTCTTATGTCCTCACTTATACAAGCAGCAATTAGGTGCATGATGCATCCAGACCTCACAAGTGTTTTTGGGAATAAAACCTTGGTTTTGACATCTGTATGCCCTAGAAAATACAATTTGAAGACGCAAATTATGGAAAAGCTGTAATGCTAGCTTAGCTCCCTTTCAGTTTTTAAACACCCATATAAAAGCTCAAGATATGAGCCATAACACATTCTATTATTATCATATTGCTGCTATTGCAGTCACATTTATGGCAATGTGATATTGACAAAAAATAAATGGTGAGCTGCCAAATCTTCAAAACTCCACCTCCCTATGATCCTTGAAAAACAGAATAATTTCTTCCCATGCTTCTGCTAGTATTCCATATTCCAGTAAAATTACCCTCTGTTTGTGGTCATTTTCCTTGTCACAAGACAGACTGCCAACTATTCCTTGCCTCCCATTTTATTTTAGTTAGGCCATCTTAGGGGGAAACTGACTGCAGCTTTTCTGACTTGCTACCTTATCCAATTTTCTGTGACAACATCCCCAAATAATAGTGTAGTAAAGTAAAAGACCCATTCCTCTTTTTCTCTCTGTTTTATAGAGCATTTGGAAAAGGAAATGAAAAAAAACTGAGCATTGATTGGCTGGTAGTTCTAGAGCTCAGCTATTGGCTGGCCAAGGCTTTGCAATGATTGGCTGAAGTGCTCAATACCATATAAGTATATTTGTGATAAATGGTTGGTGGAAATAAATAAGGAAAATGTGGAGAGGCACAAATAGACCTAGGGACATAGGGCATCACTCAGGTGTAATTGAAGTAACAGGAACCCTATCCTTACTAGGATTATATCGGCATACCAATGTAAATGATTGTAGAAGATCTGTAAATCACAAAGAAGAATCCTGTCTGATGTTAGCATGCTGGGAGCTGATTCCCAAATAATGGGAATACTAGCAGAGGTGGTATTCAGCACGTTCTGACCAGTTCTGCAGAACCGGTAGCGGAAATTTTGAGTAATTCAGAGAACCGGCATATACCACCTCTGATTGGAGATTTTACACTATCCTTCCCCTTCCACACCTACCAAGCCACACCCATAGAACCGGTAGTAAAAAAAAATGAATCCCACCACTGGTGACAGAGGGTGACAAATGAAATTAGATATTGCTTCGTTTTCAGGTAACTTTAATTAAATACATTTAAAAGTATTGATCTACAACAACGTCTTCATAAAAGTTTTTCCCACATTAGGAAAGTTAGGAAATTACATTGAATCTGCATTCACAAAGCTTTTTTTTTTCTGCTTTCCTGTCCTACTATATTATGTTTCAGAGTCCAGACTCAAACTAAATTCTTTCAGATTAAAATTAGGTAACAACTTCTAAAGATCTTTCAGGGACTCACCTAGATTAGAGGACCCTAAAAACAAAAAATACAAAAAATACAAAAAACAAGTAAACTCAAAGTGCAGACTTAATGGACCACTGGGATTTTTTCTTTTTCTTCTTTTTTTTGAGGGGGGGGCTTTTTCTGATGTCAGTTTGCTATATGTCTATACAAGAACACTTCGGAGTACCCCTAACCATTATTTTGTAAATAGGTCTAGTTACTAGACTAAATCATGGAGTATTACTTTTTAAAAACCTCTACAGTCTTATTTTAAAATAATACCACTTTGATATGAATTAACCACCACCATTTAATAACAGGTTTGTTGCCCATCATGATCTATCAATATCTATTTATTCTCAAAGGTCAAGGTTGACTCAGCCTTTCATCCTCTCAGGGTAGGTAAATTGAGGACCCAAGATTGTTGGGGGCAATAAGCTGACTTTGTAAAAATGCCGCTTAGTAATAAGCAGGCATATACAATGGAATGAAGGCTATTGCTGAGCACACTGGGTTGTATCCCAAAAATTGTAAGCCGCCCTGAGTCTTCGGAGAAGGGCGGCATATAAATCTAATTAAAAATAAATAAATAAATAAATAAAATAAAAAATAGAGAAATCCTGATGAAAACTATATATATATATATTGCCATAAATCAGCACTTTGGAGAGCGAATTAAATATGATTTTAAATGTGACCTGCATGTCTTATTAGCAGTGCTGTCACATCTAATTCTCCCATATAGGACCCAAAAAGTGAATCAATGCTGCTTTTTGTGCAGAGTCTGGACATTGAAGCATAATCCAATGGGACAGGAAAGCATAAAATAAACTTTGTGCATGCAGGTTGCATTCAAAATGTCATATTTACCCAATATCAGTCAATTTACTGTCTATGGCCCCAAGGGATTATGAGGCAGAAACTGAAGGCACATCTCATTTCTATTGTGATTCAGCAGCCTATCCTTGTCAAGGTTTAAGGTAACTTTCTCTTCATAAAATGCATTGCCAAGCTACACAGTGCTCAGGTAGGCCCAATTTTCTGATACTTGATACTACTTGCATGTCCCATAACCTCTGCAAAACTCTCCACCAATGACATCAAAATGATGATGATGATGATGCATACAAATAAATACATTGATTTATTCTTAAAAGCATTGCACATCTAATCTCAGTAGATTTATCCAGTGGTTTTTTTTAACCTTGAGAATGAAGATGAGCAAAATGTGTAAGATATATAAAGCACAGTTTCTCACAGGGCAAAAATAAGGATGTTAGGGACTGGGTGTGTACATTTGTGTGCTTGGTCTGCATACTTCCTGGATTTCTGTAGTAAATGGAACACAGTTAACCTTCAGATTCTATATGTCTCCTGAATTTGCAATTTGGCTCAAAAACTGTGAAGAAAACTTACTCCCAAGAACTTTCCATACAGCTATATAAGCTAAACAAAATAGGAATATGAAGAATTGATGTATGCATACTTATTTTTTTAAAAAAATCTTTTCAGATTTTTTGATTGCAGAATTTGACAGAATTTAATTATTGAGCACAAGCAAAAGTGAAAAGATTAGTTTATATGCCCCTAGACAATGGCAGTATCGATCTGGCCCATAAGGAAATTCTTGCTGTGGATGTTATGATGTATAATGCTGTAAAATGGCATTCAAGCTGTATATGTGGGAAAGAGGGAGCCTTAAATTATTTCTTTGTTGTATTTATATCCTGCCTTTCCATTATGAAATGCTCAGGAAAAAATTCAAATGGAAATAATTAGGAGTCAACTTGGTTATCTCCTTGGTATGGTTCTCATTTCACACTTCACCAAGTCAATCCCAAAAGCTCTTGCAGGAAAAAAAATATGGTGCTTCTCTCGCTTCTTATCTAATATTTAGCATTTTAAATGCTTCTCAAAATGCCCTTGGAAAAGCACTTCTATTCTCCTGGCTAGGCTGTAAAGCAGCCTTTCCAAATTTGGTTCCTGACCATTGTCCGTGTGATCTCATTAGTCACTTCCAGGTTTCGAAAGATATATTTTAGTGTCGCATAAATGGCAATATAATCAGCAAGCCTGAAAAGAAGACCTTGGAAGCAATGAAATCTTGATTCACTGTTCCTCGCTCTAAGCTGTGTATACATATTGAGATCAAGACAATAGTATTATTATTATTATCCTCTCTCTTTCTTTCCCTCCTGAATAAGCTTGCAATGTTCCAAAATTTTAGAGAGTTTTTAGATAATCCACATCAGTCCTCTAAAACAGAGACCTTGCTGACCCACAATATTGAAATGTCTATGTTTTTCTAACAATATCTCATTTTCTTTGCTTTTCCCTTTTTTTCCCCAATAGCACCTAGAGCAGCGATGGCTATTTTTTTTTGCAATCGTGTGCCTGCATCCATAATGGATTGCGTGCATGACCCCCCCCACCCCCTGTGCATGCACACACGCCCCTGCCCCCCCCACCTCTGCACATGCACGTGCATCTCCCATGTGCGCCCGCCCCCTGTGCATGCATGGTAGATACTCAACAATCAGCTGGCTGGCGGAAGGCACATGCATATGCGCAGTGGACCTGATCCAGGGCGATGGCTTGCATGCCGGCAGAGATGGCTCTGCATGCCATTTCTGGCACATGTGCCATAGGTTCGCCATCACAGGCCTAGAGGAAATGTGACAAGCTGTTGCAAGTTAGCATCCTTTCAGAAAAAAAATATTTTACAGGACCATTTTATTCATTACCCACCCATCTGAAAATCCTATTAAGTACAATGGGACTTATTCCTGGGAAATGAATATAGGACTGCAAACCCCCTCTTCACTGTTCACTGAGAAATTATTTTAAACTGCCAGCTGAACAAAAAACTAGAAAGTAAAAAACTTGGAAACTTTCACGAGTATGGATTGACTCAGGAGAAGGACCACTGAAAGCTTACATTCGAATAGGACTATGAGTATCCACTTTAAAAATCCAATTTCAAGACACTCATTGTTGGACCAATGTTGTGACTGCAGCAAAGTCTCCACTTGCCTGTTACTTGGGTAGAACCTGTATGCCAATCCATCTTGTTCCTCTAGGCATTATAATTTAGACCGATCTCAGGGTACCTTTCTCTTCTCTTGCCAGATTCTGTCCAATTTGTGTTCCCGAACTGTTAGCTTGGATTAGAAATAGTCTGTTTCTGCTCTAAGCAGGACTAAAACAAACACACATCCTGCACTTGCCAGCAAAAATGCTGCTGCCAAATGCAAAAACAGCTCCAGGACCAGCTGGACAGCCTACAGCTGTTAGAACATTGCACTACAGGGTATTATATATAGGATGCAGAATTATCAATAAATGTGTATGTATGCCATATGCAAAGGAACATATTCAATTTCTGAGGTAACCCCATAGAGATGAAGGAAAATCCACAGGAGGCTACTGTGAGAGAAGGAAAATTAATATATATGAATGGGAAGCAGCTGGAAATGATCATGAATATTATATCTGATACATAGCAAAACTTTTCACTGTTTAGTTTGAATGTATGAACAAAATAAAAGGTAGCATGGCTGGAAATTCACCTCTCTTTATCACATATCAGTTTATGCCTGATATTCCTGTACAATGAGTCCCTAAAGGAACATCAGCCTTCATTGGTGCGATGAAAGACAATTCTAGGGAGCTAAAAAGTGTCTTCTAGTATGTGATACTTGCTACCCACCTCCTGAATTTAAGAGATATAATCTGGTTCTATATAATCCATTCAGTGTAAACGTTGATTTTTCACATTCAAAATTATCATAATGCGGCAGAGATATCAGAGGGTATATAATATAATAATAACTATGTTTCCAGCCACTCCATTATGAATCACAGGCTGATGTGCCTAGCAGTCCTTTATGGCCTCCTGCACAATCACTAATTAGATTCTGCTTACTTTTAAGAATTTTATCCATTTTAATTGATATACCACAAAAATCATATAATTTATGGTGATTCAGATTCATAATGTTAAAGTAATGTTAAAGAAGGCAAAAATGTCAGCAGTAGCTGTGAATCCAAGAGGACACCCAAACCTCTTAGAGAGAACGCTTCCTCATGCAAATTAACAAAAGAAGCAAAAAAATGTTTGATGGTTTCTGAGCATTTTGTTTCATTTTTGGGACAGCAATTCTGTCTTCTTTGACCCAAATCAAGGAAACTCTTTGAGGCTTAATGAACTGGATTTTAACCCAACCAGAATCACAATAGAGGTATCCCACTGAGAAGGCTTGCAATTATAGCTCCAAGGCACGGGTGGAATCCGACCAGTGTAACTACCGGTTTGGTGATTTTACATTTTGCTGCACACGCATGTATATTGTTGTCATCTAGCTGCCTGGACAGCTGAGCAGTTCTGCACATGGGTGCGCAGTGGTTGAAAAAGCACTTTTTTCCTGCTTTTTCAACCACAGCTCTGTCACGCAAAGCAGCTGTGGTTGAAAACTCAGGAAATAAAGGTCAGCTAAGAGCCCTGGTGGGCAGGTGGGCCAAAACAGCAGCAGACATAGAACCGGTTCTATGTATGCTCTTTGTTTGCTGCTTTTCAAAGCAACCGGTTCTACAGAAGTGGACAGAACCAGTAGAATCCCACCCCTGCTCCAAGGGCATTGTTTGGTGTTCCAGTATGGTATCTCTGTTAATGCTTTTTCTGTATCCCTAAATCAGATTCATAACCTGAAAAAATTACCTCACTTCAGCTGATCACTTGGATCTAGATCAAATAAGGAAGTGGGTTCCTCAATACTCACCTTCAACTCCTAACTCCAGAATGATCAAGGATTTGAGAACCCAAAGAAAATGTTAAACACCCCCATCTTTATTTCAGTTCTATCTGCAAACTTCTGCAAGCTCTATTAAGTGCCAATCCTCAAGACCTAGAATTATTTGATGGAAATATATCCGAGTCTTCCATTCTCACTTCCCCTTCCTGATTTACTTCCTTTTTTGACTTTACAGTAAAAAGAGGTGGGCTTCTCAGCCCTGATTTTTTTAAAATTTGTTGTTCTTTCAAATTCTCAACACCTAATGGTAAGGCAGTACATTTCCCCTTTCTCCAAGACCTGTGTTCTCTCTTTCTTTCCCACTTTCTCTTTCACTCTCCCATCTGCAACAAAAGGTCTTAAACAGAAGATACATTAGACTTAGTCCTTCTCTCCTAATAATTGCACTGTCCAGACAGTTATTTCATTAGACCTCAGAGATTATTCAGAACTGTTCTGTCAGTATAATTAAATATTTCCCTAACAGTTGGGATAACTCTCCTTCACAGTCATTTCTCAGTGGCCTACTTGCATTGTGGAGTTCCTCAGTAAAATTCACCCCTTTTCTCTGGAGTATGTATGTTGTCATTCAGTCCAGATTTGCTCTGGGGTGCAAATAACAGTAGCATTTAGAAATACATACTACCCTATAGGGCTTTATATCACTCTCTGGGTGGTTTACAATGTTGAAGTATTATTTGCATATTGCCCCCAACAATGTGGCTCCTCATTTTACTGACCTTGGAAGAATGGAAGGCTGGTCAGCTTTGAGCCCTGTCAGGATCAAATACCAGGCTGTGGGCAGAATTTGCCTGCAATACTGCACATTAATTACTACACCACCGGGGTTCATTTTTAATATTCTTTAGTTTCAAGATCTTGTGCTTATAGTTTTTTGTTCCCTGTGCCTCACATAAGAGTTGTGCTAAAAGAAAACCTTCCAATTTGTGTTCATACAGTTTAGTAGAAATATTTTTTCTTTCTAAACAAAAATAATCACTGTAAAATTTTCTTAGGCGAATAATGATGTTGCACTTTCATTAGTTGTGAAGTAATTGAGAAATGGATATGAATGTCTCCTCTATCACTTCTTATAAGTCCAAATAAAACAAAACAAACAACTTCTTGAATGTGTGCGGTCTCCTACCTACAGTATGAAGAAATAAAAATTAATTTCTTAGATTAAGACTCTTAGATTAAGAAATGTACAAATTTTGGAAGTGAACAGGATTCTCATTTGTCTGTCTACAATGGCAAAATTCAGTCTCCTCAGCTTTTTCCAGCATGAAGAGAACTTATTGGCCTGTTCTTAAAGATGTCAGAAAATCAGAACACCTTTGTACAACAGCAGAAACATTTAAGCCTACAGCATGGTGGTTTAATACCATCTTTCCAGACCACTCAGTTTTGTATGCACATTTAGATCACATATAATTTCCTTTTCATTTATGGGGAAACTTTCAAATATTGATAAATTCTTATCAGGAAATGAATCAAAATTCTCTTCTATATAAAAAAAATCCATCATAGGATTTAATAGAATAGGAATGTAAAATAGGAATTGGGATAAAGGATAAGGAACAATTCAGATAAAACATTTAACTATGAGCATTCTGGTTAGAAAAGAAAAAAATCCATCCGATAATCTTTGTTTACACACAGAGATATTTGAATATTTGTAACTTGTAGCTGTGGAATCAGTTGCAATTACATTAAAAAATCTAATGTATATTCTGTTTCTATTCTTCCTTGAAATTTACCTCTGAGGCAAATAATGCAGATAATAACAACCTCAAACAAATATATAATGCACTGTAGTTTAGAGTTCATTTCCATTATACAACCTCCAAAGTCCGCAATCCAAATATTTGAAATGTTTTTTTTCCTCTCATACAAAGAATCGGTGGAAATACTTTTAGATGTTAGCATTTAGTGGTATTATCATGTCTGATCAGGAAAATATGGCTCTAAGCATAATTAATATAAACTCGCAGCAGATAACATTTTGCCTGCTTATCATTTGTGTTAATGTGATTTATCACAAATGAAAGGAGTAGAACTGGGAGTATTGGTTCATTTGCTTCCTTATGTTTCTGGAGACTTCAGTACACTGAGCAGAAACCATCTCCAGAATATAATTATGCAAATGCTTTATTATTTTCAATTAGACTAAGTTTACTTTACATAGAGTCTGCTCCCAAGGTATAAAGCTGGTTGTGAAATGGCGGTTCTTGACTTGAAATCCAAGTTGTTTCAGATCTTGAATAAATAATAATAAAGCCATTGCTTCCCTGCTATCATTTTGTTTGATCCTAGAATGAATGAATGAATGAATGAATGAATGAATGAATGAATATAACTTTATTATGTTTGATCCTAGAATACATTTGATTCTGAATAAAGTCAAACAGATTTTTTTTAGATATTCTGCAGTTACAATGCCAGTTGAGATCCCTTAGAGCATCTGCAGTCATTATAAAAGAATTATGTTGCTTTATGGCAGACAAAACTCAGGAGGAGTCTCATAGCACCTTCTCCAACCAACAACTTTTGTTAAAAGGCATAAGCTTCTCTAACACATGTATTCAGATTGTCTGTCATTTACAATGCCATTCTGTACATCTCTATACAATATAAACATTCATTTCAAAAGGACATACAGCCTTTATTACTATTTTTATCAGCATTTTTCAAACTTGCCAATTTTAAGGTGTGTGAACTTCAACTTTGAGAATTTTCCAGCCAGTATGCTGGCTAGGAAATTTTGGGTGTCGAAGTCCTCAATCTTAAAGATCCAAAGTGTTATGTATGTTAGTTTGAATGTCATTGGTTTAGTTTGAATTGTTCTTGTAAAATGTCAAATAGGATTGGTTTAAAAAGTGCGGGAAAACCCTGCACTCTGATTGGCTGGCAACTACGGCTGCTGGCTATAAGTAGCAGCCATAGCCCAGCCAAGTTGGGTCCATTCGAGCTGTAGTCACTAAATAAATTCATCACTGAAGCTCTTCGTGTCTGACTCTTCATGCAAACTTAACACTGGTGACGAAGGTGGGATTCCCCTGAAGAGAAGACGATGCGGAAGACAAGCAGAAGAGCGAGATGGCTGCGCTGAACACCCCCCCAGCCCCATTTGATCCGGCGGCAGAAGACTGGGAATCGTATGGATCGCTTCCAAATGTATTTGGAAGGAAACGACCTCGCCGACATCTCCGAGAAGCGGAAGAGGGCGGTCTTTCTCACTCACTGCAGTCCGGCAGTTTTCAAGATGGCGAAGGCATTGGCGGGAGCTGCAGACATGAAGGTAATGGAATGGCCTGATTTAGAAAAGCTTTTAAGAGCCCATTACGCCCCACAAGTATTGTGCCTCATTAAGAGACACGAGTTTTACCGTCGGGATCAAGGGGAAAGTGAAAACGTTAACGACTTCGTGGCAAGCTTAAGAGACATTGGGGGTGCATGCGAGTTTAACAGCTTGGAGGAGGCCATGCACAATCGGTTTGTTCTAGGCCTCAAAGACAAGGTGCTTCAGAGCAAATTATTATTAAAACCTAAGATCACGTTAAAGGAGGCCATAGAAGAGGCCTCCTCAGCAGAAGCCACTAAGTCCTCAGCGGCAGCCATGAAGAAAATTAACAAGGCCTCAAGCCATCCTGATGTGGAAAAGTCCACAACAACTCATTGCGAGCAGATAGATTCTGAATCAGACTGTAGTGAGGTGGAGGAAGGAGTTTATAGACTCAGAATGGAAAAGAAAAGAAAGACCTGGGAAGAAAAGGCAAGACTTTTATTGCAGAGGTTGTGGGGGGCCACCCCGCACTGAATGCAAGTTTCTTGATACCATCTGCCTTCGTTGTGAAAAAAGAGGTCACCTAGCAAGAGTCTGCAAATCACCCAGAACTCCTCCACACAGAAGAAAGTTTCCTGACAAAGATTTCAAGCCCAACAACTTCAGTGAGAAAATGGGGCGCAACTCAGAAGCAAATGGGAAGAATTAAGCTCATCAAACAGTCACCATTGGTCATTCTTCACCCTTGAGAAGCAGAAAAGTACATGTGAAGGTACTCATTGAAGGAAGGCCTTGCCAAATGGAAGTGGACTCAGGCTCCTATTTATCTATGGTGTCATGGGACACTATTCACAGGCTACTTCCCAACATTCAGAAGAAACATTTCCAGAAGCAAGCACTGACTCTTAAAGACTACCAAGGAAACAAGATTCCAGTAGTTGGAACAAGAGAATTCAACATGAAGTTTAAAGGCCACACCAAACGTTTGCCCCTGACCATCATGGACAAGGATCGCCCAAGCTTGCTGGGACTTGAGTGGTTCAATCCACTAGGCATCGAGTGACTGGCATCAATCACGTGAGCAACTCTGAATGGGAGGAGGCCTTGAAGTCTGAGTTTCCAGAGGTCTTCAGCGGAGGATTGGGCAAGTATATGGGGACCCCTATCACTTTCAACCTAGATCCCAGGGTGCCCCAATTCATTTAAAGCCCAGAAGGGTCCCATTTGCTTTAAAGGAAAAATTGATGCACAATTAGACAAATTAATAGCTCAAGGGGTTTTAGAGCCTACTGACCACTCCAGATGGGAGACACCCATAGTCACACCAGTCAAGACTGATGGGTCAGTAAGAATCTGTGGAGACTATAAGGGGACACTGAACCATGCGCTGCAGCAGAGCGCATACCCAGTTCCAGTGGTACATCATCTGTTACATTCACTTGGCAGGGGTACAGTCTTTGCCAAATTGGATCTGGCCCAGGCATATCAACAACTAACAGTTGAAGATGCCACTGCAGAGGCCCAAACCATTGTGACTCATAGAGGTGCCTTCAAATGTAAAAGATTACAATTTGGAGTAAGCGTGGCACCAGGCATCTTTCAAAGACTTATGGAAAGAATGCTCCAAGGACTGCCAGGGGTAGTGCCTTACTCTGATGATGTGTTAATCTCTGCTGAAAATGACACTCTGTTACAAGAAAGACTCAGAGAAGTCCTCACCAGATTCAGGAAAGCGGGGTTAAAAGTCAAGGAAGAAAAATGCACTCTTAAAACTGACAAGGTTGAGTTTCTGGGCTACATGATTGACAAGCATGGCATCCACCCTACAGATGCCAAGGTTCAAGCAATCAAAGAAGACCCTAGACCTAAATGCAAAATAGATTTGCAAGCCTTCCTTGGACTCATTAACTTTTATCACATGTTCCTACCTCAGAAGGCAACCATTGCTGAACCATTGCACAGATTACTTGATAAAAAGTCTGTTTGGGTCTGGGGAAGGAAGGAACAATCAGCATTTAACAGTATTAAAAGACTAATCACGTCTGATGCTGTACTGATACAGTTCTCTGAGAATTTGCCTGTTGTACTGACTTGTGATGCATCCCATTTTGGAGTGGGGGGGGTTTGAGCCACAGGCTACCCAGTGGGATAGAAGCCCCTATTGCATTTTACTCTCGCACTTTGACCAAAGCAGAGAGGAATTACAGCCAATTGGACAAGGAGGCATTGGCAATTGTTGCAGCTGTTAAGAAATTTCATGAATATCTGAATGGGAGAACGTTACCATTGTTACAGATCACAAACCTTTGTTAGGCATTGTGGCAGGAGACAAACCTACACCTACTATCCCGTCACCAAGAATGCTGAGGTGGACTGAATTTCTTGCTGCTTATTCATACAAACTTATCCACAAGCCTGGCAAGGACATTGGACATGCTGATGCACTGAGTCGTTGTCCACTTCCTTGTGGTCAACGACAAGTCCAAGGAGGATTTTGAACCTGAAACACACACCTTTTTCCTAAAAACTGTTGCCAAGCTTCCAGTGCATGCTGCTGAAATTGCCAGAGAGACTGCCAAAGACACTTTATTGGCTCCTGTTATAGGCTGGATTAAGAAAGGTTGGCCACTTCAAGATCTACCTCAGTTGGCTCAACCTTTTAAGTACAGGCAAACTGAATTATCTGTATTAAGAGGATGTATTTTGTGGGGTAACAGGGTGGTTATTCCTGCAAAACTGCAAAAAGAGGTTTTGGAAATGTTACATGAGGGTCATCCAGGTATTGTCAGAATGAAGGGATTGGCCAGGAGTTATGTATGGTGGCCAGGTATTGACAAAATGTTTGAAAACTGGTTGCATCTTGTCCCAACTGTCAGGTAGTCAGGCCTGCTCCACCTCTTGCCCCCACACAGGAATGGGAATGTCCTAGGGGCCCGTGTTCCAGGATTCACATTGATTTTGCTGGCCCTACCAGAGGGCACACCTTTCTTATTATAGTAGATGCATATTCCAAATGGCTAGAGGTAATTCCCATGGTATCCACCACAACTGATGCTGTCATCAAACAGCTCAAAAAACTTTTTGTAACCCATGGGTTACCAGATGTTCTTGTCTCTGACAATGGCCCTCAATTTACATCCAACCTTTTTGAATCCTATTTAGGATTCAATTTACATCCAACCTTTTTGAATCCTATTTAGGATTCAATTTACATCCAACCTTTTTGAATCCTTTTGAATCAGACATGCCCTTACTGCCCCTGGGCACCCTTCGGCTAATGGCTGGGCTGAACGAATGGTACGTTTTACCAAGGAGAAGCTTCAGCAGCTGGGTCCTGGGGACATCACTGAGAAAGTTGAAAAACTTATTAGTGTTCAGCACATCACTCCTAACCCATCTAATAACTTATCCCCAGCAGAGTTGTTGATGGGTAGGAAACTTAGGTCTTCCCTTGACCACCTTTATCCCACTTACGCACCCAACGCACCACTAGATTCCACTTCCAAAGTTCGCACATTCAGTGTGGGTGATTCTGTTTATGCTAAGAACCTTATGGGTGAACCTTTGTGGATTCCTGCTGAGATAACTCAAATCACAGGCCCTCGTTCTTACAGGGTGCAAACAGAGTATGGACTCCTCTGGAGCAGGCACATTGATCAACTTAGATCCAGGTTCCCTCCGGAACATCGCACTTGTTCCTCTCTTCCTCTCACCTGATGTCAATTCTAGGGGGGAAGGGGAGGAACAGGAGGAAAATCAGCAAGCAAGAATCCACCCCATGTGTAACGAGCCATTACGACAGGAACCATTCCAAAACCTGTCACAATGCCAAAATCCATCCTTAGAAGTGGAAGATTATACATCACTACCTGACTTGGGTGCTGACATTGGGCTGGAGATGGGTTGGAAGGAGAGACCAGATTCTAACAATCAAACAGGGTCTTCTTTCACAGGAAGTCCCAGTGGGGAAATGTCAGCAGACACATTTCCTCTCTCACTGGGTGAGAGCGTTAAAACTTCTGAACCACGAAGGTCTCAACGTACACACAAGAGCCCCACCTATTTAAAAGAATACATTAGATAGGTTGGGGCTTGGTATGGACTGAACCTAGTGGGGAGGGGTGTTATGTATGTTGGTTTGAATGTCATTGGTTTAGTTTGAATTGTTCTTGTAAAATGTCAAATAGGATTGGTTTAAAAAGTGCGGGAAAACCCTGCACTCTGATTGGCTGGCAACTAGGGCTGCTGGCTATAAGTAGCAGCCATAGCCCAGCCAAGTTGGGTCCATTCGAGCTGTAGTCACTAAATAAACTCTTCACTGAAGCTCTTCGCGTCTGACTCTTCATGCAAAGTTAACACAAAGTTTTAAAAATGCTGCTGCAGTTACTTAAGACTTCTTGAATCAAATGGTGATCCTTGGTGACTACATGCAGGCATTACTGAACAACAATCTATGTTCCTAGTTTACGGAATACAGGCTCAGGCTGTATATCAGTAGAATTTGCTTGGTATATCTTAGAGAGTGACTATGAGAACAAATTCTTCCACTTTCTAAGCATAAGAAAAGAAAGGGAAGGAAGAAATGAAGGGCATGTTTTTTGCATGACCCAATATTAAACCCAGAAAAGCTGGGTATCATCATCATAAGCTTTTCAATAATCCATCTTCATTCAAAACTTCTTGGAATTTTTTTAAAGGACCAAACACATTTATCTCAAGGAAATCATTCTTGTCATTTAATCATTTGGTTGACTTTTCTGGATCAACTAAACTGACAGAATCTAAGATCTGGTTGTAAACTGGATGTTTTTAAATTTGTTACATGTTTAAACTTAATCAATTTATGTCATGGATATGGATTTTTATGGCATTAATAGAAATTTTGAATTTCAAAGAATCCAGCAAAGTTTGTAGCACTCTTTTTTTCCCTTTAGAAAAATCTAATGCAGTAAAATACAGCCTTCATTATTCTGTAGCTGATACCCAATTTTTTAAAAAAGCTCTCTTAAAGGTCCTCAACTATTCTTTTAGGAAACAGTGATATTTGAAGATTTGCATAATAGAGAATGGGTTTGAAGTACATTATTCTCTCTGTTGAAGACTTCTATCAATTCACTACAATTATTTATTAGCATATCAGTGGAGTTTTATACTCCATTGTGGATGAAACAAATAATATTCCCTGGATGTGGACACACTGTGTAGGCCAGGAGGTTTTGGTCAACTTTAGAATGGTTTTTCTTTTATTATATTGGTTTATTGCATTATTATAAAATACAAGTAATAAATTGTATTATTTGGACACTGTAGAATTTATACAGTATTGACTTGAGATTAACAGTCTGATGATTTGGATAACTTAAACCTTTAAAGATAAAGTTTATGTCAATATTAACTATGTTTTTTAAATGTTAATGTTGATAAGCATAAATTTTACATCTAGAGCCAAGTGTAGCACTGATAAACAATGCAAAATGTATTAAATTACTGTTATATAATAAAGGTTTTATCTTGAGCTTAATACTTGATACTAAAATCTCCACTGACTTGTTACTTATTGTTGTTTAACATATTAGAAAAAGAAAACAATGAACAAAAATTTAAAACATTATTTGAGTTCTAACTTCTCCCTTCCTTAAATCTTGGCCCAATTTTGAAGTTTATAAATATTTAGGCCCCCTTAGAGACTATATTGTAAGTATTTATATTTACCCTGCTATGTAATGTACAGTATAGGTATGGAAACCATTTTTCCTTCAATTTGGTTAAATCTCTAGTGCGAATATATGTTGTTAATTTAATTTTTGCTGCATTTTCTCCAGGTTTAAGTTCCCAGTCAGATATTGTCAGTCATGCCTTTCTTCCAATATTGGGCAAAATATATTTTCACTGCCATGAGCCTGTATTTCAATAATTATGATATTTCTTGTTAATATATTCTGGGATTTAAAAAGTTATTTCATTTTTAATTTCATTTCCAAAGGTTTATGCATGTTCTGCATATATTTGCAGATTAATTGAGGATGTTAGATGCCAAAATTCATCCCCCAAATTAGGTTCAGTTTATCATGATATATATGGTAATATTTTAACGTATTCAAATTTCCCATATATACTTGCAAAAACGCCCACCTGCAAATAAGCAGACCTTCCAATTTTTTACCAAAATACCATGAAGTTGACTTATCTCATAGTGGTGATTTTTTTATGTTATTTTGATTAAAAATTTGAGAATTGGCTCATCCATGGATGGGCTTATATATATGGTATACTTTTCCAGTATTTTTGAGTTTTTAAAATATGTTTATCACTTGTAATAAAGATTCCTTCTTCATCATATTTCCAACATGCTGGAAATAAATAATCTTCTAAATATACTTGTTAAATCACATGTACCAAATTTTCTTTTAGATTCTAACTCGGAATGAATGTTATGCATTTGATCCATGCCTCTTCCCAAGATTGTATTGTGATTATTTACTAAAAAAAACTATTTATTTAAACCTGTGCGTCCATTTTGTCATGCCCTTCTTTTATTCTCCTGTCTCTGTGTCATACCTAAGGTGGAGTTCATACATGCACCTTAACAGATGGTATTCACTTTGTATAACCATTTCAAATTCTGTCATTAGAATTCTTAAAATTTAAGGTAGAGTCCTTTTCTAAGTTTATAAATAAATACATCTCATCCCATCCTTACTCAAATATTTACAAGACAATGCCAACATTTTATTTACTGCCAACTAGTATTTTGCTAGATGTTTGCAGCCCATCTATGGTAACTCTACTTGACTGGCAAATGGGAAAAAAAGAAAAGACAATAGCAATGGTAAACCTCTTCCCTTAATACTCTCCAAAATACTGAAAAAATGGACGTAATCTCTAGGAACTGAGCTTGATTCAAGTACATCTCTTTTCAGCACCGATGATCTTATCTAGTTTGGATAATGAAATATCTGCAGGAAAGCAACCAAGCTCAGAGAGCATTAAGGACCTCTCATCTCTTTTTATTTGGCATAGATGAATCATTTTAGAAAGCCAATAGCTGAGTACAGGTAATAGTTGGAGCTTCAATGCAGCATCGGGTAATTATATGTTGTCTTGAATTATGCTCACTCATTTGGATAAAAGTTATTTCATTATTACTTTTGTCTTGGAACCCTCATTGGCTATATTGTACATGTTCACGGTCTTCTGAATTATATACCAGTTATTTAAAATGAGCAGGAGGACAACACAATGAATATTGCACGCTTAATGATTGCAAAAGAACTGAATTTAGAAGGTTAAAAGGATACCTATTCACCATAAATGATACAGTGCTCTGAACCATTCACAATGCTCTTTCACAACTCTTTTATTTCCAGAAGTCCTAATCATAAGGCCTCACCTTTCAAAACTTTACATTGCTTAAGCTATTTTTAAAAATGTCCTACTATTAAGAGAACTGTCAAATATTGATAATTTCATTATAGTACATGACAAGAATATGTATGAAATATTAATTTTGTGTAGTACATGAGGGAGATAAGAGAGATATCCTCCATGGGAAATCCCATTGACTTTCTTACTCCCAAGAATTTAAGAGCTTTAGCCCTTTTCAGTCATTACTCCCCTCTGAAGGAGCTAAAGTGCTAGCCCTGTTCCCCTTTATATTTCCTCCAAATATTCAAGGAATATAACATTACACTAAGTGAGAGGAATCTAGAAAAATACCACAGTCCACAAATAGGAAAAAAACTCTTGTGTTGATGAACCTGCACATTTTTCAATACTCCTTACTTTCTGTATGGTTCTATTCTGCTGATGTAAGACTATCTTCCACACTTGAAAGGTAATTATCAGGAAATGGCAAATCATAGGATGGCCTACAAAAATATGAATGATCACTAGATGAAAGAGGCACTTAAAACTCTTAAGATTACCATCTAGTTGTCCTTAGAATTTTTGCAGACCAAATCAAGTAGCGCTAGCGAACTTCACTTTCCCTTGAGTATCTTTAAAACCTTAGAACATTTAGAACTGCTTTCCAGAATTCAGCATTCATATATTAACAAGCCCACCCCCTCCCCTAGTTTGAACCATATTATTCTCATTGGCCTACCCACATCACCTCATCATCCATAACTCTTTACAAACTCTAGATGAAAGAATTTAGATCTTTTCTGGTCTCTCTTTTTGAATATTCTTTTGAGAGAAATGTTCTGTCTCACACAGTCTGAATTAATTCCAGGCTGAGTTCCTGCTTAACCTATCAGTGCTTAAATGTGCTGGCTATTGAACAATTCAAACAATTCTCATCTTAGGGCAGCCCAGAGGATTCTATGCCGAGTAAGCCTGTTTTAGGCGCTGGGGGCAAAATATAATGAAAAACTTAGAAGGGAGCCTTAATTTCACTGCTGACAGCTTTGGAACACTACCCAACCATGTACAAAGCATTGCTTTTGATATATGTCTTTGAGGATAAGCTGAAATTAATATTTGACTCTAGGAATGTGTGATCATTCTGTTCAAAGACAATTTTCCATTAATGCAGAATGATTAATGTTCTGTGTTTTGGTGAAAGTTGCGAGAGAAGCCAACCTTTCCTATCTCATTTTTTTTTATCAGTTTTCATATTTGATTTGTGCCTTGGAGGCTATTCCTTTTTCACAATGAGTTTCTGATTTGCTTGTCTTTTGACAGAAATGTTACATGAGAGAAAAGATGCTAGAACTCATAACCATCTTTTGCTTTGAAATCTATCCATATACTCCTTGAAGAATTTGAGATTTTGCTCTTGAAAGAATGTCTTCCTTTGACTTGGCTCCACTACTTCAAAATAAAAACAAGCCAAAAATAAAAATAAAAACCACAAAACCACCCCAAAACTTTCCTGAATGATTGAATTTTTCCATAATCATTCTGGTTACTATTCATATCAACAATGCTTTGGCAAAGCATGTGTCGTTTTTTTTGTAATTATTCATAGGTGTAATAATTCTACAAATTCTGAAATATTTGGATGCTGTACTATCTTCTAACAACTTACGTTTTCAAAGAAATGATGAGGCTCTGTGTTTAATATTCCTTTTTCAGTTTAGCTGTTCCAATATCTCTTCAACTTGGAGAAAAGTTTTTTATTCTGAAATAACTGAAATAAAAGAATGAAATAAACATTCTTTACTAACATCAACTCCATTTATGCAATCTGTGCAAAAGTACCCTCTGCATACAGCTTTGATTGGAGCTCTGGCTGTGCAAGTTGTCAGTTACAAGTTGCCCAGCAATACAAAAACTGACAATCTGAATGGCAGCCCCCAATGCATTCTGTCAGTTCATGTCTATTTCACCAGTGAATGAATCACTTTTTCATTTTTACACAGTACTATGCCTTTAACTTTCTCCCTACTTTTTCTTACTTGACACCAAATAACACAAGCATCTGGGCAAACTTCAATTCCCTATTTCTGTTGTTTTATTAAACTCTGGAATTAATTTATCAGTTCTGAAAATGGCGTAAGAAAATAGGCCCGCCTTTCCTATTCTGGCATATCCTAGTTGTGGAGCCCTACAAACCCTATCATCACTACTGACATTTATCCTTAATCTAACTGTAATCTAGTTCCCAAGTTTATTAAAACCAAAATTGTTATGTATGCAGGTTTGAATGTCATTGGTTTAGTTTGAACTGTTCTTGTAAAATGTCAAATATGATTGGTTTAAAAAGTGCGGGAAAAACCCTGCACTCTGATTGGCTGGCAACTGCGGCTGCTGGCTATAAGTAGCAGCCGTAGCCCAGCCAAGTCGGGTCTGTTATGAGCTGTAGTCAGTAATAAACTCTTCACTGAAGCACTCCGCATCTGACTCTTCATGCAAACTTAACAAAAATGAGGGACTGTGTTGTCACAGGTACAAGAAATAGTCTTCCATATTTCAAAAAAGAAAGGGAACTTTTACCAGTGAACATCTCTGTGTGACTACAGTAGATTACTCTTTTCAGTGTTATATGCTCATCATGGTAACCAAGATATACAAATCCCTGATCTTCATACACACACATACATATATACATACTTACATACATACTCACACACACACATAGAGCTGACCACATACTGAAACAACTAGCAAAATAATTTCCCTCTAGATAAATTTTAAAATGAAATGTCTCTCTGAAGACTCCAAGACATAAATGAATGAAAAACGAAGATTCCAAGACATAAATGGAGAATGAGATCAGAGAGTTCTTTGGAATTAACTGAATAAACCCATCTAAAACCATGGAAAGAAATACTTCATAAAACTACATTGGGAATAACAATTGCATACAGAGTTTGTAAGAAGAAAATTGGATTATTTCAATTAGAAGTCCATGAAATTGAAACCATAGATCCATATTCACAAACCTGTAAGTGTCCATCCAGCAATAGATGGAAACTAATCAAAGAGAGAACTAAGAAGAAATTTCCTGACAGTGAACAGTTAATCAGTAGAATGGGTTGCAATGGTAGAATTCAATTTTTTTTACCATCAGTTCTGTGGGCATGGCTTGGTGGGCATGATGTGGCTTGGTGGGCATGGCAGGGGAAGGATTCCCTCCCCACTCCTGGGGGAAGGTTACCACCAGTTCTCCAAACTACTCAAAAATTTCCAATACCGGTTCTCCAGAACTGGTCAGAACCTGCTCAATACCACTTCTGATGGGTTGCCTTCAGAAGTTGTGGTGCTCCATCACTTGAGGTTTTTAAGAAGAGATTTGATAACCCTTTGTCCAGAATGATAGAGGGTCTCCTGCTTGTGTAGGGAATTGGACTAGAAAACCTTCAAAGTCTGTTCCATCTCTGTTATTCTGTTATACCTGCTTGAGCAGGGGTTAGACAAGCAGGTCCCTTTCAATTCTGTTATTCCGTTATTCTTCAGATACTGATGGAGCAGAGCTCCTGGTGTCCATCTACATTTATTATGCTAGATAGAATGGTACAATTTCCATGTCATTCACCGCAGTTTGGGCTGCTACCATTTCCAATTGTTTCTTTGTCATCTATAGTACATCACCAAAAATACAAACATGAGTAAAATTTACTATGCTAGTCATGAAAGTGTACTAAGTTACATACACTAAATGTACTGGGTAGAGAAAAAATGAATAGGAAAATTGCTACTTTTCAAATTAAAACTTAAACATATGCATGAATAGCTTTAGTTTCAGTTTTCAAGGTAGCAATTTCCCCATTCATATATAGGGATTTTTGAGCCCCAAAATGGTAGCTCTACAAAAAAGCTTGGAGGCATTACAAATGGAATAAATTAGCTGGGGACATGAGTAGAGTCTAATATTTTCCAAGCTGACTTTTTTTTCCAAAAAAGCAAATGTTGATGAAAATTTGCCCAAGAAGCAACCTCTAACTTATGGTCATGAATTATGAGCAGTACTGAGCTAGGTATTATTTCCAAAACATTCAGAAAGACCTGACTTAAAGGACTTTAACCTTATTTTACTCATTTGTACAAAATGTGAAAGTCAGAACAGAGACCTTGCTTAAGGGGGGCAATATCTAGCTCATTTATAAAAGAATATCGTTTCCCCTTATTTTAACTCATATTAAGAATCAGGAAATGAAAAATGAGCTTCATGGAAAAATTCCATAATCTACCATTGAATAGCTTCCCTGAGCATCCTCACTCATGTAATCTCATTCATTTCTAAAGAAACCCTCTTCCTCATAATGCTGTAGCATGCTTGCCATTATAACAAGTAAGCAAAGGCAAAGTTTTTCATTGTTCTCTTTTATCTCCTTTTTCATCCAAAGATAAATTCATTGCCCTTGTTTTCTAGCAACTGCATTTATCTTATTCTACAATGTGTGTCTTGTACTTAATAAACATGAAGACTTTCTCAAGGGCTATCAATTATTTCCAATTATGAGATAAAATCATTGCTAAACAGCATTATACTAATATCTGCTTGAGGCAGTCAGGTTATAGTCATAGAAGAGACTCAATCGCTGGTCTGCGATGCTGCTGAGAAGATATGAGCATTTTCTAAGGTGTCAGGACATAGCACAACCAAAATTTCTACATCTGTTTTGGGAGTAGCCAGGATTATAGGTAAGAGTGTGAGAGTGACTGTATATGAACCATAGGCTATAGACTGTTCAATCCTGTTGGACAGAAGGCGTTTTATTTATTTATTTATTTATTTATTTATTTATTTATTTATTTATTTATTTATTTATTTATTTATTTGACTTGTATGCCGCCTCCTCTCCCGAAAGGACTCGGGGCGGCTCACAATTAAAACCAATACAATAAATTAATTACCTAAAATAGAATTAAACCAACCAAGCCAAATTAAACTAAAACAAATTATAAAACAACCCCCCAAGAGGAGTCAGCACAGCGCAGCCTGCTCAAATAACCAGGTTTTCAAGTCATGGCGGAAGGTGCAGAAGTCAGGGGCGAGGCGGAGCCCCAGAGGTAGTTGATTCCATAGGGTGGGAGCCGCCACAGAATAGGCCCTCCCCCGCATCACCGCCAAACGACACTGGGTCACAGATGGCATGCTGAGGAGTCCCTGCCTGTGAGCTCGTTGGTATTCTATGCCGGCAGTAGACGTTCCCGTAGATAGCCCGGACCCATGTCTCATAGGACTTTGAATGTCAATACCAAAACCTTGAATCTCATTCGGAGGGCAACCGGCAACCAATGCAGGCCATGCAGGAGAGGTGTAACATGGGAGAACAGGGAAGCTCCCATCACAACTTGCGCGGCAGCATTTTGCACCAGTTGAAGCCTCCGGATGGTATGCAAGGGCAGTCCTAGATAGAGAGCATTGCAGTAGTCGAGTTGAGAGGTGACAAGTGCCTGAGTGACCGTGCGCAGGGCATCTCGGTCCAGATATGGGCATAACTGGCGAACCAGCTGGACCTGGGCAAAGGCCCCCCTGGCCACGGCTCCCACCTGCTCCTCCAAACTGAGCCGTGAGTCCAGGAGGACCCCCAGATTCTGTGCCCTATCCACGGGGGGCAACACCTCTCCCCCCATGACCAAAGATGGAATCTCCTGACTGGGCCAAGATGTCTGTATGCACAGCCACTCTGTATTAGCCAGATTGAGCCGAAGCATGTTACTGTCCATCCAGATCCGTACCGCATCCAAACAATGGGACATCACGGAGAGAGCATCACTGATGTGGCCTGGGGTGGAGATGTATAACTGCGTATCATCAGCCTATTGATGATACTTCACCCCAAAGCCACGGATGATCTCGCCCAGCGGTTTCATATAGATGTTGAACAGGAGGGGTGATAGGACCGACCCCTGAGGGACCCCACAAGTGAGAGCCCTTGGTGTCGACCTCTGTCCCCCTGCCAACACCGATTGCAAGCATCCCGAGAGGAAGGAGGCGAACCACTGCAACACAGTGCCTCCCACTCCAAACCCCCCGAGACACCGCAATAAGATACCATGGTTGATGGTATCGAAAGCCGCTGAGAGATCTAACAGGACCAGGACAGAGGAAAAACCCCTGTCCCGAGCCCTCAGGAGATCATCAATCAGTGTGACCAATGCTGTCTCCATGCTATACCCGGGTCGGAAGCCCGATTGGTACAGATACAGGTAGTCTGTTTCCTCCAGGAAAAGCGGAAATTGCTGAGCCACCACACTCTCAACAACCTTTGCTAAAAGCGAAAGTTGGAGACCGGATGAAAGTTGTTCAATTCGGCTGGGTCCAAGGCAGGCTTCTTCAGGAGAGGCCTCACCACTGCCTCTTTCAAAGCAGCGGGAAAGGTACCCTCCCCCAGAGAAGCATTGACCACTGCCTGGAGCCAGCCGCATGTCACCTCCCTGGAGGCGTAAACCAACCAGGAAGGGCATGGGTCCAACAAACATGTGGTGGAACTCAGTCGTCGCATAATCCTGTCCACTTCATCCTCAGTTTTATTAACATCAAATTACAAAATGCAGAACAATAGGTCTTCTAGTCCACCCCTCTGCTCAAGCAGGAGACCCTTTCCAAACAAACAGCTGTCCAATCTCATTTTAAAAACGTCCAGTGTTGGAAAACCCACAACTTCTGAAGGTAAGAAGTTTCACTGAATAATTGTTTTCACAGGAAATTTCTCTTAATTGTAGGTTATATCCTTCTTTGAAAAAATTATATCCATTATTTCTTGTCTTGTCTTGTCATGCCCTTAGGTACTTTGGAGAATAGGTTGACCCCCGCTCTTCTTTGTGATAGTCTTTCAAATATTGGAAGATAGTCTTTAATATCATATATTAGAGATGTCTACAGTTGAATGGAGACCTCTGAGGCACCACAGCGGAAACAAGTTGGGAGTCAGTGATTGCAACTCCAATTTGAGTTAAGGGGAAGTGGTTTGAAGTCCTGAAACATTGTTATTATAGTCATGATATTCACTGAGAGCTAATTTGGTCTTATACATCAAAGGGGTGGGAGGAAAGGAATAATTAGGTCTGTATCTTGAGAAGTCCATATACTGGGAAAGGTGGAAAGAGAAATAAACAACAGTAGCAAGATAGATGGATTTCATTACCTCAAAATGGAAGAGCTGAAGGAGCAAGTGGGGAAAATCAGTCTACATGGTTGCTAAGGTTACTGACTTGATGGTGATAATCACAATAATCTAAGAGCCTGATCCATTAGAAGAATTACTATCATAGAACTTAATGCTATACTGTTACTCTGTTAAGCCCAAAGAACTAAGAATGACATGTGGAATGACTTCTGCGTAGTTCTTTATTATTGTTCACCTACTAAGAGAATCTTGCTAAAGTAACTATCTACATAACTATTAGTTATACTCTATGAACTGGGGAGAGGGGGTCCACCTTTACCCTCTTACTATCTACTAGACATTTTAAGCTCCATTGTCTCTTTAGTCTCTGGGAAAAGGCTCCTCCCTTCTGCAACTACATTCTACCACATAGTCACACATTAATTCATTCATTAGGGTTTATTCTAAGCTAAGGCAAACAGGGGTCTACAGCCTTATCTAACTAGGCTAAAAGTTAATTTTATAGAATTCACTTATTAAGTCTTCATTGAAAAGAATCCAATCAGATAGAATGGCTGTTGCTGTTTTCCCAACTTCCAAGACATAGGATGAGACCATGCAAAAAAAAAAGGTATATAACAGGCTTGGAGACAGTCAAAGAGCTGCTCTGGAGTTTGTCTTTTTGCATTTTGGACTTTTTTCTCTTTTATCCAAATGAAAAGTTTGGATTAAAAAAAATCAGACATTGTACAAAAGGTTTAGAAAGACCCAAGTCATTTACATTGAGATGTTCCCTTGTAAAAAGTTACACATCTGAAAATTGGGTGGGGGGGATATATAAACACGAAATGAAAGTTAGGATAGTATTTTCCTTCTCTTGTTAAAAAAAGAAATCACACATTTGGTTTCCATGACAATTTAGTTACATTTAATAACACTGATTATAGGACAAAACTCTCCCTCTTCTTTTGGGAAGGCATCTACTCTACAGCTCTCAAATTGGTCAGGGATATTTACCCAAATGGTTCTATTTCTACCATTTGTATTAATCCTCATTCAGACCTGTTTCATTTTCACTCTTCTCTCATACTACATTTTATTGTTAGTAAAAAGATTGCATGGCAAACAGTGCTTCAAATATAGTGACAGGTTTCTGCATAGTGATCACAAATCCATAATAAAATGAGAAAAAGATGTTGTATTATAGAGTTATTCCAGATCGAGCCTATTTCCCAAAATAAAGAACATTATATAATAGTCAATTTGCCAACAAATTGCAACTGGTGAGTATTATGTTTGGGAACTGAGTACTTTAATACACTGTATAATAGCACACCTGTGCTTAAATCATGTCAGTCTTAAACTCTCATATATACTTTGGGAAGAAAGGCTCCCACACACATTTGACAAAATAGATATATCTGTTAAAAATATTCAGCTGGCCTTGAACAGTGAAGACCAATTCTCATTTAATGAAAGCAGAGGTATTCTGTAGAATGGAACATCCTGAAATATTGCTTTGTGTCACTTTAAAGCAATCCAAATGGTGGCAATCCCAACAGCTATCATTAGCAATGGTCATTTATTAATAATAATCCAAAGCTTTAAAGATTGGCCAAACTAGTTAATCACCTATCAGTACAGGGTCCTGGTTTTTCAGAGAAGAGTTAAGAATAGGGTCCTTTTATTAACAGCTTGTAAAAGAGAGACCCATACTGGCTTTATATTCCCAAACAGCACATCATCTACCCATGTCTGCATGCTGAGGAAAACAGGCAATCCACATCACACTGAAACTTCCTTAGATAGGCTACCAATGATGGCCACCATTCCATTTTCCTAACTGGCTATAATATTGAATGTCTGGTTATCTTGTCCCTTCTCCTCCTACTTATAGTTCAATGAATTAGGAAGGTGTCTCTCTAGTCTCTTCCAAATAATATCTGCCTGTTATGGACTTCAAATATGTTTTACTCCCAATCACTCTGGCAACAGTGCTTCCACATCTTCATCTTGGTCACCTTCCTTACCCTCTATGTCACATCTCTACCTCAGTCTCATCCACATGTCCAGAAAGCTCTGTCATAGTCATGAGAAGAAAATGCAGATGCATTGTTCTCCTCCAATGGTGGGATTCAATTTTTTTTACTACTGGTTCTGTGGGCATGGCTTGGTGGGCATGGTGTGGCTTGGTGGGCGTGGCAGGGGAAGAATACTTTAAAATCTCCATTCCCACCACACTCCAGGGAAAGGATACTGTAAAATCTCCATTCCCTCCCTACTCCTGGGGAAAGGTTACCTCAAAATCCCATTCCCTCCCCACTTCACTAACCTGCTTTTCAGCTCCATTCTCCTGTGCAGGGCAACAAAAGAAGACCCAGCTGACTAGCTGGGACTCAGGAGGCAGAGAATAGATGGGGCAGGTGCCAGTCAGAGGTGGTATTTGCCAAACTACTCAAAATTTCTGCTACTGGTTCTCCAGAATTGGTTAGAACCTGCTGAATATGGGGAGGTGGGGAGTGATATTGCGTGAAGGGAGTGCGCCACCACTGTCTAAGAGCTGTGGCGTGCTCTGACTCCCATGCCTCTGCCCACTCCCCCGGGGATACGGGACTCAGAGGCCCTGGGCTCAGGTTGGTGTATTTTAATGCCAGGTCCGTGGTTAATAAGGCTCCCCTCCTTGGTGAATTGATCAGGGAGGAGGCCACGGACCTGGCCTGTATCACTGAGACCTGGCTGGGGCCGGAGGGTGGAGTGCCTCTGGTTGATCTGTGCCCCCCAGGTTTTCAGATTTTGCACCAGCCGCGAGCTCAGGGGAGGGATGCGGGGGTCGCTGTTGTTATTCGGGAGACCTTGATTCCAAGGGAGGTCACCATTCCGCAGATAGGCAGGTGTGAAGCCCTCCTCTTGAGGTTGGAGCCTGGTGGTCAGTTGGGCCTGTTGCTTATATACCTATCCCCCAACTATGTGGCAACAGCCCTGCCTGGGCTGCTCGATGCCCTCTCGGGAGTGGCAGTGGAGTTCCCAAGCCTTTTGGTTTTGAGTGACTTCAACCTGCCCTCCCTGGGGGGGGGGCATCGGGATTGGCCCAGGAGTTCATGGCTTCCATGGCAGCTATGGACCTGACCCAAATAATACAGGCCCCCACACATGAAGGGGGCAACACACTCGACCTTGTTTTTGTCTCGGAATGTTGGCATAGTGATCTGGGGGTGGGCACCATGAATGTCCAACCCATAGCATGGTCAGATCACTATCTCCTGTGGCTGGTCTTCCAACAAGTGGCCCCACACCATTGGGATGAGGAGCCACTGAGATGGTTCTGCCCCAAACGTCTGATGGACCCTGAAAGGTTCCAGACAGAACTGGGGTTTTTGCCCGCCTCCCTTATCCACAGCTCAGCCGAGGTACTGGCAGCCACTTGGCAACAGGCTGCTACTGAGGCCCTCGACCGAGTTGTCCCCTTGCGTCCCCTCACTCGCCGCAGATCCCAGATGGCTCCTTGGTTCACAGAGGAGCTTAGGGAGATGAAGCAGCGTAGGAGAGGGTTAGAGAGCAGGTGGAGATCGACCCACTCCGAATCTGACCGAGCCCAGCTAAGAGCCTATATTTGGACTTACTGGTAGCTTTGGGGGCGGCGAAGAGGTCATACCTCTCCACTCTCATAGCGTCCGCAGACAACCGCCCAGCTGCCCTGTTTAGGGTCACCCGCTCCCTCTTACACCGGGAGACGGGGTTGGATCCTATGCAGGGTAGAGCTGAGGAATTTGGTCAGTATCTGCTGGATAAGATCGCTTGGATTCGGGAGGGGCTAGACTCTAATTTGCAGTGGTCTGAGGAGGGAGGGACAAGAAGTCCCGCTATATCATGGGCTGAGTTTGATCCTGTTTCTGAGGATGAAGTGGACAGGATTATGCGACGTTTGAGTTCCACCACATGTTTATTGGATCCATGCCCTTCCTGGTTGGTTTACGCCTCCAGGGAGGTGACATGCAGCTGGCTCCGGGCAGTGGTCAATGCTCCATTAAAGGAGGGCTCTTTCCCTGCTGCCTTGAAAGAGGCGGTGGTGAGACCCCTCCTGAAGAAGCCTGCCCTGGACCCTGCCGTATTAAACAACTTTCGTCTGGTCTCCAACCTTCGTTTTTTAGCAAAGGCCATTGAGAGTGTGGTGGCTCAACAGTTTCCGCTTTTCCTGGATGAAGCGGACTATCTAGATCCCTATCAATCGGGCTTCCAGCCCGGGTTCAGTACAGAGATGGCATTGGTCGCACTGGTGGATGACCTCTGGAGGGCGCGGGACAGAGGTCTTTCCTCTGTCCTGGTCCTATTAGATCTCTCGGCAGCCTTCGATACCATCGACCACGGTATCTTATTGCGGCACCTTGAGGGGTTGGGAGTGGGAGGCACTGTTCTGCAGTGGTTCTCCTCCTACCTCTCAGGGCATTCACAATTGGTGTTGGCAGGGGGGCAGAGGTCGGCCCCAAGGGCTCTCACGTGTGGGGTCCTGCAGGGATCGGTCCTTTCGCCCCTTCTGTTCAACATCTATATGAAGCCGCTGGGCGAGATCATCTGAGGTTTTGGGGTGAGGTATCATCAGTATGCTGATGATACCCAGTTATACATCTCCACCCCAAACCAAATCAGTGATGCCCTCTCTGTGATGTCCTGTTGTTTGGATGCGGTACAGATCTGGATGGGCAGGAACAGACTACAGCTCAATCCAGCCAAGACTGAGTGGCTGTGCATACAGGCAACTCACTCCAGTGAGTATATTCCACCTTTGGCCATAGGGGGAGAGGTGTTACCCCCTGTGGATAGGGCGCAGAACCTGGGGGTTCTCCTGGACTCATGGCTCAGTTTGGAGGAGCAGGTGGGAGCCGTGGCCAGGGGGGCCTTTGCCCAGGTTCAGCTGGTTCACCAGCTCCACCCTTACCTGGATCGAGATGCCCTTCGCACGGTCACTCATGCACTTGTTACTTCCCGACTCGACTACTGCAACGCTCTCTATGTAGGACTGCCCTTGTATACCATCCAGAGACTCCAGCTGGTGCAGAATGCGGCCGCGTTGGTTGTGATGGGAGTTTCCCGATACTCCCATGTTACACCCCTCCTGCATGAGCTACATTGGTTGCCGGTTGCCCTCCGGGTGCGATTCAAGGTTCTGACATTAACATTCAAAGTCCTTCATGGCATGGGTCCGGGGTACTTGCAGGAGCATCTCCTGCTGATATCAAATACCAGTCGCCCTGTGCGAGCACACAGGTTGGGACTCCTCGGGTTGCCGTCTGCATGACAATGTCGGCTTGCGGTGATCCGGGGAAGGGCCTATTCTGCATCGGCCCCCGCCTTATGGAACCAGCTACCTGTTGAGCTCCAGCTGGCTCCCGATCTCTCCTCTTTCCGGCGCGATCTAAAAACCTGGTTGTTTTTACAGGCTGGGCTGGACTGATCTCCTGGGGGAGAGGGTGGGTTTTAAATTTGATTTTAATTTGGTTTTATAGCTGTATTTTGGCTTGTTTAGTTTGATTTCCTTTTAAATAATTTATTGTTCTGTGTTTTTATCTGTGAGCCACCCCGAGTCCTCTTTGGAGAGTGGTGGCATACAAGTCAAAATAAATAAATAAATACTACCTCTGCTCTCCTCCTTTAGCGGCAACTCTCCTGGATCACTGAACAGTTTCTGTATTGTAACAGTACCATAAGAGGTCCCCTTCTTCCCGCAAACTCAGTCTGACAGTTACTTTGGTGTGATTTATGGGAAATTCTGCTGGTCAACCTGCCAGAAATAGTTCCCACTGAAATGTGAAATTCAGGGATAGTTGTCCTCCAAAGTTCTCTAATAAACTCCCACAAGAACACAAAAATACTGGATGCACTAAAGGCTGCTATGCCTTTATGTTGCGATATGTTTGGTGCCAACTGTTCCATTGGTTGAATTTTGTTAAGTTGGTTATTTGTACATACACTTGCTATTGTTGCAACAACACTGCAAGAAGTGCTGAGCAGATGGAGGGGGGAGTTGTCCTGAGGATTACAGGTCATTTCCAATAACAAAAGAAGGATGTTTGGTCTTTCTTTAAAAAAGGAAGCTTACAAAATTGATGTCACTCCACTAGGTAGACCAAACCAAGAAATCAACTCCACCAGAAGGCTAAAACTGCTTTTATTGAAATTGGTTATAATAATAGGACATCACAAGTATGATGATCTTGTACCTCTTCCATCTCAATATGGTTCAGTAAATTAGGAAGGTACATGTCTGATCATTTTCTGAATATTATTTGTTGTGGATTAAAATATGCATTTATTCCTTGATGCCCAATTAACAGTGCTTGCACATCTCTGTCAAGGTCATCTTCCTTATTCTACCAGTTTGTTTATTTTTTTTAATTTATTTATTTATTTATTTATTTGTCAAGCGATTATAAGATAACAGGTATAAGTATAAACATAGTTATGAATACATGAAATGGATATATATAAGAGAAATAAAAAGAAACAATAGGATAGGGATGGTAGGCATGTTGGTGCGCTTATGTACACCCCCTACAGACCTCTTAGGAAAGGGGTGAGGTCAATAGTAGACAGTCTAAGGTTAAAGTTTTTGGGGTTTGGGGAAGAAACCACAGAGTCAGGTAGAGTATTCCAGACATTGACCACTCTGTTGCTGAAGTCGTATTTTCTGCAATCAAGTTTGGTGTGGTTAACCTTGAGTTTGTATCTATTATGTGCTCTTGTATTGTTATGGTTGAAGCTGAAGTATTGATTAACAGGTAGGACATTGCAATGTATGATTTTATATAGTATACTTAGATTGGACCGAAGGCGGCATAGTTCTAGGTTTTCTAGGTCTAGAATTTCAAGTCTGGTGGCATAAGGTATTCTGCAATGAGTAGAGGAGTGGGGAACTCTTCTTCTGAAATATTTCTGGACTTTCTCAACTTTAAACTTTCAAGTTTAGATATCTCCAACCCCATTGAACAATTATACAAATAAGAATTTTGAGCTTTTCCTGACGACAATTAATTAACAAGTTCCTACATCACTTTTTATCATATGATCTGGAAATAATATACATATATGCACAATACTTTAGCTGAGTACTATACACTTGATTAAATACTATTTAAGAGAGACAGAGTTCAACTGATTTCCTAGTACATTTTCAAAAACTTTAAATTTACAGCTGAAACAAAAGGTTAGAGAAAGTAATTATAATTCAAGCAATAGTACTTATCTGTGCAAGGGATTATATTCATTTCTAATGGAGATCCACCATCCTTCAGCATTCAGTTATATATCTTCCTGAAAGTAAAATTTATTTTATTTATTTATTTGATTTGTCAATCGCTTACAAGATAATAGGTATAAGTATAAACATAGTTATGAATACATGAAATGGATACATATAAGTATTTATATTTATATTGGTTTGTCTCCAGCAGGCAGAAAAACAGAAGATTTCTAAATGTATGGGAGTTGCATAATTCTTCATGACTCAAATTACTTTCAGGATAAGCAACATTATGCAAAGTATGGAAAACAATGATTAGAACTGAACAAAATATATGAAATATACAAGAAAATATAATCCCAAAGAGGCTTTTTCAAAAGGCAACTGGACTTTCTTGTTTTTTCTTTTTTCTTTTTCTTTTCTTTTGTCCAGTTGCCTCTTGAAAAAGCAGCTTTCGGACAGCCATGACCTGGATGACTGAGAATCTCCATAGACAAGAAAATATAATCAACTAAATTTAGTTTACAAGATAACCATTCACTATATCTCTCCTTTCTAAACCTGAAAACCACCCACTCACACTTCTTCCCACCACATCCATACAGTTTCTCTTGGTTTTCTAAACTCATTGAAAGTCTCTTCTTGAGGGTTTAATCAATCCCAGCCAACCATAATTTTCTCAGTTTTCCCCTTCCTGTCAGTTCATTTCCTCTTCCTTCATATATTTGCTTTGCAATCCGGTTCTCATTCTCTATAGTTCTTTATAGACCCAAACCATCCCAACATACGTCTTTTGTACTGGTTGTCCACTTCTGTATTTAGTCCACATTTAGTATTCTTTCATTCTTTCTCTTATCTTTTTCTTGTTTTTCCACATACACTTCATAAATGTCCCGTTCCCATTACATTCATTTTTTATGTCTTCTGGATGTACCCAACTCTTAGTTCAATATAACAAAGTAGAAAGAAGATGTTTTGACAAACATTCATTCCTCACAACCAAACACTAGTCACCTCTATTTGACCAACATTGCACATATATTTTTTACATCCATTTTCTAGTCTTTAATAAATATTCTGCCAAGGTACATATATTCATCTGTTTGCTTCAATGTTGCTATCTATGTATAACTTCACATCTTTTGCCTGTTTTCCCTGTCAAACTCAACTACACTGGTCTTTGATACAATATTTTTCAGATGTGTACTCCTCATTGAATCATACAATCTATGACACATTTGCTGCAACTAGAGTTCTCACCTGACATCAGGTATTGCTTGCATAGAAAGTATTTGCATATGTACCTATATATATCTGACCAATAGTTGTCTAAAACCATCACAAATACTCCTTAAACAATTATCCATAAATACATTAAACAAAAAAGGTGCAATCACTATTCTTTCCTTAATTTTTTCTCAGATTTCAACCAATTGCTAAGCATTTCATTTGATCTCACATCTGCTTTAATTCTATGATATACTGCTTTTACTACATTTAACAACAACTTTCAGTTCCACATGGAAGCAAAACATTTTAAAATTCAAATTGATTTCAACAAACTTACATTTTCTAACATTCATATTTATTTCTCAGTGGCATGTTAAAGAGCAAAAGCCTGATCTGCATAATCCCAACCCCACTTAAAACCACATTGGATTTCCCTAAATCTTCTCATTTTCACTTCTGGTACCTTTCAAACAGAATTCTGCTAAACACCTGCCAAGACACACTTACTAAACTAATCCTCCTATAGTTTTTATATTCATTCTTGCTATCTTTCCTTTTCTATAGGACAAGAACAGAATTCTTCAAACAGAAATTCAGTCTTCTTACACAGAAGACATCTAATAGTTTGGGTTTTATATCGTCAATATGCTGATGATACTCAATTTTACAGCATTACCTTTGCCCAGGATGGCAATGCTGGTCCATAATGACAACACTGGTAGACTTATTTCAATGCCTGGAGTTTATGAAGATTTGGATAGCCCTTAGCATGACAAATCAGGTTTCCCATCAAGATTTTCTGCCTGGTCCAATAGTGACTCCTGATAGAGAGCATCACCCATGAAAGAGCAGGCATACAACTTGGGAATCTCTCTGGAAGCATAGCTGTTGCTGGAACAGCAGGTGGCAGCCATTCATCTGATGTAACCATTGCTATGGTAATTCACACCTTCATGTGCCCTACACTAATGGGACTGTCTTTAAAAACCACACAGAAGCTGCAATTGGTAGCCCATACATAGCCAGTGTTGCTTGCTGGAATCATATTACACCTGCACTATAGGGCTGCACAGGCTACCAAGAGTAAATTGCATTGATGCAAATTAAGGTGCTGTCTTGACCTGTAAAGCTTTTCTTGACTTGGCACAGGTTACCTGCGGAAGTCCTTTCTCTCGTTAGAATCACCCTGACTAACTCAATTTTGCCAAGAAAAGCTGGTGATGATTTCTCACTTTAAGGAGTTATAGGAGGCCAAGGCTTAGATGTGCTGGTTCTCACTAGCCCTTTGGTAGAGCTTCCAATGGTGACTAGGCTACTTTAACTGCATTACAGGAACAGCTGAACATATCTTCAAGAGGATATTTGGGTTATGATATTATCTTGAGTGAGGTTTATTGACTGTGGGCAATTGGGAATGTTTATGCTTTATATATTTATATGTCAATTTGTTTCCATGTTTTAATTTTAATTTAACCATGCATGTTCTAATTGTTATTGCATTTTAATTGTTTCTGAGCTGCTGAGACTCCTTAGGGATTGTGACAGGATATACATGTAATCATTAATTAATACCTTCTACCCAAAACAGCTGGTGGGGTGTAGTGTTGGACTGGACTGAAAGAATCCCAGTTCTAGTTCATCTTCCTCCAGAGCAGGGTTGTCAAACTTGATTTCATTGAGGGCTGCATCAGTGTTGTATTTGACCTCAGGGGGCTGGGGTGAGCATGGCCAGGGTGCTGTCCTGAGCACTCTGCCAGTGAAAACGACTTCTGAGCTCCATTTTTGGCTGCAATGGCCTCCTGCAACTTGCTTCCAGTGCATATGGAGCTTGGGAGGGCTATACGTGACCCTCCCGAGCTCCATTTTCACTGACAGAGGCACTGCAGACCAGTCCTTTGCTGTTTCCAGTCGGTCCCATGGGCCAAATCTAAATACCCTGTGGGTCAGATCTGGCCCATGGGCCTCAAGTTTGACACACCTGTTCCAGAAAAATTCACTAGGTGACTTCAAGCTGGTCCCTCTATAGCCAGCCTACCTGATGTTGTTGATGAGAACAATACAGATACCATCTGGAGCTCTAAAGGGGGAAAGTAGGAAATAAATCAAGCAAATAAATAGTTTTCTCTCATCCCCATTTCATACAACAATCCTTTTTTGTATAGATGCATTTTTTTTCCTCACCTACATTACATGCTTTTAATTCATCTTTTCCATGCCACCCATTATCATAACTCCATATGCTTCTGTGGCACTCTATAATTCTTTTCCCTCTAACCAAGCAACTACCACACTGAACTTTCTTATAGCAACAGTCTCTTCATGCAGTTAGAAAATTAATTCATCTTATCATACTTTTTGGTAGATGAGTCATGCTTTATCTTCCTGCAGCCATTCAGCTTTTCTTTTGTCACTTTTTTTCTTCTATGCCCACTTTTCCCCAAGATCCCACTCTTTATATAGTTTTTTTTAATTGGCCTCTCTTATATTTTGAATCTCTTGTAATCTTTAGTAACTGTCTGAAATTTCAGCCATGAACAATAAAATAAATCATCCTTTTCCGTTTATTCCTCTTTCGTGTGCCTGCATGAACAGACATATGCTTTTGCCAAGTATTTCAAATAAATAGAACTTTTTCTAAGCAGATTCAGATAGACCTCAGTTAACTACTAATTGGTCACTCTCAGTCACTAAGCAAGGCAGCTGTAAAGCATGATGTTGCATGAGCCTACAGTTCCAGCAGTTCCTGTTATAGTTCTAAGGTTAATCCCATGGGGTCATTAGGTGTGACCTCATGTGCTCATGCTATTCAGCACAAATATGGATCCCTAATCTTAGAATTTAGAACTTAGAATAACAGAGTTGGAAGGGACCTTGGAAGTCTTCTAGTCCAACCCCTTGCTCAAGTGGGAAACCCCTATACCCCTATTTCAGACAGAAGGTTGTCCAATCTCTTCTTTAAAACTTGGAACATCCACAACTTCTGAAGGCAAGTCATTCCACTCATTAATTGTTCTGTTAGGAAATTTCTCCTTAGTTCTAGGTTGCTTCTCTCCTTGATTAGTTTCCATCCATTGCTTCTTGTCCTGCCCTCAGGTGCTTTGGAGAATACCTTGATTCCCTCTTCTTTGTGGCAACTCCTGAGATATTGGAGCACTGCTATCATGTCACCCCTAGTCCTTTTCATCAAACTAGACATACCCAATTCCAGCAACCATTCTTTATATGTTTTAGCCTCCAGTCCCCTAATCATCTTTGTTGCTCTTCCCTTCACTCTTTATAATAATAATAATAATAATAATAATAATAATTTATTCGACTTGTATGCTGCCCTTCTCCCTAAGGACTCAGGGCGGCTAACAATAAAACAGGACCAAATTTACATGAAACAAGCATTAAATATAGAATCTCAGCATCTTTTTTACATCGTGACAATGATCTAAAGACATTGGAAATCAACCTGCATGCTTCTACATGTGTTTGTGCATGCTTCTACATGTGTTTTTTTCACACCTACCCATCCTCTGGACAGAGGATGGGTAGGTGTGAAAAAAATAAAAAAGAGAATACTATTTTAATTACATGCTTTTTTTAAAGAAAAAACTTTAGTCCATGTACATATTGTCATTTGAAGCATCTAATGAATATTGGGAGGCTGAAGGACTTATCACTGCAGCTAATTTAAAGAGACTTAAAATTTAATTAAGGAAAATTTAATCCTGTAATTGAACTTATTTCAAAGGCAAAGCTAAATTCTGGTAATGTTTGAAAATTAACTTATGTCCAGTTGAAGAAATCAATTTCTGATATGACTTTAACCACTTAACAAGTACTCTGAATGTTAAATAAGAGATCTAGGATATGTATGATGGAAACAGATAGTAAGCCCAAATTTTGTTTTAAGATTAGTTTTTAGAATGTTCCAGCCGTTAAAGACCTCCTGATAATGGAAATATTGTCTTAGGTCTCCAAGGGGCTTACAGTTGGTAAAACTTTTCAGCAAAGCCAGACAGAATAGTTCCACCGAACTCAAATTCAATTATTGGAAACACCACAAAATACATATACTTAGGTTGTAGGTTTTGTTTCAGTGGTACCAAGTTATCTACACCAGCAGCCCCCAACCTTTTAGGCACCAGGGACTGGTTCTGTGGAGAGAGGTTTTTCTGCAGACTGGAGGGGATGTGGTTTCACGTGCTGCCTGCATCCTGCGGATGGGGCTTTGCTTGCTTGTATGGCACGGTTTCTGGCATGCTGTGGACTGGTGCTGGTCCATGGCCCATTGGACAGGGGGTTGGGGACCCCTGATCTACAATATGCTCCACTAGATTTTCCTCTTGATAGATATTAAATTATTACTATTTTTTCTCATGTATTAAGCATGTTTCCTTTACAAAATAGTTAACAGATTGCATCATGCTGAATTCCACATTATCCTTTGAGTTAGGTTCCATTATTTATCCCATGTTGCCAGATGAGAAAAGCTGGGGCTTCACCAGGTACAGATACAGATTAACAGAGATGGAAGGGACCTTGTAGGTCATCCAGTCCAAACCCCTGCCCAACAAGACCCTACACCATTTTTGACAGATAGCAATCCAGTCTCTTTCTGAAAGCTTCCAGAGATGAAGCTCCCACAACTTCTGAAGGCAAGCTGTTCCATTGGTTGATTGTTCTCACTTTCAGAAAATTTCTCCTTATTTCCAGATTCATAATAATAGTCTGAATCCAGTTCTCTTAATCCTTTATCTCTGCATAATATAGTTTTTTAACTACTCTGATAACTAGGTGTCTTTATTGATTTTACTTTAAACTAGTTTATCCCACTAATGTAGGGTTTTTTTTTCTTCTCCAAATTTGGCAACTTTAAGATGTGTGGGCTTCAATTCTCAGAATGTTAGCTAGGGAATTCTGGGAGCTGAATTCCACACATCTTAAAGTTGCCACGTTTGATAAAAACTACAATAATGTGCTAGGCATCATGGATAGAGGAAACAGGTTACAGTATTAACTATTATAGTGCTCTGGAATAGGTTTGTTATCTCAACACAATTATGGTGCTTTAAAGGACATTTTTAAAATACTCATGTACCTTATCCACAGAAGCTGACATATGGCCAGATAGAAGTGACTTGACCCCAATGGGAGAGATGGGGAAATTTTCTATGGTTGTGTATTAGGGTGTGTGTGTGTGTGTGTGTGTGTGTGAGAGAGAGAGAGAGAGAGAGAGAGAGAGAGAGAGAGAGAGAGAGAGAGAGAGAGAGAGAGAGAGGTGGTATTCAGCAGGTTCTGACCAGTTCTGGAGAACCAGTAGCGGAAATTTTGAATAGTTCAGAGAACTGGCAAATACCACTTCTGACTGGAGATTTTACAGCATCCTTCCCCTGCCACACCCACCAAGCCATACCCACAAAACTGATAGTACAAAAATTTGAATCCCACTACTGGTGTGTGTGTGTTTGTGTGTGTGCTCTTTCTCCCTACTCCTGAAGGATTCAGTAGATAAGGCAGCATCAACATCATTTCTTCTAATTTTTTTGAAGGTCAAATAAATATCCAAATGGAGAAATCTAAATGTCTGATTGAATATTAGAATCCAATTCTTGAGTTCACAGATACAGAATTAGTTATGTGCATCAGGAAAACAACATGGTAGTAATATTATAGTCACTTTTTCCTGCATTTATACACTGGAGGATCTCAGATTAGAGTGACTTTATAAAACCCTCTGCAGAACAATCAAGATGTATACTTTTTTTGTCAGGTACCTGAGGCGATTTCAGCAATGCTATAAAGATATACTTAGAACATCTCATCAAGATGTAGTTCATTTTATGAGGGTTGCTGAAAGATTTCAGATATGCCAAACAAAAACTACAAGGTGCTCATTTTCCTTGGGAAATGGAAGAACTGATTTCATAAAAAGAAATGTCATCAAAGCATTCGCTTTGATAATTAAAGATGTCATTCATTTGGAGAAAATGATGGGAGATTGCAGAAAGATTTTAGATATGTTCCATTAATTCACAGAAAACAAGTGAAGTAGTAAATTTTTAATTGAGCTCTACATTGTTTTCAAATTATATGCAAATATAGGGAGGTTTCACTCAGGAAACAGACGCTTTTATAATAAAATTTTCCATAGAAAATAGAAATGGTCAGCATTGATATAAATCATTGTTTCACAACTTTGATGACTTTAAGATATATGGACTTCTATTCCCAGAATTCCTCAGTTAGCCATGTTGGCTGAGAAATTCTGGGAGTTGAAGTTCACAAATCTTAAAGTTATAAACAGTCATTCAGATCCACTCAAGGCTTTAAGTTTATGTTTTTTTGTCTGCAAATCCTAGACCACATAAATATATGTCCACTACAACACATAAATACATCTTCACGTTTCCCTCTTCCTTGGAAAATGATATTTCACTCGACCTTGTCTCCACATACACCAGAACAGTATACTGGTTTTTAAAATACTGAGCAACTAAGACAGCTGTTGAGAAGGTATTGTATACATCAACTTCTCTTTGAAGAGAAATTGATTATTCAAATGCTCAGAAAAATCTGATCCATAGAGAGAAGAGGCACAATTGGAGCGTGTGAAAAGTTTTACAGGAGGTTAATGATGAGGATGGATTACTTGTTCTAACTAATGAAAAGAAATGCCTATGAAATCTTTTTGAAATTAATAATGCTGTGCAGAGAAGGAGAGAAAACTCATTTCAAACTTTAAAAGTGGCACTTATACTTTAAAAGTCTCTCTTGAGGCCCATAGAGTTTTGCCATACTACGAGAATGAAACCTTCTTTGCCATACAGTTATCTTTATACCTTTTTGACAAAAAATCCTTCAGTGAAAGAGGACTTTTTCATATTTAATTATCAATAAATATTGATAAATCTCTCTCTATAAATATGTATTAATGTATCTATTAATACATGTAAATAGTGGTTTAAAGCCTTATACCTTCATATGATGATATTAACAAGTCTACTGCATTCAAGCAAAGACTTTAAAAGCCACCCTGAATTTCTGGATTTTTTAAAAAAAATCCTTATCTATGGTGCTTGAACTAAATTAAATAAATAAAACATGTAAACTGTAAGCTGTAAACTGTTACAAAGCCACTCAATATTTAAAATTATATATCACATCATCTTTGTTGGCATTTGAGTAAAAATCAGCATTCCTTTAAGATCTTAACTTCCTTGCCTGATCTTTCAGCTGCTTTTAGTACCATCAATCATGTTGTCCTTCTGGATCAGCTTAAGGGTTCTAGGTTTGTTTGTTTGTTTGTTTGTTTGTTTGTTTGGATTTATATGCCACCCCATCTCTGGGGGGACTCGGGATGGCTCACATGCGAACGCAACACATATACAATTATTAAAAAATTAGTTAATCCAATCCAAATAAAACCTAAAATTACATACTAAAATAGCCAATTAAAACCCCAACCACTCGCAAGCCAGGCCGGCCTGTAAAAACAGCCAGGTCTTTAGATTGCGGTGGAAGGCGCACAGGTCAGGAGCCAACCGCAGCCCCAGGGGCAGCTGGTTCCACAGGGTGGGCGCTCCCACTGAGAAGGCCCTCACCCAGGAGGTTAGAGAATGGGGGGCTTTAGAATAGAATAGCAGAGTTGGAAGGGACCTTGGAGATCTTCTAGTCCACTCCCCTGCTTAGGCAGGAAACCCTAAACCACTTCAGACAGATTATTATCCAATCTCTTTTTTAAAACTTCCAATGTTGGAGCATTTACAACTTCTGGAGGCAAGTTGTTCCACTGATTAATTGTTCTGTCAGGAAATTTCTCCTTAATTCTAAGTTGCTTCTCTCCTTGATTAGTTTCCACCCATTGCTTCTTGTTCTACCCTCAGGTGCTTTGGAGAATAGTTTGACTCCTGCTTCTTTGTGGCAGCCTTTGAGATATCAGAACACTGCTATCATGTTACCCCTAGTCCTTCTTTTCATAAGACTAATCCTATCCAGGTCCAGCAACCATTCTTTATATGTTTTAGTCACCAGTCCCCTAATCATCTTTGTTGCTCTTCTCTGCACTCTTTCTAGAGTCTTTTTTACATCATAGCGACCAAAATTGGATGCAGCATTCCAAGTTTGGCCTTACCAAGGCATTATAAAGTGATATTAACACTTCACGTGATCTTGATTCTATCCCTCTGTTTATGCAGCCTAGAATTTGATTGGCTTTTTTTGGCAGCTGCTGCACACTGCTGGCTCCTATTTAAATGGTTGTCCACTAGGACTCCGAGATCCCTCTCCCATTTACTACTATTGAGCAAGGTACCACATATACTGTACCTGTGCATTTTGTTTTTCTTGCTTAAATGTAGAACCTTACTTTTTTTCAACATTGAATTTCAGTTTGTTAGCTAGCGCCCAATGTTCAAGTCTGTCAAGATCCTTCTGTATCTTAAGCCTATCTTCTGGAGTGTTGGCTATTCCTGCTAGCTTGGTGTCATCTGCAAATTTGATGAGTTCCCCCATCTATCCCCTAGTCCAAATCATTGATGAATATGTTGAAAAGTACTGGGCCTAAAACAGAGCCCTGGGGTATGCCACTGCATGTCTCCTTCCATGTAGATGCAGTTCCATTGAGGACTACACATTGAGTGTGATTGGTCAGCCAGTTACGAATCCATCTGGCGATGATGCTGTCTAACCTATATTTTTCTATTTTATCAAGTAGTAGGTTATGATCTACTTTGTCAAATGCCCTACTGAAGTCCAAGTAAATTATATCAACAGCATTCTTTTGGTCCACTAATTTTGTCACTTTGTCAAATAATGCAATAAGATTAGTCTGGCATGATCTGTTTTTGACAAACCCATGTTGGCTTTTGGTTATTACTTTGTTGCTTCTAGATGTTCACTGATTCGTTGCTTGATTATTTCTTCCAGAATCTTCCCTGGTATTGAGGTCAGGTTGATGGGTCTGTAGTTTCCTGTATCTATTCTCTTTCCTGTTTTGAATATGGGAACCACATCAGCTCTTTTCCAGTCCTCTGGCAGTTCCCTAGTACTCCAGGATCTTTGAAAGATATAGTTCAGTTGTTCTGAGATCGCATCTGCCAGTTCCTTCAGAACTTTGGGGTATAATCCATCTGGTCCTGGTGATTTGAACTCATCTTTGTTTTGAGCTTCTTCTACACCTTCTAAGGTTTGGTCCAATCAGTATTGATGGAGGATATCTCTGACCCACTCTTGTTCAAAGCTGAAGTTATTTCCTGTGTCTGAAGCTGTGAAAATCTGGATAGGGAAGAATAGGCATTGGCTCAACTTTAAATGACTATAAGATTTAAAGTCCCATGGATCGAGGGATATTCCATATTTAACTCCAAAAAGGATAGCACTGCCTCAATTTGATGAGCAGTTTGGAGGTTCTTTCACATATGTGGCTCTAGCTCAAGGAACAGATGGCATCTTTAACTAAAAGGGCTAAAAGCCCTGGTAGCACAATGGTTAGAATGCAAATTGCAGGCTAACTCTGCCCACAGCCAGGAGTTCGAACCTGATCAACTCAATGTTGACACAGCCTTCCATCCTTCTGAGGTTAGTAAAATGAGGACCCAGATTGTTGAGGGCAGCATGCTGACATTGCAAACTGCTCAGTGAGTGCTATAAAACACTATGAAGTCAATGCTTTTTTCCCTCAGCCCTTCCTCATTTCTCATGCCCCTTTTTCCTCTCATTGCCTTCCTATTTACTTTTGTATTTTGTATTTTATCTGTTTTTAAAATAAAAAATAAAACACTATGAAACAGTATATAAGTCTAAGTGCTTTTGCTACTTTGCACCAATCCATTGTGCACATCAAATATACCTACTCTTAGAATAGGAGGCACTCATGATTATTCATGCCTTAGTCACTTTGTAATGGGGCTGCTGCAATTTACTTTATACAACCTTGTTCTTGAAGAGCAATCAGAAAGTGCAGATGGTCCAAAATGCATGGGCAGTTTAGAATACCTTAGAGCATATCTATGCAACACCACTGCTCCTCAACATACACTGGTTCCCAGTATGCCTATAAATTCAATTTAATTCAAAGTACTGATTCCCACTATAAAGCTCTACATAGTACTGGCCTATTTCTAATTGTATCTGATCATCCTACTAAATCCAGCAGTTTTGGATTCCTTCTATGAAGTAATATCATCTACTGGGCCAAGAGAACAGTTTTCTGTCATGGCATTTGCCCTGTAGAACAGCGTTCTCCATGAGATTGGAAACATCTTCAAAGAAAAAACAAGAAACTCCAGTTGCCTCCTGAAAAAGCACCTTTGGGACAACCATGACCTGGATGACTGAGAATCTCTATAGACTTTCTTCCTGTCTTAGGCAGGAAATAGGTATTGCATTCTTCCATTTAGAAGAAAATCTTCAAGAGATTCCAGTAAGCAAAACACAATTCTGTGGTGCTGTTTCCACTCTCCTTTTTTTAAAGACATTGAGTAAAGAATAGATGATGAGAGCTCACCAGTTTAGAAAGAAAATCCTGAAAATAAACAAAGGAAGAACTTTTCCAGTTACATTTTGTTATTATGAAATATCTATTTTCTCAAAGCTGTAATCTGCTTCTGCAATAATTTATCTTCTTGTTTGTTTCTAGCCAACTGGCTGCTGTGCTCAGATAATTAGATCTTACAGTGTGGACTAAAGTTATCTGTGAAAATATGTTCTTTCACAACATGGAGGAGCTGGAAAGAAGAGATGTTGTACATAGTTGTTTATATTCTGCATGACATTTTAATGCCCAGGTATATTTAGATTCTGTGGATCTCATCTGAAATTTTAGGATTTCTAAAAATGGTTTTAATTTAGTGATGAATCAATCAGCATGATTACATGTTTCCATCATAGCAACTAAAATTTCCTGCATCGAGAGAAATTCTGGCTCAGAATATTTAAATGTGACTCCTGGTTTATATTTGCCATTCCTCACAGTGTTACATTAATTTTAGGAAAAATATTATTTGTGAACCACCCAAGAGTCAATTAGAGTTGGGTGAAGTCTAAATTGAATAAAATATATTTTTAAAAACTGGTCTGTACATTATTATTATATCCACAAACTTTATTGTGCCATTTCCACATTGTCCTTAGACATTTTATATATTTATTCAGCAATACTTGCAACTTGCCCCCATCCCAAAGGACAGTGGACAGCCAACAATAAGAAAAATGAAATACGAAACAATAGAAAAAAAGACAATAAAATCTAATCAAAGATAAAGGTCCTCTAACAATCCACTGGGGTTGAAAGCTCATTGAAATGACACAGTTTCAATTAGTTTCCAGTATGCCAAAAAAAGAGGAGGCTGTATGTACTTCTAAAGGAAGACTGGTTCACAAATCAGCAGCTACCCAGAGAAGGTCTATGTTTTGGACAAAGAAATAGAAAATTGTTATGTATGCAGAGTTTGAATTGATTGGTTGTTCTTGTAAAGTGTTTGAAATCATTGGTTAAAAAGTGTAGGAAAACCCTGCACTCTGATTAGCTGTCAGCCGAGGCAGTCGGCTATATATAGCTGCCTCGGCTAAGCCAAATTGGGTCCGTTCTGAGCTGAAGTCACAATAAAACTTAAGAGCTGAAGCACGCCGTGTCTGCCTCTCTATGCAAACTTAACACTGGCGACGAAGGTGGGATTCCCCTGAAGAGAAGGTGATGCGGAACAGAAGCAGAGCGAGATGGCTGCGCTGAACACCCCCCCCAGCCCTGTTTGATCTGACGGCAGAAGACTGGGAGTCATATGCAGATCGTTTCCAAATGTATCTGGAAGGAAACGATCTGGCCGCCATTTCCAAGCAGCGGAAGAGGGCGGTCTTTCTCATGTACTGTGGTCCGGCGGTTTTCAAGATGGCGAAGGCACTAGCGGGAGCAACATATGTGAAGGTAATGGCATGGCCTGATCTGGAAAGGCTGTTAAGAGCCCATTACGCGCCACAAGTATCGTGCCTCATTAAGAGACACGAATTTTATCGTCATGATCAGGGGGAAAATGAAAACATAAATGACTTCGTGGCAAGTTTAAGAGACATTGGGGGTGCATGCGAATTCAACAGTTTAGAGGAGGCCATGCGCGACCGTTTTGTGTTGGGCCTTAAAGACAAGGTATTACAGAGCAAGTTATTAATGAAACCTAAGATCACGCTGAAAGAAGCCATAGAAGAAGCATCTTTAGCAGAAGCCACCAAATCCTCAGCAGCAGACATGAGGAAGATGAACAGGGCCACGAGCCATTCTGATGGGGAAAAGACCACCACAAATCATTGTGATGAACTAGATTCTGAATCAGATTGCAGTGAGGTGGAGGAAGGAATTTACAGACTCAGAATGGAGCGGAAAAGAAAAGACCTGGGAAGAAAGAGGCAAGACTTCTACTGCAGAGGTTGTGGGGGAAGCCACCCCCACACTGAATGCAAGTTTCTAGATACCATTTGCCTCCGTTGTGAAAAAAGAGGGCACCTAGCAAGAGTCTGCAAATCATCCAGAACTCCACCCAACAGAAGGAAGTTTGCTGCAAACAAAGACAAAGAATTCAAGCCAAACAACCTCAGTGAGAAAATGGGGTGCAGCACAGAAGCAAATGGGAAGAATGAAACTCATCAGACGGTAACTATTGGTCATTCATCTTCTTTAAATAACAGAAAAGTGCATGTCAAGGTACTTATTGAAGGAAGGCCTTGCCAAATGGAAGTGGACTCAGGCTCTTACCTATCTATGGTGTCATGGGACACTATTCAAAGACTGTTACCAGATATTCAGAAGACTCACTTCAAGAAGCAGGCATTAACTCTTAAAGACTACCAAGTGAACAAGATTCCAGTAGTTGGAACAAGAGAATTCAATGTGAAGTTCAAAGGCCACACCAAACGTCTACCCCTGACCATCGTTGACAAGGATCACCCAAGTTTGCTGGGACTTGAATGGTTCAACCCTGGGCATCAGGTGACTGGCATCAATCACGTGAGCAACACTGAATGGGAAGAGGCCTTGAAGTCTGAGTTTCCAGAGGTCTTCAGCGACGGATTAGGCAAGTACTTGGGGACCCCATCACTTTAACCTAGATCCCAAGGTACAACCAATCGGTTTAAAACCCAGAAGGGTTCCATTTGCATTAAAGGAAAAAATTGATGCACAATTAGATAAACTAATAGCTCAAGGGGTTTTAGAGCCCACTGACCACTCCAGGTGGGAGGCACCCATAGTCACACCAGTCAAGGCTGATGGGTCTGTAAGAATCTGCGGAGATTACAAGGGGACATTGAACCATGCGCTACAACAGAGCGCATATCCAGTTCCAGTGGTGCATCATTTATTACATACTCTTGGCAGGGGCACAGTCTTCACCAAATTGGACCTGGTCCAGGCATATCAACAGTTAACAGTTGATGATGCAACTGCAGAGGCCCAAACCATTGTAACCCATAGAGGTGCTTTCAAATGCAAAAGGTTAGAATTTGGAGTAAGTGTGGCACCAGGCATTTTCCAAAGCCTTATGGAAAGGATGTTACAAGGGTTGCCTGGGGTGGTGCCTTATTTTGATGACATTTTAATCTCTGCTGAAAATGACACTCAGTTACACGAAACTCAGAGAAGTCCTAACCAGATTCAAAAAGCGGGTTAAAAGTCAAAGAAGACAAATGCACACTTAGAACTGACAAAGTAGAATTCTTGGGTTACATGATTGATAAACATGGCATCCACCCCACAGAAGCCAAAGTCCAGGCAATCAAAGAAGCACCCAGGCCAAAATGCAAAACAGACTTGCAAGCATTTCTGGGACTCGTTAACTTCTATCATATGTTTCTACCTCAGAAAGCAACCACTGTAGAACCCCTACATAGATTACTGGACAAAAAATCTGCATGGGTCTGGGGCAGAAAAGAACAAGCTGTATTTAACAATATTAAGAAACAAATCACTTCTGATTGTGTACTGATACAGTTCTCTGAGAATTTGCCTGTTGTACTAACTTGTGATGCCTCCCCTTTTGGAGTGGGGGGGGTGTTGAGCCACGTGCTTCCCAGTGGAAGGGAAGCCCCTATTGCATTTTACTCTCACTTTGACTAAAGCAGAGAGAAACTACAGCCAACTGGACAAGGAAGCTTTGGCTATCGTGGCAGCTGTCAAGAAATTTCATGAGTACATATATGGGAGAAGATTCACCATTGTCACAGATCACAAACCTCTTTTAGGCATTGTGGCAGGGGACAAACCAACACCAACAATCCTGTCACCAAGAATGCTGAGATGGACTGAATTTCTTGCTGCTTATTCATACAAACTCATCCACAGACCTGGAAAAGACATTGGGCATGCAGATGCTTTGAGTCGCTGCCCACTTCCTACACACACTGAGGACCCTGCTCCTGAGACTTACACCTTTTTTCTAGAAACTGTTGCCAAACTTCCAGTACATGCTGCTGAAATTGCCAGAGAGACTGCCAAAGACACTTTATTGGCTCCTGTTATAGGCTGGATTAAGAAAGGTTGGCCACTTCAAGATCTGCCTCAAAGTTCCCAACCTTTTAAGTCCAGACAAACTGAGTTATCTGTATTAAGAGGATGTATTTTGTGGGGTAACAGGGTGGTTATTCCTGCAAAACTGCAAAGGGAGGTTTTGGAAATGTTACATGAGGGTCATCCTGGGATTGTAAGGATGAAAGGTTTGGCCAGGAGTTATGTATGGTGGCCAGGTATTGACAAAATGGTTGAAAACTGGGTTGCTTCCTGTCCCAACTGTCAGGAAGTCAGGCCTGCCCCACCTCTTGCCCCCAAACAGGAATGGGAATGTCCTAGGGGCCCATGGTCCAGGATTCACATTGATTTTGCTGGCCCTACCAGAGGGCACACTTTCCTTATTATAGTAGATGCATACTCCAAATGGTTAGAGGTTATCCCTATGGCATCCACCACAGATGAAGCTGTCATCAAACAGCTTAAAAAGCTTTTTGTAACTCATGGGTTGCCTGATGTGCTTGTTTCTGACAATGGTCCTCAATTTACATCTAACCTTTTTGAATCATATTTAGCACAGCAGGGTATCAGACACACCCTTACAGCCCCTGGGCATCCTTCGGCTAACGGCCGGGCTGAACATATGGTACGATTTACCAAGGAAAAACTCCAGCAATTGGGTCCAGGGGACATCACTGAGAAAGTTGAAAAACTACTCAGTGTCCAGCATATCACTCCCAACCCATCAACTAACTTAACCCCAGCCGAGTTGTTGATGGGTAGGAAACTCAGGTCTCCCCTTGACCGCCTTCATCCCACTTACGCACCCAATGCACCACTAGATTCCACTAGCAAGACTCGTACATTCAATGTGGGTGATTCTGTTTATGCTAAAAACCTTGTAGGTGAACCACTATGGATTCCTGCTGAGGTAACCCAGATCACAGGCCCCAGGTCTTACAGGGTTCAAACTGAAAATGGTTTCTTGTGGAGTAGGCACATAGATCAGTTAAGGTCCAGACTGCCTCTGGAACATCGCCCTTGCTCCTCTCTGGATTCCATACCCACTCCTTTTTCTAGGGGGGAAGGGGGAGATAATGGAGGTAATCAGCAAGTAAGAACCAACCCCATGTGTAATGAGCTAACACAACAGGAACCATCCCAAAACCTGTCACAGTGCCAACAACCATTTTTACAAATGGAAGATTGCACATCACTACCAGACTTGGGTGCTGACCTTGGGTTGGAGTTGGACTGGGAGGAGAGACCAAGTTGTAGTAACCAAACAGGTTCTACCCTGACTAGTAGTCCAAGCATGGAGATGTTGACAGATACATTTCCTTTATCACAATGTGAGACTCCTAAAAAATCTGAACCACGTAGGTCTCTACGTACATGCAAGAGCCCCACCTATTTAAAAGAATACATTAGATAGATGGGGTTTGAGTATGGACTAAACCTAGTGGGGAGGGGTGTTATGTATGCAGAGTTTGAATTGATTGGTTGTTCTTGTAAAGTGTTTGAAATCATTGGTTAAAAAGTGTGGGAAAACCCTGCACTCTGATTGGCTGTCAGCCGAGGCAGCCGGCTATATATAGCTGCCTTGGCTAAGCCAAATTGGGTCCGTTCTGAGCTGAAGTCACAATAAAACTTAAGAGCTGAAGCACTCCGTGTCTGCCTCTCTATGCAAACTTAACAAAAATGATCTTCATTGTAATTGGTATTCGGTTGGTGTCAGAATCTCCTAGAAATATATACAGTTTAAACATCTCCAGAATCCAGAATTAAGGCAGAAAGTACCAAAATGACAATGGGTGAACAGATCCAAACTGAAACTCCCCAAATTCCTTTAGCCCTTTTTAATCTTTTATTATTTTATTCTCTGTTGTTTGTGTGTTAGTTTCTATGTGTGTATGCATATGCATACACACATATGCATGCTCCCACATGCACTTTTTACTATCCTTTATTCCTTATGTATTGATACTGAGTGTTAATGTTTTTTGCTCAGCTGCAATATTTGATGGAATGTGCAAACTACCTGGAGAATATGTCAAAGAAAAAGCTAAACTGAACACTGAATTTTAAATAATATTTTTTGGAAACTGTCTAGAATCACAAAAAGGAATGGACAACAAATATTCATGGATGGATTATGGAGCTTCTCTTGCTGCTCAATCACAGCTTTGGGTGATTCACAGCTTTGGGTGGTTATTTTAAAAAAAAATTCTTCCAAAGCCTTAACTTTATTAAGCCACATAGGTAAACCTGGCAAAATGAAACTTTTAAGATTTTATTCCACCCAGAAGGCAGTAGGAAAGGATTGCATGTTTATTCTTCTTGCACAGTTCCTCTTTTCCCTTGCAATGAAGCTGTTACATCAGGACAGCTTTGAAATCTTTGATATTTTGAATGCTATAAAATCAGGGTGTTTTTTTTTTAATTTCCAAGATTACCAAAGGCTCACCACTACAGAATTCCATCAAACTCATATAATATTACAGAAGTCCCATGAGGACAAATCTAGATGGATTCCCTATGGAGTTTATACTACTGGTTGACTGCTATAATTGGTTCTTACTGTTGAATAATTGCCTGATGAATAATAGCACTGGCAATTTGTGACTGGCCTAATATCTCCTCAAATTATAGTGCAACTTCCAGCCTGTTCTTAGCTGTCCTCTGATAATCTGCTTCTCAAACAAATAGAATCATTGCTGCATTATAGATTACCCCAAATGTATACCAAGAACTATCAATTCATATGTTAGAAAGTAACTATATATATATATATACACACATATATATATATATTATTTTATTAGACTTGTATGCCACCCTCTCTCCCTAAGGACTCAGGGCGGTGAACAATAAAAGAAACCCAGTACAAATTACAATAAAAACCATTAAACAAATACAAGCCTAATCAGTAGTATACACAATTTAAAATTAATTAAAACAAATGCTAAAAACCAACCAGCACCCCCTGAGGTCAGTCCAGACCGACCTGTTGGAACAGCCAGGTCTTCAGGTCCCGGAGGAATCAGCGGAGATCAGGGGCCAAGCGGAGGTCCATGGGGAGTTGGTTGCACAGGGCGGGTGCTCCCACAAAGAAGGCCCTACCCCTGGGCAGCACCAATCGACAATGTCAGTGACAATTATTGTGTGACATGAAAGTCCACATGCTGATTCATATGGAAATCCTATTTCTAAATGTTTTATTAATATGTCATGGTAATTTCTTGAGCCCATTTCTCTGCTTTATATATTTTGACCTAAATAACAGAATTGGTAGGTGTGGGCAATATCAATAACTGTACCTCACCAGTTAGAAAAGTTGTAACAAGGCAAGATTTTTCATTCTTGTGTAATTCTCTTTAATGTTGGGATAAATGTGTTTATAAATAACTTTTAGGAAAGTTTATTTAATTCTACTGTGCAGCAACAGCAGCTCACTTACAAGTAAGCCCTACCACCGGGTTTTGTCTAAAAAAAATTTTGCCCTTCAGTAGACCCCTGCCTTATTTCAAATGATGGGGGAGTTTTGCATGTAATCACTGCTGCCTATTCTTGATTTTGCTCACATATAGAGCTGTGGTGATTAATATTAACAAGGGCATCAGTGAAGAAAGAGAAAACTCAGAGCAGGAGTGGGGAAGAAATAACAAGGAAATAATGCCTGAAACAGAAATGGGATTGAATCAGTATGTTTATTTGGACACAATATATATGCAAAGTTTAGGACAAACAGTTCAGCCTTTATCTGTTGGGACCAAATGACGTGTAAGTATGAAAACACAGAGAAATTGATTGGGAAAGAGTTTTGGTTAGCAGGCTGATTTGCTCAGTGAAAAGAATATGTAGAGAGAAGAACATGGAAATGAGAGTGGTAACACTTTGTATTCTGAACACTAGTGCTTGCATGGGGCGTGGTATGTATGTAGGTTTGAAGTCATTGGTTTAGTTTGAACTGTTCTTGTAAAATGTTGGAAATGATTGGTTTAAAAAGTGCGGGAAAACCCTGCATTCTGATTGGCTGGCAACTGCGGCTGCTGGATATAAGTAGCAGCCGCAGCCCAGCCAAATTGGGTCCATTCTGAGCTGTAGTCACTAATAAACCAAGAGCTTGAAGCACTCTGCGTCTGTCTCTTCATGCAAACTTAACACTGGCAATGAGGATGGGATTCCCCTGAAGAAGATGGCAACGCGGAACAGAAGGAGAGCGAGATGGCTGCACTGAACACCCCCCCAGCCCCATTCGATCCAACGGCAGAAGACTGGGAGTCGTATGCAGATCGTTTCCAAATGTATCTGGAGGGAAACGATCTTGCCGACATTTCCAAGAAGCAGAAGAGGGCGGTCTTTCTCACGCACTGCAGTCCGGCAGTTTTCAAGAGGGCGAAGGCATTGGCGGGAGCTGCAGACATGAAGGTAATGGACTGGCCTGATTTAGAAAAACTGTTAAGAGCCCATTATGCACCACAAGTATCGTGCCTCATTAAGAGACACGAGTTTTACTGTCGTGATCAAGGGGAAAGCGAAAACGTAAACGACTTCATGGCAAGTTTAAGAGAACTTGGGGATGCATGCAAATTTAACAATTTAGAAGAGGCCATGCGCGATCGATTTGTTCTGGGCCTTAAAGACAAGGTGCTACAGAGCAAGTTATTACTGAAACCTAAGATCACGCTGAAGGAAGCAATAGAAGAAGCCTCTTCAGCAGAAGCTACCAAGTCCTCAGCAGCAGCCATGAAGAAAATCAACAAGGCCACAAGCCATTCTGATGTGGAAAAGTACACAAAAACTCATTGTGAGCAAATAGATTCTGAGTCAGACTGTAGTGAGGTGGAGGAAGGAATTTACAGACTCAGAATGGAGCAGAAAAAGAAAGACCTGTTATGTATGTAGGTTTAAATGTTATTGGTTTATTTGAACTGTTCTTGTAAAATGTCAAATGGTATTGGTTTAAATAGTGCGGGAAGAAACCCTGCACTCCCATTGGCTGGCAGCTACGGCTGCAGGCTATAAGAGGCAGCCGTAGCCAAGCCAGGACGGGTCCATTCGAGCTGTAGTCACTTAATAAACTCTTTGCTGGAACTCCTCGCCTCTGACTCTTCATGCAAACTTAACACTGGCGACGAGGATGGGATTTCCCTGAAGAGAAGACGACGCGAAGAACAAGCAACAGAGCGAGATGGCTGCGCTGAACACCCCCCCAGCACCGTTCGATCCGGCGGCGGAAGACTGGGAATCGTATGCGGATCGCTTCCACATGTATCTGGAAGGGAACGATCTCGCCGGCATCCCTGAGAGACGGAAGAGGGCAGTCTTTCTCACGCACTGCGGTCCGGCAGTCTTCAAAATGGCGAAGGCGTTGGCGGGAGCAGCAGAGCTGAAGGTAATGGAATGGCCCGATTTAGAGAAACTTTTAAGAGCCCATTACGCCCCAAGTATCGTGCCTCATTAAGAGACACGAATTTTACCGTCGGGATCAAGGGGATAGCGAGAATGTTAATGACTTCGTGGCAAGTTTAAGGGACATTGGGGTGCTTGTGACTTTACCAACTTAGAAGAGGCCATGCGTGATCGGTTTGTTTTAGGCCTAAAAGATAAGGTCTTACAAAGCAAACTATTAATGAAACCTAAGATCACGTTTAAAGAGGCCATTGAAGAAGCTGTTTCAGCGGAAGCCACCAAGTCCTCAGCAGCGGCCATGAAAAGATTAACAAGGCCTCAAGCCAGGCCTCAAGCCATTCTGATGGGGAAAAATCCACAACAGCCCATTGCGAACAAATAGACTCTGATTCTGATGGCAGTGAGGCAGAGGAGGGATTTTTAGACTCAGAATGGAGAAGAAGAGAAAAGACTCTGGGAAAAACAGGCAAGGATTCTATTGCAGAGGCTGTGGGGGCCACCCCGCACTGAATGCAAGTTCTTTGACTCCATTTGCCTACGTTGTGAGAAACGGGTCACATAGCCAGAGTCTGCAAATCATCCAGAACTCCACCATTAGGAAAAAATTTCCTGATAAAGACTTTAAGCCCAACAATTTCCTTGAAAAGATGGGGCGAAATTTAGAAGCAAATGGCAAGAATGAAACTCACCAAACAATCACTATTGGTCATTCTTCACCCTTAAAAAGCAGAAAAGTACACGTGAAGGTGTTTATTGAAGGAAGGCCTTGCCAAATGGAAGTGGACTCAGGCTCTTATTTATCTATGGTGTCATGGGACACTATCCACAGACTCTTTCCCAAAATTCAGAAGAAGCATTTCCAGAAGCAAGCACTGACTCTCAAAGACTACCAAGGGAACAAGATTCCAGTAGTTGGAGCAAGAGATTTCAACGTGCAGTTTAAAGGCCACACCAAACGTTTGCCCCTGACCATCGTGGACAAGGATCGCCCAAGTTTGCTGGGACTTGAGTGGTTCAAGCCACTAGGCATCGAGGTGACTGGCATCAATCACGTGAGCAGCTCTGAATGGGAGGAGTCCTTGAAGTCTGAGTTTCCAGAGGTCTTCAGCGAAGGACTGGGCAAGTATATGGGGACCCCTATTGCTTTCAGCCTAGACCCCAAGGTGCCCCCAATTCGTTTAAAGCCCAGGAGGGTTCCATTTGCTTTAAAGGAAAAAATTGATGCACAATTAGATAAGCTCATTGCTCAAGGGGTTTTAGAGCCTACTGACCACTCCAGATGGGAAACACCCATAGTCACACCAGTCAAGGCTGATGGGTCAGTGAGAATCTGTGGTGACTATAAGGGGACACTTAACCATGCGCTGCAGCAGAGCGCATACCCAGTACCAGTTGTGCATCATCTGCTCCATTCCCTTGGCAGGGGTACAGTATTTGCTAAACTGGACTTGGCTCAGGCATATCAACAATTAACAGTTGATGATGCCACTGCAGAGGCACAAACAATTGTGACTCATAGAGGTGCCTTCAAATGTAAAAGACTACAATTTGGAGTAAGCGTGGCACCTGGCATTTTTCAAAGCCTTATGGAAAGAATGTTGCAAGGACTGCCAGGGGTAGTGCCTTATTTTGATGATGTGTTAATCTCTGCTGAAAATGACACTCAGCTTCAAGAGAGACTCAGAGAAGTCCTTACCAGATTCAGAAAAGCGGGTTTAAAAGTCAAGGAAGACAAATGTACACTCAAAACAGACAGAGTTGAGTTCCTGGGGTACATGATTGACAAGCATGGCATCCACCCTACTGATGCCAAGGTTAAAGCAATCAAGGAAGCCCCTAAACCTAGATGCAAGACAGATTTGCAAGCCTTCCTTGGACTTATTAACTTTTACCACATGTTTCTACCTCACAAAGCATCTATTGCTGAGCCTTTACATCGCCTGCTTGATAAGAAAGCTGTTTGGATCTGGGGAGGAAGGAACAGTCAGCATTTAACAGTATTAAGAGACTAATCACGTCTGATGCTGTGTTGATACAGTTCTCTGAGAATTTGCCTGTTGTTCTGACTTGTGATGCATCCCCTTTTGGAGTGGGGGTTTGAGTCACAGGCTTCCCAGTGGAAGGGAAGCCCCAATTGCATTTTACTCTCGCACTTTGTCCAAAGCAGAGAGGAATTATAGCCAATTGGACAAGGAGGCTTTAGCAGTTGTTGCAGCTGTTAAGAAATTTCATGAATATCTGTATGGCAGGTCATTCACCATTGTTACAGATCACAAACCTTTATTAGGCATTGTGGCAGGAGACAAACCTACACCTAATATCCTGTCACCAAGAATGCTGAGGTGGACTGAATTTCTTGCAGCCTATTCATACAAACTGATTCACAGGCCTGGCAAGGACATTGGACATGCTGATGCACTGAGTCGTTGCCCACTACCTTGCCACAAGGAGGACTTTGAACTTGAAACTCACACCTTTTCCTGGAGACCGTTGCTAAGCTTCCAGTCCATGCTGCTGAGATTGCCAGAGAGACTGCCAAAGATGCTGTGTTGGCACCTGTTATGGGCTGGATTAAGAAAGGTTGGCCTCTTCAAGATCTACCTCACCTTGCCCAACCTTTTAAGTCCAGGCAAACTGAATTATCTGTATTAAGAGGATGTATTTTGTGGGGTAACAGGGTGGTTATTCCTGCAAAACTGCAAAGGGAGGTTTTGGAAATGTTACATGAGGGTCATCCTGGGATTGTAAGGATGAAAGGTTTGGCCAGGAGTTATGTATGGTGGCCAGGTATTGACAAAATGGTTGAAAACTGGGTAGCATCTTGTCCCAATTGCCAGGTAGTCAGGCCTGCTCCACCTCACGCCCCACACAGGAATGGGAATGTCCTAGGGGCCCATGGTCTAGAATCCACATTGATTTTGCAGGCCCTACAAGAGGGCACACTTTTCTAGTTATAGTAGATGCATATTCCAAATGGCTAGAGGTAATTCCCATGACATCCACTACAACTGAGGCTGTCATCAAGCAGCTCAGAAAATTGTTTGTAACCCATGGGTTACCAGATGTCCTTGTTTCTGACAATGGCCCTCAATTCACATCTAACATTTTTGAATCCTTTCTAGCTCAACAGGGTATCAGACATGCCCTCACTGCCCCTGGGCACCCTTCGCCAATGGCCGGGCTGAACGCATGGTACGCTTTACCAAAGAGAAGCTTCAGCAGCTGGGTCCTGGGGATATCACTGAGAAGCTTGAAAAACTTCTTAGTGTTCAACACATCACTCCTAGCCCATCAAATAACTTGTCCCCAGCAGAGTTGTTGATGGGTAGGAAACTTAGGTCTTCCCTTGACCGCCTTCATCCCACTTACGCACCCAACGCACCACTGGATTCCACTTCCAAAGTTCGTTCTTTTAGTGTGGGAGATTCTGTCTATGCTAGGAACCTTATAGGTGAACCTTTGTGGATTCCTGCTGAAATAACTCACATCACTGGCCCTCGTTCTTACAGGGTACAAACAGAGGATGGCCTCCTCTGGAGCAGGCACATTGACCAACTTAGATCCAGGTTCCCTCAGGAACATCGCCCCTGTCTCTCTCTGGGTCCCTCACCTGATGTCTCTTCTAGGGGAAGGGGGAACAGGAGGAAAATCAGCAAACAGGAATCAACCCCATGTGTAACGAGCCATTGCGACAGGAACCATCCCGAACCCTGTCACAATGCCAAGATCCATCCTTAGAAGTGGAAGATTGCACATCACTACCTGACTTGGGTGCTGACATTGGAATGGAGATGGGTTGGGAGGAGAGACCAGATTCTAACAGTCTAACAGGGTCTCCTTTCACAGGAAGTCCCAACAGGAAATGTCAGCAGACACATTTCCCCTCTCACTGGGTGAGAACTTAAAACTTCTGAACCACGAAGGTCTCAACGCACAAGAGCCCCACCTATTTAAAGGAATACATTAGATAGGTTGGGGTTTGGTATGGACTGAACCTAGTGGGGAGGGGTGTTATGTATGTAGGTTTAATGTTATTGGTTTATTTGAACTGTTCTTGTAAAATGTCAAATGGTATTGGTTTAAATAGTGTGGGAAGAAACCCTGCATT